>CM053591.1:104220594-104246032 GCA_028646515.1 Pseudochirops corinnae | reverse complement strand
ATTTGACCACATGTGCCAACTTCATCACGACTGGGTTGGCTTTGACTTTCTGGTTTTGGGACTCAGTCTTCTGGTATTTAAATGAATGCACTATCTATATTTCTTATGTAGAGAGCCTGTTCCATTTTGTGATTAATAACTATATCAGCATATTTATAGTTACTGTAGGCATTGTGAATACTGCATTGCTGATACACCAATTTAGGTGTTCTTCTTTGCAATTTATAGCCTTAGATGATTCTCAAGAATATTGAGAGTTCAGAAGCAGGATTTGAACTCAGGTTTTCCTGATTCCAAGGCCGGTTCTATCTTTATACATTGCAAAACTGCCTCTAACAAAAGCAAATTGAATTGAACTATAAGTTTATCTATTTGTTTTAATGACTGGTTCACCCTATCTCAGCGACACTTAAAATATAGTAGTCACTCATAGACCCAATCATCACAGAAGTTTCAACCCATTATCTTTCTAACTTGGGCCAATTTGTCCCTCCTTGGAAAACCTAGAGGCCCTCTGCTTTCATGGACTCACCATATTAGTGAAGGCACTCAGTCTCTACTTTAGCTCACATCTCTCTCACTCAAGCAATCCATTAGCTTCAGCCCTCCTCAGTACCAGTGATTAGAGGTGGCAAGTGTGGCCATACCTCAGGTTCTCCTGGGAAAGGTGAATAAAGGAGTTGGAGATGGGGAGCAGGGTATTGGTTTCTTAGTATTCCTAAAGGCAACAATAAACATTTTATGAAATAGTTTGGTCATCTCACCTTGTAGTACCTACAACAAGCATAATCATGACCACCATGAAGAAAATTGTAGCTTATGGGCCTATATTTGTTTCAAAAAATGAGGTAGAAGAATTGTGTGAAAAATTTAAGAGCCTCCACACTAATGAAGCACCTGGAGCATACCTCCCTCACACATGAGGCATCTAGAATAGTACCCTAGTTTCAAGGTGCTCTGTGGTTCTATATCCATTCAAAACCACAGTTCATGAACCTTTTCCATGTGTTTATGTTTTCTTTAGTCAGCCAGAGAACACAATTATTTCAAAGCCAAAGTATTTAATAAAATACCATAGTAATAAAAGTTTCAATAAAACATTCTTTCCATGAACCTAGGGTACTTTCCCACAAATACAAACACCACCAATGAAGAGATTGAGCACACATATGGATCATACATAAGGGGCACATTTGTAAGGAAGGGATGTGGTCAATGCATACATATGGCAGGGCAAACATATCTCCAACCCTTCAGGATTATTGAGATCTTCTGATGATGTTATCATGCTGCTCTCATTGGGCCTTTTCCTCATGGGTGTAGTCTCTCTCTTTAAGTTGTTTATATCTGTGTTGTTCTGCTGGTCACTCTCTTACCCCCTTTCATAATGACAACTGAGCATACAAACTCCCTTGTTGCTCTGATTTCTGGGTCCATTATCTTTGTTGGACATTATTCTTTGCCTGTCAATTTCTGGTTTCATTTGTTTAGGACCACTTAAGCCATTTTGATTCCAATCTTCTAAGCTACTATGGTAATATCCTCTCTCAGGTAAGGGTAGACTGAGAGAGTTTTTCATTCTCAGCCATTCCCTTTATCTAATAAAAGCCAGGAAGAGTGATCCCAGGTAAAATTGTCTATCCGTTTACGTCTGTACAACAATCAAAGTCCTTTGTTTAAAGTAACTATCTAATTTAGGATTAGACATTCTCAACACCCTCTTTAACTTAATATGCAAATAAATTTGAACCAGGACAGTGAGTAATCTAAGGGGGCAGGGTCATCATTATTCTTTACCCACCTGCCATATTTTTGTCTATTATGTGCATCTGTCACCAGGCAAGTCTAGTTGTTTTGCTGCTATATTTTGGCCAATAAACACTTGAGTCTTCCTAAACTAAGGACGCCTATACTTTGATGAATAGGGAAAGATGGTATTGGAAAGTATAATTCAAGGTCAAAGAATGGAAGAGACTTATAGGTTGTTCAGTAACCTAACACCTAGGCATCATGAAAACTTTCTTCAAGATGAATTAGTGAATATCCTACACGTAGCAAGTACCAAACAATATCACAAATATTAAAATTGACTATATCTTAATAGGCAGGAGATAAAAAGCTCCTGATGTGATTGAGAATTAGCTATCTAGGCTGTTTACTCATCATAGGACCATAGATTTAGAGCTGGAAGACATTGATCTGAGAGGCTATCAAGTACAACAGCCTCATTTAACAGATAAGAAAATTGAGATACAAAGAGGATAAGTAACTTCTCCAGGGTATGCAGCTTGTATACTTGACAGGATTCAGACTCAGATCTTCCTGTAACCAAGTTCAGGTCATTAGCTACCTGTAATCTATTCAATTAGCTTAAAAAACAAGATAAAGAAAATAAGATACCATATGTGATTATAGCAATTTCAAGTTACCTAATTTAAACAGACTGGCAAGTCCCAAAATGGGAAATAAACAAAAGGAAAGACACTGGTTCTCTAAATATCCCCGAGAGAAGTTTAACTCATACAAAATAGTTTACAGAATAAAAAGGAAGAAAGACCCAAGAAACCACCTCAGCTAGCAAATGTTTGATCTCTTTGCCAAGTCAGGCTATGTGGTAGCCAAAAGCAACACCATTTAGAGGACAAACTCATTTGCAAAACATTATGAAGAAAGATAATTGAAGAGGTATCAGTATTGTCTCACAAAGCAGTGAAAAACAGTTGAAGGAGATCAATGTTACAGAGAGCTTAGCATGAGATCCAGCTAAGCCTGTCATCTACAGCTTTTGTAGATGAACCTGCAAGTTTAAAACAAATGGACATAAAATGGAATATAACTATTGGTATGATTTATCCTAGGGTGTATGGAATATTCAGGAGAACTAGAAGCTCTGATGTGAAGGTTTGTCAACCTTTTTCAGGGCTACTCATCAAGCTTCAGAGACCACCTGCCACCCAACTCTCACCCATGGCTCCAAGAAGGTGTAGCATGAGTATTAGCCACACCCTGATAAACATTGGCAGATGAAGTAAACCAGCTTGAGGGTAACCTAGATAAACTGTTGATGACTTAAGGGGATGTCTACCCCAAGCATATAAAGATATCCCCTCCATATTCCAGCCCACTCCCATCTTGGAATGGGTTGATAAGAATAGTTTGTTACAGTGGCCATGAAGACAGCTGAAATAGGCATTGTAGAGCACTTAGAGCTTGGTCAGACATAGAAGATGCCAAGGTCATCCCACTGTATCCTGTGCCATTACCATCCTGACTTTTGTCTTGCCACTGGACTTCCATGACTCTAGAGAGAGAGTGAGGCTGACAACTTTTGCAACTCTGCCTCACTTAAATCCAATTAGTGTGCAAGTCAATGTGTCATCAATTATATCATTGACCTTCTTTGAAAACAAAGGGAAAAAAATAATAATTCTCATAGCAGCACCACATTTGACCTCTATATACTCCGAAAGTCATAGAGAATATAAAATGCTGATTTTTCTCAAATCACTTAACCTGGGAAGACAAAATAGCCTTAAAGGCACTCAAATAGATAGATAGATAGATAGATAGATAGATAGATAGATAGATAGATAGATAAATGAATGAAAGAATGGATGAATGAATGAATGAATGAATAAATTTTACATATATATGTACATATATATATATATGCCATTCTTACTTAAAATCAAACAAGATGCTATGATATACACAACTGTGGGCATAACTTTATTCAACAATTTACTAATCAATAGCATATGAGGGAAAAATAAATGATCTCTATACTCCAATATGTTGGAAGATATCCTACACAGAATCCAAATAGAAAGAGATTCTATGGTCAGACCAATTCAATGGCCAGGTCCTCTAAATGCTTTCCTTTGCTGATGTCATTTTACTAATTATATTGAAATCTATAGTCATTAAAAATTGATCAATCTAGCCATCCACATTAGAAAAACAAAGTGACTGAAACTTAATTATGTGTGTTGCATACATTAATATCAATACCTATATTCTCCTGGTAAGTTGTATGGCTGCCAGTCACAAAATAAGATCTCATAAGGACCAAAATGCAGGTGACTCAGATGGCAAAGAAAAGATGCTTGCTGAACAGGAGTCAGTATATCACCTACAAAAGCCTCCAGGATAAGGAGAGGTATACATGATTTAATCAAGTACATATATGATCAGCAAACAAGGAGGAATTATCTCAAAGAAAAAAATTAGGCATAATGAATAGCCCAAGTGTTTTACTGGTTCCCATAAGAAGTAAGGAAAAGACTGCACTATTATAGATGTATCCTCCCCTGTCACCCCCATACCCCTAGTTTTTGAAGGGAAAATTTATGGATAGAGCGCTAAACCTGAAGTCAGTAAGTCTAATTATCCTGAGTTCAGATATGGCCTCAGACATTGACTATCTGTGTGACACTGGACAAGTCACTTGACCCTGTTCACCTCAATTTCCTCATCTGTAAAATAAGCTGGAGAAGGAAATGGCAAACCGCTGTAGTATCTTTGCCAAGAAAACCCTTAATAAGGTCAAAAACAATTAGACATGACTGAAATGACCGAACAACAAATACTTCACTTAGTGCAATACTTAGAAAACAAAATAACAGTATAGGGAAAGATTTAAATCAAGACCTTAGAATTTAACACCAAGACCAAAATTGTAAAGTATCTATATTGACTATCAAATTTTATCTAATAACTTAAAAACAAAAACAAAAACCCTCAAAACATCTGTTCCTTGTGTGTTTAGCTATTTTTCAGTCATGTCCAACTCTTCCTGACACCATTTGAGGTTTTCTTGGCAAAGATATTGTAGTGATTTGCCATTTTCTTCTCCAGCTCATTTTCAGATGAGGAAACTGAGGCAAACAGGGTTAAGCAACTGACCCAGGGTCACAGAGATAATAAGTGTCTGAAGCCAGATTTGAACTCAGGAAAATGAGTCTTGTTAACTCTAGGCCCAGCACTCTATCCATTGTATCACCTAACTGCCCCCAGAATATAATAAATGAAATAAACTAGAATGGATCCTTTATAGAGAATTTATAGGAAGACCTGGACAAGAATAGAATAGGACAATCATGGTTAGAATGGTTGTGATTTGCTCCAATCATAGGAAACTCATGACTGAAGAGTCAGGATCTATCAAAGTGCACAGGTATCACAGTATTTTTCTTGCTCTATTGTTGTCGTTGCTGTTGTTTTCTTGCCTTTGGGGGACTTGAAGTTTTGCAAGAGGGATGTTGGAAAAATACGTAATAATTATGTAATAATTATAATGAAGAATGAAATATGATAAAACCATGAGAGAGGTAAAAAATTACTTATAAGACCCAAGAAAGAAAAAAAAACTACAGTTATTATCTAAAGCATAAAATATACCAATACAAATCTATTTAGTTTATAACGATCACCTGGGGAAGGGAATATTTTTAGAAGTGAAACTAATATGAAACTAATTAATATTTCCTTGAATTCAGTAGTCAAGCCACAGAGAACATGTAAATGTTAACCCACCAGGCTAAAGTCAATGAGATGCCTTTTTGATCTGCACAATAACTCTATTGTAATTAACACAATTGCTGTATATTCTTCCTTCAATTTATGGGCATGAATCCCATAGTGTCAAAGGGACTTTAGTGTGTATATCAATGGATCCCACAGCCTGGAAAGTAAAAAATACATCTTGTTCAAAACTTATAAACAAAAAGATTCTTTAACTTGGGGATTATAGAGCAAAACACAAGCATGAAATATGCATATGAAATATTTTATTTGTATTTAATTTTGAAGTCAATTTATCAATAATTTCAAATGTTTTCATTCTAAAACCAGGGAAATGAACTAAACAAATATATTGCTATGTAGGATTTCTTTCTCATATTTTTAATATTATTGTACATTTCTCCATAAAAAGAATATTTTTATTTTTGTTGAGGTAGTTTTTAATTTTGAAAGCAGTAGGTATCTTCTTCCAAAGATTTTTTAATTGCTTAAAGGTAAACTTAGACATTAAAAGCAAAAAATCAAGTATATTGAATAGTGACATATTCTTTTTTTTTTTTTTTTTGCATTTTGTAGGGGGCAGGGCAGGGCAATTGGGGTTAAGTGACTTGCCCAAGGTCACATGGCTAGTAAGTGTTACGTGTCTGAGACTGGATTTGAACTCAGTTCCTCCTGACTCCAGGGCCAGTGCTCTATTCACTGTGCCACCTAGCCACCCCATAATGACATATTCTCAACAACTGTAAAATCAAATAGTTGGACAGTTTGATGTCATGAAATGAGCCCTGGATCTAGACCCAGAACCAGAAGCCCTGTCCCTTCTTCAGACCCTTATCTTGGATGTCACTTAACCTTCATGAAGTCTGAAGTCTTCTATAAAGTAGGGGTGATAATACTTGTATTACATATGCCAGAGTAAACTCCTGAGGATCAAATGAGATTATATGTGACAAAGTGCTCCGTAACGGTAATGAAGTGGAAAACTGTCTTGTTCAGTTAATTTGAAATTATCGGCAAAGTTTGCCTTGACTTCACCTCCTAAGTCATATTAAAACTCTACCCCTTTAATCATTGCCCGTGTTTAATTATGTGGGCAGTTTTAGATCTGAAAAAGAAAGTGTTTGCCCATATGCCAATAATATAGAGTGGATAAAGCCTCTCCTTTGCCATTTCATGATATGTTTCAGTGATTCTTCCTGGGCATTGATCAGTTCCACGTGTCTTCTCCAAAACTCTAAAAGACAGTAACCCTTCTTGCCCAAATGCACTATGCTTGGAAAAACTAAATTACCTCTTAAAATTCTGAATGAACATACCCAGCATATTGCCTATTGTTGTTGGTAGGTACAGTACAGTACTCAGTAGATCTGTGAGTTCATCAATTAGGTCGTCCCCTCCAAAGAGGTAGATGCCATCTTGTCCATACCCATCCAACCTATCTAATTCTTGTCTAGGTCACTCCATAAATTCACCATAGGCAGCCCACCCAAAACGCTGGGAAAGGGGTGGGAATCGGAGATTTCCTTGAGTTCTTAACACCCCAAGCATACCAATTGAGCATAAGGCTGCCTACCACTTCTCCCTAGCTCTCACCATGTGACCAAAACAACTTTTTTTATCTTGTATTTCTTTAATAACATCTTTCATACTGCTTATCCCAGGTTTCTCCCTAAAACAAACTCCTCTTTTCAGCACCAATATTCTTCTAGTCAAGAAACACCATTATCTCCCAAGAACTAAAGCTGAAGATCACCCAAAGAGCTATGGCAAAGTGTATGGTAAATGGTAGCAGGTTGCCTATAGGATTATTATTCTTTACTAACAAGAAGTATGATTCCATCAGAATTCCAAGGGAAGAACTTCCCCTGAAAATACAGACTGATGCCTTCTTTATAACAGAAAAATCTCAGATGGTTATCTTGGAGATTGCACTGAGAACTTTAAGGTCATATATTGTTTTGGTTCACACATTAGTGTGTATCAGAGGGGAGGCAGGACTTGATTTCCTGAATTCTAGATCAGTTTTCTATTCACACTTCTCTCTACCTCTCAGCTACAGTTACTTTTACAAAAAATGATTAATGCTTCATTTTCTGTAATAATGGGAGTAGGGTGGTATGTGAGGATAATCCAAAATATTTTGCTTAGAAATATATAACTGGCCTTTCTGATTTTTCCTCCCTCTCTATCAATCCTTTTCTTGTTAGACTAAACTTGCCTTTTCCTCAAACTAATATGAATGTAATAGTGACTAAATTGGCCCCCACTGTCTGAAGACTAGCTATATTTCTTTTTACTTCTTCAAGGTTCATTGGTACTCTTTAGGGGACTTGAGGGTGCTTAGTTTCTTTACCATTGACTCAAGTACTCACTGATTGCATTCCCCAATTTTAGGGGTCCCCTGAAGCCTAACTGGGCAGCTAGGTGGCACCATGGATAGAGTGTTGAACCTGGAGTTAGAAAGACTTCTCTTTGTGAGTTCAAATCTGACTTCAGACACTTACTAGCTGTGTGAGCTAGGGTAAGTCACCTGCTTGTCTCAGTTCCTTATCTGTAAAATGAGCTGGAGAAGGAAATGACAAACCACTCCAGTATTTTTGCCAAGAAAACCTCAAGTGCGGTCTCAAAGAGTTGGATGCACTGAAAAAAAAAAAAGCAACTCAACAACAAAATAGTTTAGTTCCATTTAACCATTTAAAAGTCAGATTAGCTTTTACAAAGGAATATTTGCTTCAAAGGTATAGCAAAAACAAGCATATGAATATTACCCACAAAACCTAGATAGCAGGGGCAACATCCTGTCTTATACCACCTCAGTCTCTGGGGATATAAGGGAGAATGAGAGCCACAGCTTAACTCACTTCCTATAAAACATGGTCCCACTAAGTTCCAAGTCTAAAGCCCCACTCTGAACTCAAGTCTCAGCATCCTAGCTTCTCAGAAACTCTCCCCTTGGCTGGCAGCAACATCTGGCCTAGAATCTTGTAGCCAAGGTCACTGTGGCTCCACCTTTTGAGTCTAGGGACTACATCACCTGTAACTAGAATTGAAAAAGACAAACAAAACAGAACAAAACCTCAAACTGAATTCTTGGGCCCACAGTTTCCATAAAGGAGAAGGTAGCCTTTTTCCCACACTCAGCTCGCTGTATAGTGCATGAAGGTCTAGTGAGTAGGGCCTTCATTTTCTAGATGCTGCTAGAAAGAGAATAAGACTATCTGAGTCTGATACTTTTAAAGATACAGGCAGCTCCAGTTACAGAGACAATGAAGAGAGTCTGCTACCACCCACTTGGTAGTAGAATGCAAGATGCCTTCTCCCTGAAGGAGATCCTCTCCTGCCTCCCACATGGATGCCTTCATTTTAAGAGATTAGGGTACATGAAACAAAGGTCCAGTACATAGATATTAATGCACCTTTCCTAATTCCTTTTCATTACCCTATATTTCTTGACTAATGCAGTCTGAGGGAGCTTGTACATGCTAGTGGGAGGATATTCCAAATAAATTACAAGTTTATTATAGAACAATCTAAATATATTGTTGCATTTCATAGATGAGTATAAATTGGAATTTGCTAATGAATCCAACTCACCATTGCAGCACTCAACTGACTTCAATTCAAAGCCAAAGATTATAATCCTCCATTATTCTCTGTAGGCTACTCCATCTGGAGAAGATATAGTAGCCATAGCCCCAGATATTACCCTTTCCCTAACAAAGAAAACCCTCTGCAATTCAACCTTCAAGTCATGCTTGTGTGTGAATTGTAGAAACATTGCAGTGGATGTGGAGCCACTGTCAACAAGCCAGACTGTGGAAGCATGCATGCTACTGGCAATCCCTAAGGATATTGGGGAGAATTGGGCTCTGCATGTATAAATTGTTTTCAGGTGAAAGGCTCAGAGCACTTGCCAAGTTATTATGCAAGTTGAAAAAATAATTTTCTTCTTCATTTAATCTACCAGAAAGAAGGTTCTCATTTGTTGAGTAAATTAGATTTGGGTATTTCCAGAGCTTGGCGTTTCTTTCACAAGGATGTGGAGGCCGCTCCCCTAGAATGCGTTGTCATCCGATTTGGACATGGAAGTGATTTGGTAACTGCAAGGAAGCCTTTGAGTTGCACTTGTCCCACAGCAATTACATTGGAAGGGGTCCTAGACTTGTGGGGTGTGGGATGTGGGATAAATTTGGAGACAGACCACAATATGTAAACAAAACCTGCCAGTTTTCCAAAATATCTAACCACAAGACTTCACATTTTGGCAGTTTAGAAAGAGTCAAAAGTGCTTTATTCAAAGACCAAATTTTATTCTCAGCAGAAAGAATTGTGAACACCATTTAAAGCAAGAAATACCAATAGTCAGCCCTAAGAGATGGATATATGCAGAGGCTAGAGAGGGAGATGAAGAGAAAGGTGAACACTAGAAATGTTAAGGTTGTGTTCTAATAAAACAATTGCACTAAGTTACAAAGAACAAGAATGGTACCAAAGATACTTCCCTCTATTCCTTAGCAGAGGTGGAGGGTCCATGGGTGTGGAACACTGAATGTATTATCAGATTTTTAAAAAATGTATTGATAAGTTTTGCTGATTTTTTCTCTTCCTCTTTTCAAAAATCCTGTTCTAACATTGGATGGTTCTCTGGGAGGGAGAAGGGACATGGGGGAAATGTAGGCAATGTAAAACCAATATATATTAATAAAAATTTATTTTAAAAAATCCATTGATGATGCAGCTACAGAAGTGAAACTTAAACAAAGATAAACATTTTTAGGATTTTTAAATATAGAGGAATGTAAAAACTCAGTCTTATGGGGTCAGTGTCACTTAAAAATGTAAATAGCAGATCCACAACAAGAGACCATTTTGATAGAACCATTGATTTAAACAGATCTTTAAAAATATATTTTGTTATAGGACCTACAAATTGATTAATTCTGCTAAGAGTATTACCAAATGATATACTTTTGAAACAATCAACAATTGTATTGATTTTTTAAAAAAATTTCTGTTATCCTTTATCAAGTGTTGACATTTCTAAATCTTACATAAAATTCCAACTCTTGAGATAAAATTGCCCTATGTGGACAGAATCAGATAGCCATGGAATGTCAATATTGATCTAGACTTCAATGACCATCTATTCTAAAACATACACAAAAAAAGAATCCCCATTATTACACTTTCCACAGATGATCATCCAGTCTTTGCTTGAACATCTCCAGTTAGAGGGAGCTCACTATCTCCTAAGATAGCCCATTCCACTTTTAATGGCTCTAATTGTTAAGTTGTTTTTCGTTGTTTTTTTTTTTTTTAGCACAAGTCCAAAATTTTCCTTTTTTTTTCAACTATTACTTTTTGCTCTTAATTTTGATAGTCTGAGGAAAGAGCATGCTGGTAAATGTATAATCATTGGCATGCACATGCATGTATGTATATAAATACTTTTAAATTTAATCTGCATTATTAACATTTTCTCCATCACTTTCTTATGCCTAGAAAATGAAAAAAAAAGATAAATAACTTTGCAGATTTCTGAGGTATAAATTCTCTCACTGAAAATTTACCAATCACCTCTGAAGAGTGTAAGATCTGAGTCCAGCAAGCTACTGCAATGGAACCAAACTATCTATACAAGTCTAATTCCTTTTCTACTTGACAGTGTTTCAAGTACTTGAAGACAGATGTTACATTCTTCTTGAGTCTTCTTTTTCAAGTTAAACTTTCCTGTTACATTGACTTGACTCTGAAATGCCATGCACTCAAAGCCCTCAAACAGGCTGGATGCTCTTATAAGATAGATCTAAAGGTAATTCCCTGATGAAAGCAATATAGTTTAAATTATCCTTATTTGAATTTAAACTAGGTAATGTCCTCTTATAGGATTGCTGTCTGGCCTTAAAACCTTTCATAAACTTTCTGCCTTTTTAGTCTTCTTATACCTTATTTTCCTTCCCGCCGCTAGCCAGTGACACTGATCTCCTTGCTGTTCCTCACAAGACACTCTTATTCCAAGCTATGCATTTTCAACCCATGACTGGAATTCTTTTCCTACTCATCTCCATTGTCTGACCTCCTTTAAATCCCAGGTAAAGTTTTTCTTTCTATAAGCACTCTTTCCTCATTCCCCCCAAATACAAGCACCTACCCTCTGCTGATTATCACCAATTTATCCTGCATATATTTTGTTTGTACATAATGGATTGCACGTTGCCTTCCCCACTAGACTGTGAGCTCTGTTAAGAGTAAAGACTATTTCCATCACCACCACCACCCCTCCCTTTTTATATGCAGCACTTAGCACAGTACATAGCACATAGTAGGCCCTTAAATGTTTATTGACTTGGCATGGGCCAGATATGAGACTGAAGTATCTTGGTCCATAGAAGAGAATACTGATCGTAGATTAAGAGATTGGTAGGCAGGATCTGGGCCACAGTTTGTAGCAAAGAGGTTGTTGACTGGTTAAATAAAAAAGTCAGAAACAAAGGCAAAAGAGAGTATCTGTTTAATATAGCACAGCAACAAAGGTATAAGGGAAGCAGAGACTAAAATCAATCAGGGCCAAGGCAGTAATTGAGAAGACTGTAAATGAGGTTGATCAGGATCAGAGGTTCAGAGCATGGCAAAGAATTGGCAGAAATCTTTTGTGCTCAGTTTATTTGGAAATCCCTGTAGGCTTTTAAAGTAGAACACCCAGAGCTGGCCTGCCTTTCCCTCATCTACCACAGGGAATACCATTGCAGATGGTAGCTGGCTCTCTTCCAGAGAAGTCTCTGGAACAAGCCTCAGATGTATTATGACTGGCTGTGAACAGTTTCTTATGGACAAACAAACTGGGGCATGTTCACAGCAGAGTGGACAGATAGTAAAGGGATTTGAAACAATTTCATTATGAATGAGTTGAAGGAATTGGAAATGTTTCATATGGAAAAGAGCAAACCTAGGAAAAGTAGTTATCTTCAGATATTTGAATGAACAAAAGAGAAATTGGACTTAACCTAGTACCAATGGAAGGAGGCTGCAGCAAAACAGATTTCAAGTCAATGTAAAGGATTTTTGAGATGTCCAAAAGCAGACACAGTAGAAAGTAATGAGTTCCCTTTCTCTGGAAGAGCTCAGTCCTAAATGATCACATGTCAATAATGCTGTAGAGAATATTCTCTCTATGGTTCATGGTTGGATTTAATGAATTCTAAGGTCTTTTTCAAGCCTAAGATTCTGTGATTATATGACTATGAACAATGTCTAGCATACAGTTGATGCTTTAAAAAAACCTTTATTTTTAATGTTACAGAAAGCCTAATAAAGGTACAATTACAGTTAACATAATTCCCTCAAGGAAATTGAGAAATTGGTGGAATTTTTGTTTTTAGTGTTTCATTCTTCCTGCTCTGTGCTATTTCCTCCTCTTAAGTGTCTGGAACCTACTAGAGCCCAATCAGGCTGCCTAATTCTTTCCCATCACCCACCTGATAAATTCATTCAAATTAAGGTATTAGGAATTTCTTTTGTTTTCTTTCCATTCTCCTCACACCCCTCAATATTTGCATATGAAAGAAACCAGCAGAGAGATGACAATGTTTAATCTAAAGAAGTGAATTTCTGATGATAAAATTTAAAGCATTAATGGAGGCAGTGGAGGATTTTGGGTTTTTTTGTTTGTTTTGGCTGCAGCTTTTCTAGGGTACTTTCAAATTATATTATATAGGTAACTCCACCCTCATAAAGCCAGCCCTTATTACAGCATACCTTTGGCTAGGAGATACACTCTCCTTGCACATTTATCAGATTCCCATGATGGCAGGAAGAATATCCTGGCATGTGCTTCCAGACCATCAGGCATGTAACTTATTGTCCTAGGGGTGAGTGAAGGTGGAAGGGAATAATTTAGCTCTGGGCTAAGTTTTCAGAAGGATCTTATAGGCAGCATTTCATTTCACTAGGCCTCCAAAGTGCCTGGCTAACATTGTACTTTCTAATGATCCAATAAAGCTGGCACACGGGGCCTGTGACAAGGCGGCTCAATGGAAATGAATCCCTACTCATTGGCCCACATTTTGCTTTCTCTAAACCTGGTCTGGATTGTAGATGATACTTCTTTGGCATGATAAGAAATACAACAAGTCAGGGAGCCAATGTAGAGGGAAAAAAAGAGGCCAGAAAGTTGGCAGGGAAGCTGGCTGGGCCTTAAAGCCAGCAAATGGGCTTGAAGAGTGAGTCACTCTTAGCAGAAATTGTGGTGTATGAAAACAATTACTGGGCTATCCTGAATTTTTAATAGAAATTTCAGGAAACTCAAAGACTTCTGGATAGCATTAGAATTGGAAGGGAAATAAAAATTCATTTTTCAGAAAAGAAGGCTGACATTGTCAGGAACTGAAAAGCAGTGGTTACAGGCAGCATGTCTCAGGGCCTGCACATAACATAGCAACAAGGTAGGAGGAAAAGGGGATTACCAAAACAGGAAAAGAGAAGAGAATGCTGGGAATAACAGGGGAAACTGACCCCTAGGAATGACAGAAAGAAAAGAAAATACAACTTTAGTATGAGGGAATATCTTAGAGCAGGGGATGGGAACTTGTGGCCCTGAGGCCACAAGTGGCCCTCTAGGTCCTTATGTGCAGCCCTTTAACTGAATCCAAACTTCACAGGATAAATCCCCTTAATAAAAAAAGTATTTGTTCTGTAAAACTTGGACTCACTCAAAGTGTTACACTTAGGGATCTAGAGGGCCACATGTAGCCTCGAGGCCACAAGTTCCCCACTCCTGATTTAGAGGGTAAGAGTAAATCTGCTCACAAAAGGCAGAAACGTAAGCAAAAAAATTGTTTCCTGATGTAACTTAGCAAAGGAAAGAAGCTAATATGGCCCCTGTGAAAGAAGATATATTAAGAGACAGACACCCAAATACAGTTAGCCCAGCAATGATGAGTTAAGAACTGAGAGTAACTCTTATTAGTTACTCCCCAGGGGTACTCACTATGAACAGGACTATTTAAATCAGCATCAGACTTGTGTTTTAAACTGATCATTAATATACCTGTCCATTCGGTTTTGGAGAAGGAAAAGTAATCAGAAAGAACCTCAGCAATGGATTTGCCATTGAGGAGATCAGTAGGTCATGGATTCAGCAGAACCGCTATACTGGAAGACCTTGGAGTTCCATTTTCCTAAATACTTGGGATTTATTTCTATAGGGTTAAAAGCCCTGGAGATTTGTCTTGTGTGATAGCCTAACCCTAGAAGATAGTAGGTGATAGCTATTACTTGAAGCAGTCCCTTGGTAATCACGAATTAGTTGAGGTTACAAAATCTCTGGCACTACAGGGATTATTTTCAGTCTCCCTTCTTCATTAAGAACTTTTCTATGATCCCCTACCTTTCTAATGTGCTCTCTTAACCAATTATTTTCAACAGGCAGCCACTACTACTTGTTTGTTGCTTGTGGGCTGTGTGTTCTTTGGGTGCTATGATAACACCAAGTATCGAAACCACACTTCAGACCATACAGTAATGTTAAGCACATACATAGAAAATGCTTAATAAACGTTAAGTTGAATAATATAGACGAAATGAATAAATGAACAAGCAAAATACAAGTTGAATGAATAAATGACCAAGACAAAAGTCTAAGATGCTTTGAGAAACTAGTACTTAGGATGGTGCTTTGATGTTCCCTTACTTCAGGATATAGGGTGGAGTAGAAAGTACCCTGGATGTGAAGTCAAATAATTTGGGTTCAAATCTTGAATCTATCACTTATTGCCTGGATGAGTACAGGCAAGTCTCTCAAACCGACTAGGTCTTGGTTTCCTTATTTATAAAAGGAGGAGAATGGAGAAAATGGCCTCTTAGATCTCTTCCAGTTATAAATCTATGATCCTATGTTCTCAGATTTTTATTGCTCTGTGTTTCAAATAATGTTGTTTGTTTCAATAGCTAGCTATCTAGCATTTACATATTGCTTTAAGGTTTGCAAAATTTTTAAAATATAGTTAGAATACTTATTAAACTAATGGAGCAGGATTCCTATAACTACTATAGTATTGTTTTATCTGTTGTTTTCCTGAATTCATTCTACATCTAAATTCCATTAGAAAAAATAGGAACTTTCATTTATTGTGGGCAGCTACCTGTTATTTGCATCTGTATGCTGAATCTAAAGTAGGTATAGGGAAACTAATAAATATTGATCAACCCCTTTATACTAGTCACAAATCCAAAAATACATAGGCAAGTTAATTTTTCCAATAGACTTTGTCTTCATTAACCACCTGCCGAAAGTTTGGAAAAGTAACTGGTTCATTCACAGAGTTGGTATCATACATACAAAACTCTGATAAAGTAGTGGAAAGAATAATGCCTTGATTTGCATGGTAGCTTGGAGGCCTGAGTGAAATCTTTGAAGGGTAAAGTCATTATCTTTACAGTAGAAAAGATAATATGTTTGACTGCTTAGAAAAGTGTGTATATGTATGACATGTATCATATATACATATATTATGCATATACATACACCATATGTATTGCATATATATATATATATATATAACATCACATGCATACTTACATATAAGTATAAATACATACATATATCTGTATGTATCTGGTAAGAGAAAAAAAAAAGACCAGTAAGTCAACAAGCATTTATTAGGTACTTGCTATTTGCTAGGCACACTGTAAACACTGAGGATAGAAAGTAAGGCAAAAATCAAGAAGGGAGTTCTTCTTTTAGAAGTAGACATTCTAATGGGGAAGACAAGAGGAAAAAAAAAAAACCTAGACCAAGATATATACACCATAAACAGAAGGTGATCTGCGAGAGAAGGAACTGGAATGGAGCAGCTATAGAAAACCTGGGAGAGGTCTTCTTGAACTGAGATTAGAAGAAAACCAGGGAAGAAGCCAGGAGGCAGAAGTTGAAAACATAGAGCAGCCCAGATATTGGGAGTAGCCTAGGAAAATGCTCTTTCCTGAGATGGAGCATTGCGTGTAAGGAACACCAAGAAGTCCAGTATCCCTGGAACATAGAATATGTGGAAGGAAGTAAAGTATAAGAAGACTAGAAAAGGATGAAGGGCTTTAAAATCCAAACAGAAGATACTATGTTTGATCCTGGAGGTAATAGAGAACCAATGGAGTTTATTCAGTAGCAGAAAGATGATATGGTAAAGGATGTTGTGTTCCCTTTGGCAGCTGAGTGGAAGATAAACTGGAATGGGGAGAGAATAAAGGCAGAAAGATCAACCAGAGACCAAACCTTAGTTTATTGAAACTGCAGGAAAGCACTCAAAAACAGGAAGAATAAAGTGTCTTTAACTAGAGATTCCAAAAGATATTAAAACCAGGGATAATTGAAGGAAAGTTACAGAGAAGATGACATATGTAATCATTTAGCTCGTTGACCAGACAAATGGAACATGGCTGTAAGGGGAAAATGGAGAAGATCCGATTAAAATTAGGTATGTTTTCTTTTGTGTATTTTAAAAAAAATTGATACCATTTCCTCTTTTTCCTCTTGTTTGTTGTGGTGAGCTTTAGTCTCCCTTGCTTGTTTTCTTTTATTTTTCTGGTTTGGTTTTGTTTTGGGGGTGGGAAGGAGAGGGAGCTTTTTCACTTTTCATTTTTCTTCCTTCTCTGCTTCCCATCCTTCAATCTTTTTTAGTTAATTCAGATTGTCAGCCTTTAGCTAAAGGTTGATGGGCCCTTCAGGCCTCTCTGGCTTTTCCTTTCTCCCAAGCAGTTAATTGCTCATTAGTGTATTTATCATGTTAGAATGATTGGTGCATACATTTTATAGTAATAGAAACACCTCATATTAGCAGAGTATTTTATAGTATTCAGATGAGATTTCATGTCATTTAATCTTCACAGCAGCTTTCCTTTTTAAGATAATTGTTCTCTTCATTTCCCGTCTCCCCCCCTCCAAAAAAAAACCCACTAAAGTTTTAAAAAGCTTAAATAACTACTTCAAGACCACTAAACTACTATGTTTATTACTGGTTAGAAACAAAGCCAGAGTTAGAACTAGAATTCAGGCCTTTTGAATCAACATCTAGAATTCTTTTCCACTGCGACTCCTCCCCTTCCTCCATGTTCAATCCATTGCCAGATCTTGATCTCTTGATCCTACTTTCACAACATCTCTCTCTTTTTCTCTCTCTCTCTCTCTCTCTCTCTCTCTCTCTCTCTCACATACACACACACACACACACACACACACACACACACACACACACACACACACACACACTTCTATCCACTCACATTGGATATAACTGCTACTTCTAGCCTAGATTCTTGCAAGACCCTTCTAACACTCAATGCTACAAGGCTCTCTCTGCTCCAATGCATATTCCAGTTACATACCAAAGGGATTTTTTTTTTAAAGGAATGGTCTTGCCATGTTTCTACCACCTCCATTACCTCTGTAAGCTCCAAGGGCTCCCTATTACCTCCAGGATCAAAGATAAAATTGTAAAGTCCTCTGTTGGACATTTAAAGTTTTAGAAAATCTAGCACCTTCTTTTCCAATGATCTTCCATTTTACTTCTCTCAATTCACTCTATAATCTACCCTCACTGTCCTTTTTGCTACTCCTTGAAGAGAAAACAGTATGTCCCAATCCCATACCTTTCCACTGATTATCCTCTATGTCTCAATTACTCTGCCTCTCACCACCACCTCTCAGTTTTCTTGGCTTCCTTCAAGGCTTAGCTCAATCCTACCTTTCTTCAGGAAACCTTTCTCAATTACCCCCAGTACCTACTGCTTCCTCTTCTAAGATTACTTCCTACTTACTCTCTAGGGTATGTAGCTACTTACTTACATCGTTTCCCCCATTCACATATAAATTCCTTGGGAAATGACACTGTTTTTACTCTTCTTTATATTCTTAGCACTCAGTACAGTGACAGGTAATAAATAATGAGTGCCTATTGAATATTGACTGACTGATTTGACTATACCATGTTCTTGATCTAAAACATTTCATGTTCTATCGTTCCTAATTTATCTATACTCTTACACTGGAAAATCAAAACAATCATACCTATTAATAAAATAGGTATAGGTATAAATAGGTTTAAAAAAACACAAATTCTTGGTGGCAAATGAGTAAAGTAAGTGGAACAAAGATACATATGTACACATACATATGTACACATACATACACACACACACACATACACATATAGGTATATGGTTGTTGTTCAGTTTTGCAGTTGTGTCTGATTTTTTGTGATCTCATAGACGATAGCATACAAAGCTGTTTAATCCTCCACTATCTCCTAAAGTCAGTCCACGCTACATATATACATATATACATAATATTGAAATGTTGTCAAATTCTGATTAATCATAATGACCAATTGTATTCCAGGAGAACAGATGATGAAAAACATTTTCCTCTTCTCTGTAAACAGCTGAGGGAACTACAGGTGTGAATATCACATACATTGCCAGGCACAGATACTGTGTTGATGGACTTCATTGAAATATTTGTCTTAGTATAAAGGTAGGGCACCCTGGTGGATAGCATATAAAGAATGATTATGAAATAAAAACAACAAAATAAACAACAAAAAGATTAAGAAGAGTAAAAGGAAGAAACTAGAATAATACATGTTAGGAGAAGTTTTACATTAGAAATACTACCACCATGGTCAGATTATTTTTTTCTTCTCTTCACTGGAATAAATTCTTTACATACTTATGCATAAATTGTCCTTGGAATCAATACATGTGAGTGTGGTCCCCTACTGTGTTTGCAAACCACACTTCAGGCAATCCAATAATATTCTACATATTTTATTTGAAAAGAAACAAATTTTTTCATTTCCATAAATCAGTAACAATGTACTCAGTGTACAATTGCTAGAATACTGAATGCTGTCTTCAATGAATGTCTAGCCAGGCATACAGTCAACTTTTGATGAGCTTTTCTAATAGGGGAGGGGTGGGGGGGCATGTGGGGAACAGGAACCCAAAGGAGCAAAGCAAAGCCTGTCTAAAAAGTCAATCAAGGTCACAGCTCAGACGACCAGAGTGACCCTATTGTACTGAATCATTCATTTACTTGCAGTGCCTAGCACAGGACTGGGGACACAGCAGACACTGTGGATTTCACCTCTATTTCCTTAGTCACCATTCCACTTGTCTTTGCACCATTCCTCCCTCAAGAAGGAAGTGTGGAGGTAAAGAGATTAAAAAACACTGCACTGGGAGATAGGAAACCTGAATTCTAGTGCCCCTTTCACCTTAATATGACCTCAGGAAAATTATTTAACTTCTCTAGGTCCTAGTTGACTAAGCTATAAAATTAAGTTTCCTTTGACACTTTTCTTCCTGCAGGTCAAGGATCTGGAGGAGATGATCTCTTGAGGGCCCTTTTAGCTCTAAAATCTAATATTCTATGCTTCCTTCATCAGTGCCATATGCATTAAATAACTTCTATGTCAGTGCAGTACTAGCTACTGAGAAATAAAAAAGTTTAAGACGTTATGTTTATAAACAATTGGGGAAGACTTGAGAATTCTAACCCAATGACCTACCACAAATCCAGAGGACCCATCATGAAGCATGTCACCAACATTCTAACAAAGATATAATGGACTGGAAGGGGCAGAGTCGGGGTGGTAGTGAGGGAAGAGAGACAGAGACAGAGAGACAGAGATTTAAACATGGCCAAGTGGGAATTAGTTTAGCTTCATTAGGTATATTTATTGTAAGGGTTTTCTTTTGTTTTATGAAGGAAACATGTAAAGGAAAGAAAACAGATTTTTTTATTTGAAATGAAAAAGCAAAATAAGTATAGAAAGACACAGAATAATTTGTTACTGCTTTATTAATTTTAATTATGGCTCCAGTAATAGAATGTGTCTGCCCTTGATAGACAAATTCAGAGAGATGCATTATCAAGGATAGTGACAGAGTAATGATTTTTTTCAGCTTATCAGATCTTAAAGACTATCTTTAATTGTTACAGAGATTGACATTTGGGTGGTAAGTGCCTGTATATCACCAAATATTAAAGTATTATAAAATATATGATGTTGTAAAAGAATATATTAGTTATTCCCTCAGCTCCATGGCACCATCTTGGAGCATCTTATCCTTGCCCCTGTGTAATGCAAGGCAAGTTGAAAATTGAAGAAGTAGGCAGAATTTCCCCAATATACCATAGAGATTATTTAGTTATCCTTTTTTTTTTTTTTTTTTTAAGAAATCAAAGACAGGCGTTGTTTTGCCCCTTTGGGTTCCTGTTTCCCACATGCCCCCCCACCCCACCCCTATTAGAAAAGCTCATCAAAAGTTGACTGTATGCCTGGCTAGACATTCATTGAAGACAGCATTCAGTATTCTAGCAATTGTACACTGAGTACGTTGTTACTGATTTATGGAAATGAAAAAATTTGTTTCTTTTCAAATAAAATATGTAGAATATTATTGGATTGCCTGAAGTGTGGTTTGCAAACACAGTAGGGGACCACACTCACATGTATTGATTCCAAGGACAATTTATGCATAAGTATTTAAAGAATTTATTCCAGCGAAGAGAAGAAAAAAATAATCTGACCATGGTGGTAGTATTTCTAATGTAAAACTTCTCCTAACATGTATTATTCTAGTTTCTTCCTTTTTCTCTTCTTTAACTTTGTTGAGGCCCCTCCTTCAATGTGAAGCAGCTGACATTGGAGTATGTATACCATGGGGTCAAGCTACACTATTCCTCTGCCAATACCCTTTAAATTTAGTCTCTTGGAAATTTTAGTGGTAGAGGGGTAGTATATGTAAAATACAGTGAGACCTCCAATTTAAAAATACATTATCCTGGAATCCAAATCCCAATAGATACCTATAAAAATAAAATATCCTTTAAAGACATAAGATAATGAAGATTAATCTTTGTCTGCTAGTAAATTGGAGAGGCAGCCTGGAATATTAGTTAGAAAGTTGACCACAAAACTATCAAGACCTGTATTAACTCCCTGCCTCTTACGTGTGTTAACTGAGTCTGGACAAATCATTTAACCAGAGCTCTGGGCAACATTCTAAGGCTATAAGTTGCAAAGAAGCTGTGTCCTTGGCTAGTGTAACAATACTAGGATTTGAAGATCTTCCATGCCCCTTGAACTTGCTGACATAGCAGGAAGGGATGGAGCAAGAAAATGCTGGAACCAAGCTAGTCTCCCTGTGGTGCTGACTGGAAGCAGTGACAGAGGCAGGGGCTGCAGTTGCAGTATGAATTCCTTTTCCTTTGAGCCAGCCAGCATCTCTGCTAAGGACTCCTGCTGAGGACTGCTTGGGGCGGGAACTGGGGGGGGGAAGCGGAGCTGCTGGGAGCAAGCTGCCTGGACACTGAGCAGTTGCATGTGTAAGGAGAAGAGGATCTTTGCCTGAGGTAGCCTGTCCTTTTTGAAGGCTTGAGAATGTGGGTGTTTACTACTTTAACTATATGTGCCAACTTCATAACTACTGTGTTGGCTTTGACTTTCTGGTTTTGGGACTCAGTTTTCTGGTATTTAAATGAATGTTCTAGCTATATTTCCTATGTAGAGGGCCTGTTACATTTTGTGATTAATAACTATATCAGCATATTTATAGTTACTGTAGGCATTGTGAATACTGCATTGCTGATACAGCTAGATGTTCCCTATGCAAATAAAATAAGAGGTTCAGTCACTATCATTAATTGATAAATAGTAATTCATCTAATCTGTCAAAATAGAATTGGGATAATATTGCCTTTTTCACCCTTTTGTTTTTAATTTTACCTCACAATCAAAACAGTGGCTCCCATTATGGCTACCTTTAAATTAGCAAATGCAAATATATTCCCTCCCAGATTTGTCAATAGTAAATACAGCAGAATAAGCACATACAGAAGGTAAATATCCTGTCCAATGAAAAGAGGGATTGTTCTTTCAATTATTTAATTAGCCAAATGTGTTCAGTGGGCCCTGGTACTATCCATGAGACAAGCGTATTTCCACGTTGACTACTAGAAATAAAACCACCCTTGGTTTTATTTACAGAAATCAAAACAATTAATTTTTAAAAGAAGTACATCAAAATACATGAAAATTACGATATGCCATTCATACTAGATATTTACTAATTTACTCAACAAGTGGTTATTATACCGACTATGTGACAAGTCATGTGCTAGCTTCTGTGGGGATACCAACACATAACCTGATCCTTCACAGAGGTTGTATAATAATCATTCTTAATTTTTAGCCAAATAATCCCTGATCCACTTTTCTTAGTTGCTACAGAGACAGATCACTTTAATCTAATAATGGTGCAGCTGATAGAGAACTTACATTTATTTGCATTAAATTTAAGAATAAGTACAATAATAATAAAAAGGGTACTTTTGTTTCAAAGCACTGTATCCACATCTAAAGATCTTTTTTTTTGGTCCTGATTATGTGATGTGTAACCATTCGGTCCCAGGGTTATATAATCTGCCACTGATTTAAAGAGAAGAAAGAAGGCATAGTTCTAGAGAGATGTCTGGCATTGGCCATACTACTAGAGCTTCTCTAGGTTTACTTAATACTTTTTTTTCTTTTTTTTTGCATACATAAAGGGTAAGGGCACTATATCTGGGATTTAATCAGTTTAGTTCATTCTCTTGTGAGGAAAGTCCTTCCATCAATGTAGATTGGCAACTGTTCGTAATTTATGGTCTTTAAAAAAAATAGGTTACTAGAATAGTAGATAAGGGAGAGTTGTATGGGGGCACTGAAAGATTCAATGATTTGCCTTGATATGGCCACTCTGTAAGGAACTTGAACCTAGATTTTTCTCTTTTCAAAATGAGTTCTCTATTTATCATGATGCCAACACACCCACCTATTTGGTAAATGCTTATTAGAGTCTAATAAGCAAACATCGCACTCAGCACTAGAAATACAGCATTAGATATAATCCAAAGACTCTTTTATTAGTCACTGTTAGCCTTAGCAATAGATTGAATGTACTCAGAACTTTGAACCTCAGTTTACTTTAATTTCAATCTTGACAATCCAGATCCAGCTCATAAGGAACCTCAAGGTCTTTTTAAAGGGAAAACAAAATGATTCAGATAACCTGTAAAAGAGAAAGTATACAAAGAATGTCCCAGATAAATTCTATGAGGAATATGCATTGAGAGATATTTTCATTTGGTACCAGGAGGGTGAAGATAAGGCTTCATCAAATAGGAGATACTTGTATTGCCCAAGCCCGTGTGTATTACAATGCAATAGCAAGGCACATCTCAAGAAGAATTGTGACTATGGTATCACTGAATAAAAGAACTCTCATTTCAAGATGTTTAGAGAAATGAGATACAGTTTTGCCAAGACCTATTTTTCCTTTTCATAGCACGTTTCTTTGATCTACTTTGTGTCAACTTCTACATCTTTGACACTTTGTTAGGAATAGCTTTTTGATCCTACTTAAGACTTAGATTTGATTCACCTGAGAATTAGAGCCATAACTAAAAATTATGGCTCTGGGGGAAAACAAAATTAATTTGAGAGAAAAGTGGGAAAAAGATTTGGGAAGATGACATAAGGATCCATGGGAGAAAGACCCTAGGATACCATTCACCTCTAGTAAAGAGAAAGAGATCACAGGTTAGCCCTCCCAGATGGAGATTCTGGGATGCCATTGCTGTAGAAACCACCAAGGGAAGAAATTAAGAAAGGCCAAGATGGGAAAGGTCCCCTGAGGTCTGTAAAGGCACAGAAGCAGAAGCAAAATGGATACATAAAACTGATCATATAAAGTATGACCCAGAGGTTAATGTACAGTCATGGCACCATATAGGATAATACCATATCCATGACTTAACCAAATAGACCTCTGCAAAACTGGCTACGCAAATGTGAGTGTTTGAGTCTTCATAGGAAGCAAATGAGTAGCTCTGAAAGTTACCAACGACAGCATAGTGAACCCCCTCAATTTTTTTATTGATTATGTATAAGACTTCCCATGGTAGCTGATGTAATATAAACCATTTATGTAACTATTCATGTTATGTAAACTATTTATGGGTAGCTAGGTAGCTCAGTGTATAGAGCACTGGGCTTAGACTCGGAAAGATCTAAGATCAAATGCAGTCTTAGATACTTACTAGCTGTGTGACTCTGGGCAAGTCATTTAAGCCTGTTTGCCTTAGTTTCCTCATTGTAAAATGAGGTGGAGAAAGAAATAACAAATCACTCGAGTATCTTGGCCAAGAAAACCCAACTGGAGTCATGAAGAGTCAGACACAACTGAATAACAACAGTAACAAACCATTTATAGGTGAATGTCTTTCCATGAGGCAAAGTAGTCTATATCATATCTTGTTTAGGGAGTTAAAATGGCAAACAAGAAGTCAACATTGTGTAGTGAAAAGAGCAATGGATCTGGATTTAGAAGACCTGTGTTCAAATCCCGGCTCTGATTTTGACCCCAAGAAAGTCATTTAATCTCTGTGAGACTCAGGTTCATCACCTGTTAAATGGAAGAGTTGAATTGGATGACTTGTAAAGTCCTTTCCAATTTTAAATCTATGATCCTATCATCTGATCCCACAACTACCAACCTGAGAGGAAAAAGCCCCTTACTGGATAGCATAAAAGGATTTCTTAGGGAGATCAAGGAGACTTCTGATGCTCCCCTTCAATCAGAAGTTGCTGACAATTGGACTCTCTAGCTTAATAAAGGAAAATGATAAATTATCCTTTCCCTGACTAATCAATCATTGGAAGATTTTTTAACTACCTTAAAGCTAGAGATGAGCTGAAGAAGGATTTTCAAAACCAAATAAGGGAAGTGGAAGAAAAATTGGGAAGAGAAATAAGAATGTTGCAGGAAAATCATGAAAAGAGAGTCAGCCGTATGACTGAAGAAATCAACACCCTAAAAA
>CM053591.1:104164431-104220094 GCA_028646515.1 Pseudochirops corinnae | reverse complement strand
CACCGCACAGAGACTAGCTTGGCTCCGGCGTTCTCTTGCTCCACCCCTTCCTGCTACATCAGCAAGCTCAAGGGGCGTGGAAGATCTTCAAATCCTAGTATCGTTACAATTGGTAGAAAGAGCTTCCTCACATGGGAGCTCCCAAAACCAATAAAATCACAAAGTCACAGAACAGTATGTGTCAGAAGTAAGAGATAAACCCAGGTTTTTCTGACTCTTAAGATAAAGTTCTACAGATTATGTCACATTTGCACATATATATGTATACATATATCTATATAAATTTGTATATAGATATAGATACATTTATATACACAAAAATATACATATTACCCAGATTACAATATGCAGCTGGATTGATAAACTACTGTTAATCCATCAGTAACATTATGTGTGCTGCATACATTAATATCAATACCTATATTCTCCTGGTAAGTTATGTGGCTGACAATCACGAATATATCTATATGTGTATATATATATATATATATAAATATGTATATAGATGCATGCATGTATATATACTTATATAATTTATATATAGATATTTGTAGGTATATAATATGTGAATGCAGTATATATACATGTATGCTTGGTCTTGATTCTAGAGTAAAGTAATGTTTATCATACTGCCTTAGAAGCCTTGTAGCTTTCTTCATTTTGTGTGCCTGTTCATTCTCTATTATGTGTCATTAGACCTTGGACTGCCAAAGAAACAAAATTTAAAGTCTGTTTTCGACTCTATCACCAGTGAAAATCTTTGCCTGCATCGGTAGTTTTCTCATACAGGTTTCTACATGGCTCCAGTCTTCTTGGGGCTGATTGTCAGTCCAAAGCCCAGGGCTGACACTGCACAGTGATTCATCATCTATTGTACCTTTTCTTGGGTGTGCTTTTTCAAGTAGAGTCATTGGCACACTATGATTCCTGAACTATTTTCACAAGGTCTCATAAAGTTTTCTGCCAAATATTGAATTGGGGGAGTTTCCCAGAATTACATAAAAGTATCAATAATAAAAATGGCTGAAATCTTCATGATTAGCTCAGTACTCACAAAGCAAGTGATGCAGTTTTGCTTCAAAACTGTTTGGAAATCATTGCAATGATTGAAATGAAGCTTGCATGATGAGATCATGACAACAGGCTCTCACTCTAAACCATTCTTTGACTTGTTCTGGAATCTTGGCATCTCCTTCATTTTTTAATAACATTTTTGCATTGTGATCTTTTTAACAACATTTGTATTACTACCTTTTGTATAGGCCACTTTCATTTCCAAATATGCCCCTCATCTTACCTAGAGAGTCACCAGTATAATTTAAAAGAGAAGTGTATAAAAGGCAATTTTGTGAAACTTAGCAACATATCAATAAAATCTGAGAGTATATTCTATATTCCACCTCTATAGTCTTCCATGTCCACAAGAAGGAGAAAGGAATATTCTCGTATCTCTTTACTGGGTCCAAGCTTGGTCATCATAATTATACAATAATCAATTCTGATTTTGTAGTTGATGTTCTTTTCATTAATAAATGTGCATGTGTGTATCTACATACACATATGTGTGTACATATATATGTGTGTGTATATAAAATTTATAATGTTTTCCTGTTTCTACTTGTTACACTTTGTATTAATTCATTTACATCCTCCCAAGTCTTCCTGTATTCTTCATATTCATCGTAACTGCAGTAATATTCCATTGTATTCATGTACCATAATTTGTTGAGCCATTCCCCAGCTCTTTGTTACTGTAAAAAAATGTTGCTATAAATATTTTGCTAATATTTAGGATTTTTCTTTCTTTCTTCATTGACTTTGGGATGCTCTTTGTATGCCTAGCAATGAGATCTTTGGGTCAAATGACACAGACATGTTGAATCTTAGCAATTGTCTTTAGCTCTCTTCTTCTCAATCAGTCAAAGATAGCTATTAAATGCTTACTATGTGCTATGCCCTGTGCTAAATTCCAGGTATAATACAAAGAAAGGCAAAAAACCAGTCCCTGTTTGCATGGAGTTCACAGTGTAATAAGGGAGACAAAATGCAAATAACTATTCACATATATATATATATGTATATATGTGTGTGTGTGTGTATATATGTATGTATATATATATATATATATAAACATGTAATATACATGTAACCCAGGCAACATATAGGGCATACTTAGTTCTCCTTACATAGAGATGCCTTTGAGGGGTCTTTTCAGCATGCCCAGTTTACCTGACAGAACCCACTACACCCCCTATCAGGTAGGTGAGGGGAGCCTGCTTTGATTGGCTACCTGTGTCTTTAAAACTAGCAAGACTGAGCCATTCACCTTTTTTCACTGTGCTCTTTACTCTGCTATCTCTTCTTCTGCTACTTTCCCCACCCCACCATTCTTTTGCTACTACAGTCTTTTTTGGAGGAGAATCTTATCTTCTATGACCAGAAGGTGAAGATCCTAGTTCACCCACAGCATAGGCACCATGAACTAAATTGGTGAGAGGGGAAGGACTATACTTCTCCTCCTTCCTTCTTTTACTCTGCTTCTAGGAATGGACCTGGAAATTTTTGTTCTCTGTTCTTTGTCCTCAGCTTTAGGGGCCAGAGGTGATCCCCAAGGAGCCTGGGAGTTTGAGACATGGTAAACTTGCAGCCCAGATTGCAGGTAGGAACTAGCATAGAAGCCCTAAGAAGCCAGGATGTCTGAGACTTTAGACTTGAGTCAGAGGGGGACTTTTGCTTTTAGAATTAGGTCTATGCTTTATAGGAACAGGGATAAGTATGAATATTATCTCCTTTCCCACTTCAGAGATTGATGTATGGTACAAGGAAGAAGAGAAAGATTATTCTGCCCATATATTGGGCAGAAGAGTGAAATGTAAATTACATTAGCCTTCAGACAGAGCAGGCCAGTGTAGTCTGTGTTACATATATAATTGGCTAAGAGGATGGTAGTGCCCTTGACAGTAATAGAAAAGAGGTAGAGAGAAGTGTTTGGGGGAGAAAGGTATAAATTAAGTTTTGGAAATGTTGAATTTAAGGTGTCTATGAGACATCCATTTTGAGGTTTTAAGAAGCAGTTAATGATGTGAGATTGGATGTTGGGAGAGAGCAGTAAATGCTGGTAAATGATTAGCAATTTCTTTCTAAAGGGAAAATGTATGTACAACAAAGGTTTAAGTTCAATATGAATTATTAACATTTTTTCCATTATTTTAAGTCTAGACAACCAACACTTGTTATTTCCAAGCTGTAAATATTCAAAATGAAAATTTAACAATTGCTTCTTGTGAGCTGGCTTGAGCTGGCTCCATCATGCCCTGGGAGAAAATTTTGAGTTAGATTGGTATTTCTAATATTCATATATAGAGAGATGATAATTGTACTCACAGAAGCTGATGTGTTCACCAAATGAAATAGTATAGAGGGAGAAGAGAAGAGGACCCAGAACATGGACTCCCATGATTATTGGCATGAGGTAGAGGAAGATTCAGCAAAGAAGAAATAGAAGGAGTAGAAAGACAGGTAGCAGGAGAACTAAGAGAGAGAATTGGTCACAGAAACATAGAAGAGACTACAAGGGAGAAGAGGGTAATAGACAGTGTCAAAGGCTAAGAAGGATGAAAATTGAGAAAAGAACATTGGCTTTGGCAATTAAGAGATCATTAGTAACTTTTGAAAAAGTGGTTTTAGTTGAATGATGAGGTCAAGTGCCAGACTGCATAGAGTTAAGAAGAAAATGAGAGGAAAGGAAAACTAATAGGAAGCATTTATTGTAGATGTTTTTTTTCAAGGAGGAATTTTAGCCTCAAATCAGAAAGATATAGGATGACAACTGGCTTGGATGGATGGATGAAATGAGGATTTTTTAAGGATAGAAGAGAAATGGCATATTCATAGGCAGTAGAGAAGCAGCCAGTAGATGGAGAAATTGAAGATTAGTAAGAATCATAGTGAGAATCACAGAATGAGCAGTTGCCTGGAAAAGATGGAAAGGAATGGGATCACTTGTGCATGTAGAGGGGTTCACCTTGATAAGCAAAAGGGCCACCTCTTCATGTGAAAGATGAGTGAAGGAGTATATAGTGGCAGAAGGCATTTGAGTGATGTAAGATGAAGAAGGGGTGAGAACAGGGAAGATCTTGGCAAATTGCCTCAATTTTTTTCAATTAAATATGAAGCAAGGTTCTCAGCTGAGAAGATGGGGAATAGAGGAGATATGAGGAAAGATGGAACAATTTGTGGTGAGTGAGATAGTGTATTTTTACCACCCCATTTAGGAAGATAAAAAAAAGATTTCCTTGCTGCAGTGAGGACCCCCATGAAATTATGTAATATAAATTTGCTGTAGACCCAGTCAGGATAATTTCATAACTTTGCCTATCTCCATTCAGCACAAATAAGTAAGCGAGAAGGCAGAAGATTGTGGGAGTGATCCAAGGCTGGGGTTTGGAAGGGCAAGATCTTTAGTAGGAGAAAGGATCAAGCAATTAAGACAAGAGTTCAGTGAAGAATTGAACTGGCTCAATAGGGAGTCAAGACAGTAAAAGGAGCCAGTGTAGAAGTGATTTGTTACTTATGGAGCAAACATTTCAGATAGCAAGATGGAAGAGGTAGATATCTTTTAGGTGGCATGTTGGTGCTACTTAATAATATAAGTTGGTTTGGGTTAGGAGGATGGGAATAAAGGAGAAGTTAGGAAACCAAGAAAAGGTTTGAACAATGACAAAGGAGAGCATGTTAATCATTGAAGAATGAGTTTAGCTAGGTTTCATTGTTCATAGGAATTCATACCGGGTGTATACTTGTCTCAGGGTGTCAGGCAGTAGTGTTTAGCAAGAAGTAGAAGGTTAGAGGAGGGGGAAGAGATTCCCCCAGTGGAGGCAAAATGATTGCTCATAGTTGTAGGTAGCCAGATAGCCTGGAATTCAAAGGAATAGTTCTTGCTCCCCAGGCAGGTAGTTTCCTGCCTGTACAATTATATAATAATACAATTCTATTTCATGGCAGAGTTATGGGAAATCAATGATGGGTATGTCTGTTGAGCTCTTGGGAAATTCTCTTTTTGAAAAATTTTATTGATGTTTTGTTTTTATATTATAAACATTTACAGGTTACTCCTGTTTCATGAAGAGTCTCTTGTAAGAAGGTAAGACAGTTGATAATAGAATGATCTCATCTTACATTTTACATCTTTAGCACTGTTCCATCTCTGTATTTAAAAAAATGACCAAAAAAACTCCTTTTTTTCTCCCTCTTACCTCCCATGTCATTGAAATGGTCTATTATCTCATTTCTTACAGTGTATCAGTACTCCATCACATTCACATACTATGTCAAACTTATTCAACTGTTCATCAAATAATTGTCATTCCCTTTATTTCTGGGGGGGTGGGGAGAGGTGGTGGGCAGTTGCCACCACAAAAAAAAAAAGCTGCTAAAAATATTTCTATATATAAAGGACCTTTTTTTCCCTTTGTTTTTTATTAAGTGTAGGCCTAACAATGGTATAGCAGGATCAAAAGGCCCTCACTGTTTAGTAACTTTTTATATATATTTCCAAATTGCTTTTCACAATGGTTGCACGCAATCTCTTTCCAGTTCTTTGGTTTTTTTGTCATTTTTGCCATTCTGAAGAGTGTGAGATAGAATTTCAAAATTGCTTTAATTCTCACTTTTCTAGTAGTGATTCAGAGCATTTTTTTTTCACATGGCCATAGAGAAAGCCTGGGATTTTCCTTTGAGAACTACCCATATATTTAGACTATATATCAATTGGATAATTGGATAATGGCTCTTTTTCTTATAAATTTGAATCAGCTCCTTATGTATCTTGGAAATGAGACCATTATCAGAGAAACTTGCTACAAAGATTCAAATCCTCTTTAACTCTAGGTCAGAAAGAGAATGGAAAGGAATGATCTGAGAATAGTCTAGTTAACAAACCTTGACTTCAGGATAGGTGTGGTAATAACTTCTATGGACCCAGAATATTCAAGAATATTAAGTTAGGATGAGATATTGTGGGCCAAGAATTCAGCTTAGTAGACTCTCTCTGGGGACGATTTTCCATATGCTAAGAACAAGATGTTGCTTACGTTGAAAGAAAACTGGAAAAGAAAATTTCCTTAGCCTCCCTAGACATGAACTAGTTCTTAGAAAACAACATTTTGACGAGTTAAGTATAAATACATTAGCAATACATGAAGTACATTTCCCTTGAAAAACACATGTGTTCACAGTCTAAGGCAAAGTGATTTTGGCAAAACATTTTGAGGAACCCAAATATAGTCTGGGATAGTTTGCCAGAAGGCTCTCAGCCCAAATAATGATTATTTCTTAGAACTGTGCATTAGTTTCATCAGACAGTGTCAATAAGAATAATAGAGTTTTTTATGTGGAAAAGATCTCAGCAATTATCTAGTCCAGTCTCCTCATTATATGGATGAAGAAACTGAGGCCTGGAGAAGTTAAATTAATTACCCAGGATCACCCAGCTAGTTACTGGCAGAGCTGGGATTAAAACTCAAGTTTCCTGACTCACACTACATTGGTTTTTCCACTACACCACCCTAAATCCCAATTTTAGCATAAAGAAACTGTGCCAAATTGCCTTCAAAGTATTAATGTATTTCTGGTTACTGTGTAGAGTTGTAAGTTAGTTATTTCACTGTTCCCACAGACCACCAGTTTATCGGTGTGAGTACACTTTCCTCTTCTTTTTAAGAGCTGAAAAATTCATTAACATGTTGGCAATCCGAGGATGAGTTTTTCTGAACATATCTAAGCTGGTTCTGTTCTTCAGACATATAAAATTGCTGGGAATACATCGCAAGGCTTTTGAGATCAATAGAACTTGTGAGAACTTGAATGCTATTGACACAGCCACTGAGAAGTTGGGGACACCTCCATGCTATGATGAGATACTAGAGTAGGATTTTTGTGTAGTTATAAAAGAAAAAAACAAACAGGATATGTTTTGCCTACTGGATTCAATAAAGCATCATCAGCTCAGTGAAGAGTTTGCATTATCATTATTAGTATTGGTCTTTTAGGCTACAGGAATGTCAAACAAAAAGATTACTCCCTCAGAGTCCGCTCATTTGACTTGCATCAGAATGTATCTTTCCCCATAAAACTTTCCCCTAGTTACTGAATGACATTTAGGTTTTACATTTAAATGTTTGCACCATACTGTTTCTTGCTTGTAAAACAACCATCCAGGGAATATTCTGAAACTTGATCTTTCCTCGGGCCATTCTGACCAAAAGGAAATATTTCCCAAGAATGATAAAAATGAAATGTCAGATGAGCAAGGAAAAAGAATCTGAAATTTTATTAGTTACCATTTTAAGGAAATGGCTTTCACGGCATCCGTGTTCTGAATAACTGTTTCATCCTATCAGTGAAGGATGAGTCCCTGGGGAAAGGGAGGTGGGGTGCAGTGGGGAGTTTTTTCCCATTGACTACATTACTCAGAAGTATTTGAGGGCAAAGGCCACCGTAACCAGACAAATAAGCAGATTTTGAATCCAAATTAAAGAATTTTAGAAAAGAGGGGATCTAATTGGAGATGAGAAAGTCCAACCCCTTCCTTTTTTAGGCAAGGAATGTGCCAGCTAAAGATTAAGACGGTTTCCCAAGGTAACACAAATAGGCATAAGAAAAAAACAAAACAAAACTCAGGTCTCCTGACTTCCAACTCAGGGTTCTTTCCACTGCGTGATGATGCTTCCCAGGCTGAAAAGGGTGAAAAAACAGCAAAGCATCTTTAACATTAACAACTCATGTTTATATAGCACTTTAAAGTTATATACATTATTTAATTTGACTATTACACCAACCCTGCTATTATATATCCCATTTTAAGGAAACAGAGTCTTAGAGTAATCAAACGACTAGTCTAGGATCACACAGGGAAGGGGAAGAGAATAAGCATTTATGTGCACCTGTCATATGCCAAGCAATATACTAAGCACTTTAGAAATGTTATTGCATTTCATCCTCATTACAACCCTGTCAAGTGGTGCTGTTACTATCCCCGTTTTACAATTGAGGAAACTGAGGCAAACAGAAGTTAAGTCACATGCCCAGAGTCATAGAGATTTGGGTTCAAATTCAGATTTCCCTAACTCCAAGTTCAGCATTCTATCTGCTATGCCAGCTAGCTGCCTACAATAGTAAAGGGGGTCAGGAAGTGGAATTAGGGTAAAAAAAACTTTGATTTTAATCCTGACTTTACCACCACTTACCCTCTATATGACATTGGAAAATTAATTTCATTTTTCTGGGCCTCAGTTGCCTCATCTTTAAAATAAAATAAATGTATTGGACTATATGAACTTTCAGTTTTTAAAGCCTATGTGGTATTAAAAAATAGCTGTTTTAGTGTATGCTATGTGCATATAGGCCTATATATACTCAGATATAATTGGAAAATACACTTTAATTAGTCAACTTTTTAAAAAAAATTTTAATATAATTTTTGTTTATTCTATGTTGTGAAATAAGAAAAGAAACGAATTCAGGAAAGAAAGATCTTCTGTAATGCCTGATCATTAATATTTGTTAGGGGAGTTGTATAATGGATTTCCCCCAGAAAGTTCAAAGTACTCCACAGAATATAAAATGTATATATATTCAAAACTATATAAATTAACAAAAGCAGCAGGAAATATAATCAGTCCCTGCTTGTAACGACTAGTTTTATAAAGAATTGGGACAATTAAATATGCATCCATATACATATAGACACATATATACATACATGTGTATACATGTCTGTGTGTATGTACATACATGCATATATATGCACACACATATACATGCATATATACATATACACAGCACACATACATATATACCTACATATACTATATACACACACATACACATATACTTATATACATATATGTGGGTGTGGTGTATGTACACCTATATACATAAACACATAATTTAAGGTTCCTAAGGTCAAAACCAGGAGTCTAATCTCAAGGATTCCCTTATTAACTTGATTTTTTTTAATGTTAAAAAAATTTGACCCCTTCAGTAAATCGAAACCTATTCATGAAATACAGGTGCAAGGCAAACATAAAAAAGGAAAGAGAATAATGCTGAAGAACAGGAGTACTAGAATGCCTACACTTTGTAAAAGACAAACTGTTAACAGAATTTACTAGGATAGGGGTGGGGGGTGAACTCTAACCAATAGAATAAGGAAAACCTAAGCTTGGAAAAATGGAGATATTTTTCACAGACAGGGGTGATGGGAAGAATAACTAGTGATTAATAAATTATCCCTAGATAAGTAGTTCGCAAAGTGTGGTCCAGGGAACCCTAGAGGTCCCTGAAACTTTTTCAGAGGATCTGCAAGGTCAAAATTATTTTCATAATAATACTGAGGTACTCTTTGCTATTAAAATATTTCTCCCTTTTCTAAATACATATCTCTATGAGGCCAGATTTTCTTCATATAGTTTAACCATTACAACACACAATAATAAATTGAATGCAGATATAGGAACTTAGCTGTCTTCTATTAAACCAGACATTAAAGTGATTTGCAAAAATAGCAAAACAACGCCATACTTCTAATTTTTCTTTGTTTTGGAAAACATAGTTATTTTTAAAATGTTACTTAAATTAACATGTGATGAGTTTAATATTATTTCAAATGAATAAATACATATTTTAAGTGTTGATTAGTTTAATTTCTAAGATAGTAAACATAGATAAATATAACCCAGCAACAAAAGCTCTTTGGGATCCTAAATAATTTTTTTTAAGTTTAAAGGGATCTTAAGACCAAAAACTTTGAGACTTTCTGTTCTAGACACTTGCCTGAGACATGTAGAGTTGAAATGATTTATCCAGAGTCAGATAGCTAATAATATATGAGAAGCAGGACTGGAACACAGCTCTTTCTGACTCTGAACCCAGCACTGTTATACCACACTTCATTTAAAACTGATAGTAAAGGGGCAGGTAGGTGGTGCAGTGCATAGAGAACTAGCCCTGGAATCAGGAGGACCTGACTTCAAATCCAGCCTCAAACACTTGACACACTTAGTAGCTGTGTGATCTTGGGTAAATCACTTAACCCCAAATCACATTGCCTATCCCTTTCCAAAAAAAAAAAAAAACAAAAGACTCCTGATATTATAATGGATTCTTATCTAATCTTTGAAGTCAACTCTTTATGGAATTCTAGGTGGGAGCCAATTTTGAATTACTGCATGAATCAGGAAGTGATAAACACTGCATTTCCTTTTTAAAAATGATTAATAGGGAAAATTTACAGGAACAAGTTATACTTTTACTCAGAAAAACAGTTGATAATAAGCCACCGAAAAAAAGTCTAAAATAATCCATATGTCTGGATAAGAAAAGAATAAGGGAGCTATTAATTTGTTGATTGCTAGAATTATTTGTGAAGGACATGTTGAAGTCACAAAAATAGTCCCATGGGAGCTTAATTGATCCTGGTGATCATTTCAAGTCAGCAGTCAGTCAATAAGCATTTATTCAGTGCCTATATAAGATGAGGATAACAGTAAGTAAGGAGGTTGAGAGGTTACATTAAAGATCCCAGTAGGACTTTTCTAAAACTCCACCAGTTTGTTTCTAGGAGAGAGAAGTTCCCATTTGATTAGTCATTGGCCTATCTCCTGTGAATTGAAAGTGGAACAAAATGTAGGAAAATGCCTATGTAAGGATAAAGACACGTTGCATGATTTGACAATTATGTACCAAAAAAGGATCAAAAGACATTAGGCCTAGACAAACTATTCAAGGTCAGCCTGCTCTTTGTAGGACAGGATCCAGCCAAGATCAGTTTGTAGAATGTTCCTCTTATGCCTCTATTTTAAGACTTAGTCTCTTTTCCAATATCTAGGAAAGTAAGTTATCAATCATTCAAGGCCTAAGTAAAAATCCAGCAATTTATTACATAGCCAATAGCATGAGAATTGTGACTAAAAGGCTACATAATCAATGGAAGAATGGGGATGTTTGCAAGGCCAGGGATGGGCAAGAGGAAAAGGGAACAAAATATCACAGAGAAATAAGAATATTCTTGCCTTATGAAAGCAGTCTGGAAAAGAATATAAAAGGAGACAGGATGGGTGGGGTCACTATTTCTTTCATGGAGACTTGCCCTCTCTCGTCTCTTGGCTGGGCTTGAAGACTTGCTCATTTTCTTTCTCTATATGCTCAAATACACATATATTCCTCAGGGAATTTTAAGGCAACTGACCAAAAAAGGCACAACATCACCTTGGGAAAAGTATCTTTACTGTCCTGTTCTATATTATTTTCTTTTTTTCAAGTTATATTGATGCCTTTTGTATTTTACATTATAGTCATTCTTTTAATATTTCCTTTCCCCAAACCCCATAATATCCTCCACCACACCCCCAGCTAAGTCTTTCCTTGTAACAAAGAAAAATAGTTAAGTAAAACTAACCAATGCAGAAACGGCATCTGGCAAAGCATGCAGCATTCTTTAACTGTATTTGTCCACTGCTCCAAGGAGAGGAGGCAAACGTACTTCCTCATCTTGTCTCTTATTCCACCCTGATTTCCTAGAATTATCTGACGTCTTTTACATATATGCACAAAGAAATTCTCTATCTAATGAGCCGTAGCTTTATGCATTCTGCATGTATGACTTTTCCATATGACTCTGGTACATAAGTCACTGTCAGTGATTAATAGTAATTATCATTAGTGAAGGTAATTAATTATCCATTGTTGATGAGTTCCAATCTTTGCTATTTATTTACTGTGTGACCTTAAAAAAATCACTTAATTTTTTTCTGAGCCTCAATTCTTCATATGTAAATGGAATAGTTGGAATAGATAATCTCTGAACTCCCTTCCAGCTCTAAATCCTATAAACATGTGATTTTTATGTCCACGAAGGAAGGCTCAACAAGGGAGTTAATAATAGTTAAGTAGTGGCTTTCAGCAAACCAATCTTGTTGACTCTTGGTTTTCTTAAGCATAAAATGAGGGTGTTGGACACAGACATGACCACATGGAGGCATTTGTGGGCATTGTCCTATCTGGGGATGCTTGGGTCCTGCATGAATATTCTAGCTTCCTTCCTGACTCTCTTTCTCCCAAAGTTACTTTTGTGTTGGAGATGAAAATAGAAATAGAAGCCTGAGACCCTTAGAGTGTGCACTGTTTTGGAAGTAGTTAAGGACACTTTGTTTCCTCAGAAGACTGTGCCAGATTCTTCTTGTGTTAAATGAGCAAAATAAAGGGAAGGAGGAAGGAGAAGAGGAAATATCTAGTAGACACCAGAATTTCAGTCATTAGCTTTCTGTGGCAGTTAAGTTAGCAAGATCCATCACAACCCATTAGTAGCTAACATTTGTGTAGTTTGCTAAGGTTTACAAAGCATTCTACATGTTTTTTATTTAAGTCCCCCAAGACAATTACGGGAGGTAGAAAATACCAAAATTAATATCCCTCCCCTCTTATAGACGAAGAAACTGGAACTCCAGAAAGTTGAGTGACTTTCCTAATGTCATATGGTAGCAAGTGTCAGAAGCTGGATTCTTCCTGATTCAAAGTCCATCAATCTATCTACTCTCTCAACTTTTCTCTCAACCAATTATAACTACCTCAGCTGGCCTTTTAGTTGTTGACAGTTCAGCCAGCTAGTGATTTTGGCAAAAAAAATTATATATATGCTTTTATTGCTTCTATGCTAACAAGAAATACTTTTTTTTTTCCAGTCAAGCATGTTTTGTCTGTTCTTGTGGAGACTCCTATCAAAAATTGCAAATTCAGGGCAGTGGTGGGGCTTATTGGTGGAAGAACATAACTGGCTTTGATTGAATATATTCGCAATAATACATCTTCTCCTCTAGATAGCATGTATAGACAACTAGGGACTACTAGAGTGAGATAACACATGGTCAAGGCCATTTGTGAATGTATATTTATGTATGTGTTTTCTTTAGACTTAAGAAATGTAGCCTATGTTAAAAGGTGGCTGCTAATCAAACTGGAGGCAGCTAGGTGGCTCAGTGGACAGAGTTCTGGGCATGGAAACAGGAAGACCTGAGTTCAGATGTGACATCAGACATTTACTAGCTATGTGACCCTGGGAAAGTCACAACTTCTGTTTGCCTTAATCTACCAGAGAAAGAAATGACAACTCCCGCCCTGCACCCCCCCTCCCCCCAGTATTTTTGCCAAGAAAGCATCATGGACAATATTGGCGTGATATGGCATGGGGTCATGAGGAGTTGGACGTAAGTGAACAACAATTATTCATATCAATGTACTTACTATATGGTCTGTAAAATACTACACATGTTGAAAACATTTAGACCAGACCTATACAACTTGGCAGTAGGAAGGGGCCAAAATTAAAATAGTAAAAACTTCTTTGGGCCATAGATGGATTAGACTAAAGACAGACTGATGATGGTTGGTTACTGAGGGTCACGTGACAAACAGGAGAGTGCTTTGTGGCTACCCTACAGTTTTCAGAAGCCATATGAAATCCTTTGGCAGGCTGCGAGTGACCAGCAGGCCATATGTTGTACAGGCCTGATTTAGACTATTATAAGATTAATACAATGCTTTTCTTGAAGAAATTTAGTGTTTTTCTTGTTTTTTTTTGTATTAAATATTTGTTCTTTATGATATAACTATGACATTAGAAGTTTAAAGTTTGATGACTGGTCATCTTTGTTATGGTAGTAATGAGAAAAAGTTCTAGGTTTTTCTTTTCCTGTAGATGAGTTAGTTTTCTACAGATAAATGCTCTCTCACTACACATTGCATGTCCAAGCTTTGTCTTTATAAATACCTGCTATTGATTGCCAACGATAATGAAAAGATAGGCATGGTCAGTACTGGAGACAGATGGAAAGACAGTTGAACTAATTCAATGTTGTTGGAGCTTTAAATTAGCCCAGCCATTCTGGAAAATAAGTTGCAATTGTTCTAAGAACATTACTAAAATATCCATCCATCCCAAGATCTCACTGCCAGGTAGCAGAAAGTCAAAAACTGAAATAAATATCTAATATGCATCAAAATATTTATAGCATCACTTTTGTAATAGCAAAGACCTGGGAAAAAATGTCCATCAGTTTGGGAATGGCTGAACAAATTGTAGTGCCTTAATATAATGGTATAATATTATATCACAAGAAGCAATGAATATGAAAGAATATGGATGAGCATGGGAAGACAAAAACTGATGCAAGGTAGAGTAAATAGAAACAGGAAAATGATATACACAGTGATTATGCAAGATCAATTGAAAGAACAATGAAAAACCAAGTACTGAACACTGTATTACCAAGCTTGATGCCAAAGAATGCATTTCCTTACCTTCTTAACAGAAGTAGGTGGTTATGGAAGTGCTACACATGATACGTTTTCAAACTTGATTGACATCTTGATTGGTTTTTGCTGAATTCCTTTATTTTCTGTTTTTCTCTTTGTAATTTTGTGTTATAAAGGGTGTCTCTTAGGGTAGGAGAAGAAGGTGAAATATATTGGGGAATATATAAATATGAAAAGGAAAAATCAAACAATGTCTACTTCATAACCAGGTAATGGACTAGGAATGACTCATCGAAACCAATATTTTTCTTTTGAAAACAATGTAGAATCCTGGGAAGAGATTAAATCTTTGGACCTCTGGTTTGACTATAGGATCTTAGTTTAGATTTAACAAAAATTCACCCAACTTATTTTTACACTCTAACAAAACTATATTTGCATTTATATTTTTAAGGAATTTTACCCAACAAAAAAGTTTTTTTTTCCTCAGAAGAAGCTTTGTGGTTCAATAAATGTAACATTGGATTTGGAATCAGAAAGATCTGAATTCAAATCTTGACTCAGTTGCTAGCTATGTGACCCTCAGTGAATCATTTAACCTCTGCCTCAGTTTCTTCATCTGTAAAGTGATTATAACAATAACACCTACCTCTGAAACTTGTTGTAGGAAGTAAAATAGACAATAAGTATAAAGTACTTTGTAAACCCCAAAGTAGTATATAAGTCCTAGTTATTATTATTAATACTAGTTTGTCATGGAATAAATATATCTACCTTTTATTTAGAAAATTTGTCCTTGGGGAATCTCATTATGCAAGATTCAATCAGCCTTAGTGTTTACATTTCAGAGTTCTCTCTGCTCCTCTGATTGGACCCTCTGGCTGGCATGGTCTTCAGGTCTATTTAAGGAGAGGGTAGGGGGTCCAGCACACTCTTCTCCCTATTTCCCACCAGCTACACTGCTTTTGGACTTTTCTGAACTTCCTAATAATGGCCCTGATTCAGGTACCTTCTTTACCTGTGCCTCTCCCTCCTCCCTCCCAGAAACTTTTTAGCTTCCTTTTGTGTGTTGCCTTCTGTCGTTAGATTGGAAGTTCCGTGAAGGCAAGGATTTTGTTTTTCCTTTTTATTTGCATGCCTCATATTTAGTACAAAGCCTGGTATAGAGTGGGTGCTTAATAAATGTTTATTGACTATTTATTTAGAGATTAAACAAATTCTGCATTTTGGGTTGTCTTCTTTTTGAGTAATTACCGACCTGTTTCTTTCGTAGCTTAATTATTGAAAAAATGACAATAAATAACAAATTAGTTTCTTTCTAGGTTGTAGTTGGTGAACTTATGAGGAAAAGCTGTCATCATCTATAGCGAATTATAATTAAGATATGCATAGATGAGGAATGATATTGTCCTCATGTGTGGGGAAAAGTCAAAAAGATAGTTCTGGTTGGGAAATAGGGTCATTTTCACAATAAACTCTATTCTATCTGTTCTGATAATAGTTTTGTGAGCAAGATGAAGTTACACAGGCTGGATAATAGTAGAGCCAGGTTGCTTCATATCTGGTTGAATGTCCATTCATTCATTCAACAAGCATTTATGAAGCACCAACTATATACTAGGTACTGAGCTGAGTGTTGGGAATACAAAAGAAAAAGTGAAAGTTTCCACTCTCAAGGAGTTTGTATTCTAATGAAGGAAACAATATAAGAAAACACAAAACATAAAGTAAGTACAAGGTTCATCTCAATGACAGTGTATATAATTGGGAAGATCAGGAAAGAACTCTTTTAGAAAGTGAACCGAGATTGAAGGAAGCTAAGGTCTCTAAGAGGTGAAAGTGACATCATAATACATTAGAGGCGTGGATGATATGTGTAAAGGCTCAGAAATACAACATGGAATGTTGAGTTTGAGAACTGCCAAGCAGGTGAGTTTGGCCAGGACACAGATAGAAAGATAATATTACAGAACTATTCTGGAAAGGTAGGCTAGAGCTAAATTATGTTGTTTTAAATGTCAATTAGAAGAATTTTGGTTTTATCTTAGAGGGAATAGGGAGCTATTTTGGAGCTTTTTGAGCAGGGTATTGACACTATTATACTTGTTCATTAAGAATATCATTTTGATACCTTTATAGGGGATAGGTCAAAGAGGGAAGAAACTGGAAGCACAGAGATCCATTAGGTTATTTCAGGAGTCCAGAAAAGAGATAATGAGGGTCCAAAACTGAGTGGTGATTTTGTGAATTGAGAGAAATAGATGAATGTAAAGGAAGTTGAGATACAATAACCAAAATTTGGAAACTGATTCTATATGACTAGTAAAGGAAAGTAAAAGGTTGAATATGATTAAGTAACTGGAATAGATGGAAGGATGACAGTGTCCTTGGTAGAAAGAGGAAGATAGGAACAGGGGTAAGTGTTTTGGGAAATATAGTAAGTCATATTTTGTATATGTTGAGTTTAACATGCCATTAATGTCAAACTCAAATAGAAATGTATTCTTTCAGTACACATTACTTAGAAAACCAGAGATTAACATTATCTATGTTGTATTGTATTTTTATTTATTTTGTTAAACATTTCAGAAATTTATTTTATTAAACATTTATTTTGTTAAACATTTCCCAATTATATTATAAACTGGTTTGGGCACCACTTGGGAGTTTGGGGTCCCATGGCTCTTGTTTGACACTTCTAGCCTACAGTATATCTGGTTGATAATGTCCAATATGCAGATAGTGATGTGGAACTGAAACAGGAGAAAGATACGAGTTCCACGCATAGGTCCGGAAGTCATCTGCACTGATATGATGATTACATCAACTGAAGCTGCTGGGCTATTGAGAGTGGGTGTAGAGAAAAATAAGGACACATTGGCTGGGAGTAGAACATGGATGAATATCTGATAAAGAAAACATTTACATAGCAGAGCTGGTATTCACACCCATGCAACTTCAAATACATTCTATCACACCTGTTTGATTTACTCAATCAAGAATGTAATAAGTATAATAAATCCAGAAGCAATAAATTATATTGAATAAAAGATATTGTACATATACAGGTACACACACATGATTAAAACTATATACATAATATTATATTTTTATACAGAAAGGCAGAGAGAAGCAAAGAAATATAAAGAGAGGCAGAGAGAAATATTATTTATTACAGAGGTCCATAACACTTTTTGGTCTCTTTTCCCTTTGACTTTTGGCAAACCTCACTGTATCCTCTATTCAATTTGAAAGCAAATGTGTGTGTGTGTGTGTGTGTGTGTGCGTGCACACACATGGGCACACATACATGTTTACTATATATATGGCCATAATAAATAAAAGACTTTTTTCACAAAGTAAACTTTATTTGGTACATTGTAATTATTTTAAATTATCAAAAATTTGTTGAATGTTCATCAGAACATAGTCTAATAAATTAATGAGAGCCCCTTGATTCTGTTTCTTGATAACCATCAGTTTTATTCTTGATTTAATTTTTTGAAAGAAATACTTGCATATTATGTTCAACCTCCAGTTTGTCTCTTACTTTGGATTTGATTGAGAAACAGGACTGAGAATCCTGATTCATACAAAGAAGTTGTTATATAGAATCAAAGCCTTCTGAACATGTTTAGTAAGAGATTATCCTTTCCCATGAGTACAACAAAGGATTTGCAAGTTCATTGACTGGAAACCAATTCTGAATTTCTGATTATTGTAAAGATCAATCAGCTTGCCTTTCATTGTGTCCTTGCCATCATTTTTTTTTTTTTGGCAGTATGAAAAAAGTTTCAAACTCAAACTTTATTCATTTGGTTTTCACTGGTAGAAAAAAAAATTTTTTAAAGATGTATTTTAATTCTTCATCCCTTTCTTACCTCAATCCTGCCTCCTCACCTGCCTCTCCAATCTAAAAATGTATTCACTAAAAACTACTATCTTTGGAATATTTCAATAGGACAATAAGTATTCACAATAATCTTATAGCCCCTAGATTGTCTATCAGACATTCCAGAATTATTCAATTCCCTTTTATGTTAGCCTAGTACCCCAGTGCAAACATAATGCAATTAACACAATCTATTCTACTACACACATCCTTTACTACTTCCTTTAAGGAATAAAAAGAAATTGTGGTGAAAGAGTAGTGGGGTCTATGAGTACTTGGTGGAGCTAAAGTTCTAAGAGGTGGTCTCCCCAAGAAGCTGATGTGGGACACAGGACAATAAAAGTCAGCAATTGAACCTACAAACATTAGGTCTTATTTATCCTTCAACCAATGTAAGGTTTTTTGCTTTTGCTTCTTTACTTCCACATTTTTTTTCTCTTTTCCTTTTCATGTAATATTCAATTTCTTTAAAAAATGTGAATAAACACTGAAAAATACTAAATATACCATGTCCCTGGGACTTTCTCCTCATCCCTTAAAGAATATTACTTAATCTAAACTCCTGGAAAAGTTAAGATCACAGAGGTCAGTGACTTGGAAATTGCTTCCTTACTCAGGCAGGATTCTGTCTCGGACTCTATTCACACAATCCCAAAGCCAAGTCCAAAAACAAACAAACAAACAAAAAGAATGAGCTTTTCTTTTAATTGGTCAAAAATTCACCAGAAAGAGAAGCAAACCAATTATTCAGTATCGTACATTAATTGACGAACATATGATAATCCCAACTGCCATTTATATATTGCTTTAAGTTTTACAAAATATTTCATGTACATGATTTCACATAATCTACTCAATTGCTTTGTGAGTGAGCCACTACAAGGATAATTATCTCCATTTTCTAGATGGGAAGGTAAACTGAATCAAGGAATTGCCCTTGGTCATAGAATAGTAATTGTTATGGACAGGTTTTAAAAGACACATTCAGAAAGTCTAAGTCTTTCCACTAAACTACACTGTGCTTTATTGTATTGAGTATCTACTCTGTGCCTACCACTATTTCATAGATAACTGTTGCAGATACAAGAGAAGTATAACCTGTACACCCTGCCCTCAAGGAGTGTGCAGGCTAATTTTTGTTTTTGGCTTAAAAACATGGTTAACAGACATAAGGCAAACGGAAACAGAAATAAGTGTGAGAACAACAAATGATAGCACTTAATTAAGGGATGAATGAGTTGATAATGGAGTGACTGCTATAGATTATAATGCTGTAGAAACATGAGAATTATTGAATTAGAGAACATGAGAAACAGATTTATTAGATGTCAGCAACTGAGTAAAGTTTCATGGACCAAACAGACCAGTAGATTCCTTTGAACATTTGAGATGGGTTTCATTTGTTTCATTACTACGTGGTCTTGGCACCCTTCTCCCATGTCTATAGCAGGGCAGCAGAAAGCTGATAATATTGCTTAGTTCAGACGATGACTTCTGGTTGAACCCTTCAGACAAAGTTAATTTATCTATATGGCAGGATAATCATCAGAAACCTGAAAGTGTACTTTTCTATTATCTCAGGAACACGTAGAATTCAAATAGAATTAGGTGGAATTGCACACTGGACTTGAAATTTTTGAAACTATTTCCCAGTGGGCATGTAAACACAGCCTGAAATGGCTTTCCAATTATTCTTTCCTCTGTCTGTAAAATGAGGATGATAATAATACACACTTTCTACCATAAAGGGCTTTTATAAGGGTTAATAAAAATGCTGGCAAAGTATTTTGAATTCTTTTGGATTAAAAAAAAGCCAAAAATAGAAGAGATAAGTAACTTGGTCCATTTGGCTTTAAACATCAGAAAGCTAGTTTTAACAAATGATATTTTATTTTTTTTAATTTAAATTACATCTTCTCTTCTATCCATATGACTCCTGGAAGTATTATGCATGTTCTATTTTCTTTTTCCAACTGGTTTATGGTATTTTTCTTGGGACATTATGCCATTACTACCTCAAATAATTTGCAGACTGTAATCTCTCTTTTGGTAGGATTTTTAAAGTCTTGCTCAGTTGTGAATCCATCTTACCATTTAATACATAGAAGGGGTCAGCATCCTCTAGACATGTTCCATATTGTGACATATGAAGCTATTCTACCTGACGTTCCCATGTCTTGTATCCTTCGAAATCCTGACTATTGACCAAATGAGATAACCTGAGCCAACCCTACTCCCACCCTTCCCTCAGGAAATTAATATTGAGTTTTCTCTTCCTACTCCTACCTCATTGATAGTAGTTGTTCCAATTCCCAACCCACAACCATTTTCTGTTCTTTCCTTTTTGGTCCTTTTCTCTGCCTTTTCACTTCCCAGTACTTTGGCAGTTTTGTATTTTTTGGCACTCTGGGAGGAAAATCTTTACCAAAAAAATCTGTCTCTGGTCCTCTAATTTATTATATGCACCGTGAACAAAAATACAGTTTAGAAACAAGCATAAAACAGAAAATCTTTGAGACACTGGGTACTTTTAAATCCTAATGTAGTATTATATCTTCTAAAAACTTAAGGGGAGAAACAGAAACATATTAGCTGTTTTACATAATAGCCCTCTGACTCCTCAACCATATAGTCTTAGAAATTGTCTTTAGAATTTCAGAAAAATAAGTCTAGAATTTAGAGTATGAGATATTTCATTCTTGTCTATTGTGGGTCCATGTTTACTTATCTATAAATTGGAAAATGAAGTCCTTCAAGTATAAAATGTGAGAATTCATTCAAAATGAGTTTCCCTATACTCAGCAAATATAAAGAATTAATATTTGGAACATAACAGCATATAATAATTATATATATTTGCTTTCATAGATCAGGTGCTACATTGAAATTCCCTCCTTTTTTTTTCCTCTCCCAGGGATAGTCTTTTACAGTACCCTTATTTCCAGAAGTACAGCCTACAGATACAGTAATGAATAATATGACTTTGTCCTATTTATTAGGGGCTAGTAACATATTTAATAGAATGACACATGTAGTTGAAATTGTATAGTTTTTCCTTCAAGTTCCTGAAATGTTCCTGTTTGACAGTATGTGGGTTTCATTGGTCTCTGGAAAACTATTTGGTCCCCTTTACAAAAGCCTGGCACCTGTACTGGAAAAAACAAAGTGGAAGAAGAATGCATTCTACCTGAATGGGTAGCCCATTGAGTTTGTTCTTCAGCATAAATTCAATACAAATATAATAAATAAATAGAAGATAGATAAATAAATAGACAGATAAATAGACAGACAGACAGACAGATAGATAGATAGATAGATAGATAGATAGATAGATAGATAGATAGATAGATATGTGTGTATGGTATACATCTATACATACATATAAAAAACAATACAGCATAATAGGTAGAAAACTGACATTATATTCTGGAACAGCTGGGTTCAAATCCTTCCTTTGACATTGTGATCCTAGACACACTTAACCTGTCGGTGTTCTAAAAATTCTCAGACTATGAGTTGCAGAGAAGGTGCTGACCTGTATTGGTAGAAGTTGTTCCTCATTTAAAGTCTGCTACGCCAATGAAATCATTGGCTAGAAGTTAGAAATTAAGATGGCAAAGTAGTCCAGCTAGTGGGCCACTAACTCTAAAGACAGCATGTAAATAAAGGACTTCCACGTGAGAGAAGCCCCTGAAGAGCAGCTAGGACTATTGTTTCTGTAAGTATGAGTGGAAAATTAGGAATAATCAAAGGTGGGGAAAACAATGAAATTATCTTTCTCCTTTGATTGTTATTGTATCTCTCCTCATGTTTGGAATTACTGAAAGAAAAAACAACCCAAACATAAAACTCTGTATCTTTACCCTTTGATTGTTAACTGTAACTCCCCTCATTTTGTTATATGTTAAAAAGCCTTCTATAATACTTAAAAGAAAGTGTATTGTTTATGTGAACTAGGGCTAATTAAAGACTTGTTCTCTCCTTCCAAAGCCAAATGGGCATTCAAGAAAAAGGAGATAATAACAGATAAGAAATGAAGAGGGGGCATCAGAGAGTTAAGTTTTGGGACATGATGGTAGAAGAAATAACATAGTATATCACATGGGATAATGGTATGAGAAGTTGGTCTTAATTCTGTCTGTCAAATATTCCCAATTGCTTTTCTGATTTCAAGGAGTAGGGACTGTGGATGTAATTTTGATCTATAAAAGAAACCTTAGAGCAAATTTCCAGGAAGACAATATTCATGCTCTAATAAATCCTCATTGGCTTCCAATGATCAAGTCAGTTATTCACATGCCTTATAAACAGAAAATTAATGCTAAAACCAACCCTGAAATCTAAGGGAATTGGAGGGGGGGGATGAAGAGGAAGGGGTGATTTTCTTTCCAAAGGCAAACCTAACTTATAGGAATACTTACTGTTACTAATCTCACCCTTTTCACAATTCATTAGGTTTTCCCACAGACTCTGGAACAGTTAATCTCAAAGTTTGACTTGGTTGATTTATATTTGTTAGTGATACAAGTTCTAAGAATAGATACTTGAATTAGGGTTTTTTTAAGCATACAATGTAATATAATATTATCTTAAGGTTGGAATGGACCCCAGAGGTTACCTTGTCCAGCTTGTATTTAAACAGGTACAGCTCTCACACCATCCCTGATAAGTGCCTATCTAACCTCCATTTTAAAAACTCCATCAATTGGGAACCCATTCCCTCCTATGATAATCTGTTCTGCTTTTCAACAGCTCTATTCATACACACATACACATATCTATTGTTTGTGTGCATGCATACATATGTGTATATGTACACACATACAAACATATACACATACACATATGTGTATATATCTATACATGTGTGCATGCACATGTGTGTATGAGTATATATACACACACATCCAAAATCTCTCTTCAATTTCTGCTGTTTTCCCAATTCTGCACTTTGTAGCCAAAGAGAACAAATCTAAGCCTTCTTCAAAATCATAGCACTTGAAAAGATAATTCTCCTGTCTCTCTCAAGTCTTCTCTTCTCCAGTTCCTTCAGTCATACATGGAATGGTCTCCACTCTCCTTACTATACTGATTGCCCTTCTCTGGTTGCATATCCTTTTGTTAGTGTCCTTCCTAACATGTAGGTGTACAAGCTGATGTAGTCCACATATAGACTGACCAAGGCAAAGTTTAGTGGGACTATCAATTTCTAGGTTTTATTCTTAGTTTGAACAAGAGACTTACTCATTTTGATGGTGATTTGTTTTAGTAGACTGAAGGGCAAAAATACTTCTAAAGCTTTCAGAAATGGTTCTGAAAGGTTCTTCTGTCTGAACAACCTGAAACACTGGACGTGTTTAACTATGATGTGTAGGCATCTTAAGCTCAACATGAATAGTACCTCACTTCAATGATTCCAAGAAGCTCAGAGCTGCTATACGACATATATCTAGCATTACACTTATTATCTTCCCTTGCCCCTGGTCCAAATCCAGCCTTCCCTTCAGAATTTCCCTATTTCTGTTGGATGTTTTCTGACATCCTTCCAGTCACCTAAGTGTGTAACCTTAGCATCATCCTTAGTTATAAATATGAGAATTAAAGCAAAAATTCTCTGGTCTTTTAGGAGCCTAAGCCAATGAAGGAAGTTAAATTATTTTCCAAATTATGTATCTAAGACAGAAAAGTATATTCATATATTTTAAAAAGATTTTTTAACAATTTAGAAAAGGCTGAAATGGTTGTGGCTTCTGATTAGTAGTCAGCTGACCAGAAAGTTCACTTAACTAGACACTCAATTCCCCAGGCATTCCAGTTAATTAAGATTTGTTGCTTTAAGCTAGTGACTGATCATTAAGCACATTTTCTTTTCTAGAACTATATCCTTTTAGCAAATAACCACCACATGTATGGAACTATATTCAAAGAGCAGCCCAGCTCAGGTCAATGGGCCTATTTTGGGAGGAAAAATGAAGCATTCTTTAAAAAAAATGAACTATATCTGCTTATAATATTTTTCACGCAGTTGGACATGGAACCTCCTTTCTGGTTTCAGTGGTCTGTATTTCCTCATTCACATTAAAAAGCTGTATGAGATTCCTCTTTTTCAGATCTTAACTTTTCCATATTCCTCTTCCTTTGAACAATAGTATTTGGAAGTAGGATAGTTAGGTAGTAGAGAGAAAGTTAATTTTAAAGGTGCTAAAACTGTATTGATATTTAACTAAAAATATGGCCTTCTTTCCCTCTCAACACATTTTAATTCCTCCTTCTTGTTAATTATGGCTTGTTAGACCTATAATTTGGACATTTTACTTGCTTCTCTAAAGAAGTTTGAATGAATCATTTGCTTGTAATCCCCATTAATGGAGAATTTTCCCTCATCTCTTTCAATGTTCTCTTCGAATTTTCAATACAAATGATGAAACATTAAGTCACTGACATTTTCTTAAACAAAATTGACAACTTCTTTCTCTTTTTTTCTGCATTAAAAAAGAAATCTTATTTTGGCCTTTCATTTCAAACAGATATTATTTTGTTATCTGAATAAAGTATAAGTTGGTAGATAAGATGTAGTTAAAGAATTTCTTTAACTTAAGGAAGATTTACATTATTTTAAGGTATCTTTCATTTTAAAAATCTTTGTATACTATGTTATGGTTTGTTTTTTATTTTAAAAAATTAGTTGTTTTTTTCATTGGTCTAGTGCTAAAATATTGCTTCTTATTTTTTCCCCTAAAATGCCAAGTTGGATCTTTTAAGAATGGGTTGAATTTAAATTTTTAATCTAATTGTCAGGTAATAGAAACCATTCTAAGTACTGTGATTTGTGACTAAACTAGAGAGCATGAGCTAGGAAGGTATGTCATTGGAACAATATAAAAACTTAACATCCCTTTAGCTGATCTCTGTTCAACAAGTATTTAGTGACTATTTATTATTCACATGACACTGGCCCATGTGCTTGGGATAAGATGGTGTGGTGAGGGAACAATGTAAAGATACAGTCCCTCAAAGATCTTAATTATTAGAATTAGAAGTTTTTAGTTTGTAATAGTCAAAAATATTCAAATGTAATTTCTTTGTTGAAAAATTTATATATTGTATATTACTAGAGTACTTTTTTGTCAAAGTAACTTCTGAAAATGTGTTTAATTTAATCATAGTCAAAGCATTCATTAGCTTTCATTCTGTCCATTCAGTTAGCATTCATTATGTTAGACACTACATTGTGGTATAATGAAATATATAGACATAGTTTATCTGTAAAATGAGGAGTCTGAATTAAATAATCTCTGATGTTTCTTCTAACCTAAGATTTTTCTTTGTGATTAGAACCATATAAGGCAATTCTGGTGCTTAAGGAATTTCAGCAATGAATAAAAATCTCATTTATTATTTAATCAGCAATGAATGAAAACATTTTAATACTGTAAATCACATTTAATAATAATATATGACATTTGTCTAGTGCTTTGCTTTCAAAAAGCTTTACACACACACACACACATATATAACTTTTATTTATTGTTGCCAAATAGGGTCTAATTTAAATTCCACTCTGATAGTACTGTCTTAGGTGCAGCCTTTTATTAGGTTGATGTTTCTCTGTAGCCTCAAAGAAATGTAATTTCATCATTATAGTATTCTCTCCATTCAACCAATCAAACACATACTTTTATGAACTACCTACTATGCAACAGGCACTGTTGGAGGAAATTGGGGACTGAGAAATAAGGAAAGTGTTAATATTGAAGGTAGTGTTTGAGATGACTTTTGAAGGAAACAAGGGTTTCTAAGAAGTGAAGATTAGGAAGTATACAATCCCTACTTGCCTTGGCAGGTTGTCTTCCTGAATTGCTGGGGATTAAAAAAAATCATTGCTTTGTGGCCAATCTGCTGGAGATGCCCTTCTGAATTTTCTTGGATATTCCTTGTATAAGAGATATTTTTCCTGCTATTCCCATACATGAAACTCTTCTAGTCTGGCAGGTCCTGTTCACAACTTGTACTCTGATAACATAATGTCAAAGAATCTAGGGCCACCTCCACATCATAATGAGGCATCAGATTAAAGATTCAATGAAGGCCACAGTTTGAATAGTTGATATGTCTATGATCTCATCAGTATAAATAAACACTCATGAATAAAACTTGAAACTTGTCCACACTCACATACATATATTGTGTGACACACATCCTTATTTCTCCATCAAATCTACATAAATCATCTTGCTGGAAAGATTTAAATTGATTCTTTAAATTTCTAAGGGATACTATAAGGTAACATTCAGACTGTCCATATATTGTCTCTGATTTTCAAGACATGACTAGTATATCTCCTTTTTGATTCATGCATGTCCTTTAACACTATGTCTCCATAAGTCATCACTGGTAATATGATATAGACTATTTAAGCCTATCATTTATTTTTCCATGGCTCTTTGGATCACTCATCATTTTGATTCTCCTGAGTTTAGGGTATTTCATGATCTCAATCATATAGCATTATTGGGAAAACAATTCAAATGCGCAATTGCATTACTAATTTTGCAAGGTTATTGTGATGGAAGTATTTTGTAAAACTCAAGTGTTATATAAATGAGAGTTACTGCTATTTAGGAAAAAAGTCAGGGGAATATGATATGCACAAATAACCACAAGGTAACATGATTAATCAATAAGCACTTATTAAACATTTACTATAGGATAGGAATTGTGTTAAGTACTGGAGATACAAAGAAAATAGCAAAAATATTTTCTATCTTCAAGGAGCTTACATTTTAATGGGTGTGTAAATATATAAAAATGAATATTGCATAGTAGATGTAAGGAATGGAACCAACATCTGTGGAACAAGGTGGCAGGGACTGTGAAAGGCCTCCTGAAGGGGGTGGCACTTGAACTGATTCATAAAGGAAATCAGAGTTTCTAAGGATCAAAGGCTGGGAAGGAGAGAATTGCTGACATAGGAAGGAGTCAGTGAAGAGGTATAGAGATAGGAGATGGAATGCCATTTGCAAAGAACAGCATGTAGGCCAGAATGTCTAGAAAGAGGTCATTAGAATGTAAGAAGATTGGAAAGTTAAGAAAAAGTTGGGCTGTGGAAGATTTCACTGACAAAAAAATTTCATATTTGATCTTGGAGGCAATGGGAAGCCATTGGAGAGTGTTTAGTAGAGGTGATTATATGGTCAAAGCTATACTTTGGGAAAAGGAACTCAATGTAAGATGAATGGGGGTAGAGGAGGGACAAAAGACCAGGCAGGGAGAGTAATTAGAGGGCTATTGCAATAGCTCAGGCAAGGGGGTGGAGGATGAAGAATTGAATTAGGATGGTGACTGTATAAGTAGACAGCAGTGGACATATAGAGAAAAATTGATTGATGTCTAATTGTATATTTGAAGTAAATAAATAAAGAGTTGAGTACAGCACCAGAGTTGCAAACCTAGATGTTTGAAAACATTGTCTATGTGATGTTGTCTATTTATTTATTTTGTTAAATATTTCTCAATTACATTTTAAACTAAATTGCTCTTAGGAGTGCTATAGCAGAAGTACATACAGTGTGGGCTGAGTTTTTGACACCTCTAACTCAGGGGAATGCTAGTGCCACTACAAGAAATGATAAAATGTGGATTTTTATTTACCATTTATTAAAACTGTTTGAACCCAGAATGTCACCCTGGCCTCAGTAACTCTCCAGTAATGCCATTGATGTCCCCAAAGAAGGAATCTAGAGTTTGATTGCTGTTCTTACTTTGCTTCCTTTGCCTGCTCATGTTGCCAGTAAATTACTTGATTTTTTAGCTCTGTGGAACTCTGCTTCCAGAGGGGAAAGCTCTGTCCCAAATTGTTGGGTTTTTTGCAGCTGCCAGAGCTATTAGGAGGTTGCCTTTTTTTTTTTTTTTGCAGCCCCCACCAGCTTTGGCTCACTGAAAACGCACCCCAGGATCACCACCCAAGACCATGATCCAGATCCGGGCTGGTCAAGGCAAGAGCACTTATCCTCTGAAAGATCACTTGGTCCCCCTGCAGTCTGCAGGCTGAAAGCTCTGTAGCAGCTATGTGGTAGCGGCTGTAGGGCCGCCCCTTCTGCTGCTTCCTTGCCCTGGAGGCAGTTTGGCCAGACCGCTTTTGTCCCCCAAATTTAGCTGAATTCCGCTGACCTTTCACTTAGTCCTTGTTCCTTATGGCTCGATAATTCTGGAAACTGCCACAGCTACTGCTGATCCACTCTCCTGAAGACTCCAGCTGTGGCTCCTCCTGGCTGACCCAAGGGTGAAGCCACAGTTTTCGGCTGGCCTGGTTTTGGCTTCCAGCAAGATGAACCCTTCCTGCTGAGCTGCCTTCAGTGGGAATTGTATTTTTGTGAGTTTTGGAGCCCTAAAATTTGTTTAGAGTCATATTTTGTGGGTATTTGAGGTGGCTATGTGGGAGCTGCGGAACCCTGTTGCTTCTACACCCTGAATTTAAAAATTTAAAGATCATTGGTGAACTTTCAGAGAGTAGTCTAATTAGAATTGTAAGGATGTTGTTATTGCTGTTTACGCTTTCATCTCAAAGAGAACCAATGATATCACAAGGAAAATTTCTTGATTTGCCTGTGAGTTGAATTTAGAGAAGTTCAATTATGAGAGTGGGTGGAGTTATCAGGTGTAGACAACTTCTTCAAAAAGTATAGCAGTGAGGGGGAAAATACTAAATGTTATTACCATATGGCACAGTGAGTAGATGGAGTAGGAAAGATCAGGGGGAGCCTTATTTTTTTTTTTTAATGCTGAAGATTCAAGCATGTTGATAGGCCGATAATGGAGATAGAAATGTTAAAGATGAGTAAAATGAGGAGTTTGATTGCTGGATTAAGATTTTGATAAAAGGAGCTTGAGATAGTTTCAAAGGGCCTAAGTAGAATAATTAACCTTAGCTTGGAGTAGAGATAGTTATTTCATTGAGAAAGGAGAAGAGAAGAAAGAACATAATGGTCTTGAGAAAGCCTGTAGATTGAAGACAAAAGGCTAAGTGGGGGTAATGGTGGATTGTATCACTCTTTTCAGTGAAGTCAGAGGCTAGATTATCCATTGTAAATTCTGGAGACAAAGAAGAAAAGGAAAAAAAAAAAAGAAGTTACCTTGAACAATGAGATAAATTAATAAGGGAAAAGTAAAGAGATTATAAAGTGGTAGCAAAGGTCCATGTAAGTTTATGGACTAGAACATGTAATAGTCTGACTCCCTCATTTTGTGATTCAGAAGTCTTGAAATAGAAATGACAGAAATGAATATTAGGATTTTCCAGAACTGAAGTTTAGCAGGGTAGTAGCAGCAGGTCCCAGGCATTATGAGATTCTAAGGTAGTAACTAACGCATCATTAAAGTGGTAAACTGTGGAATTAATGCTGGGTATGGAGGCAAGTGAAATTAGAAAGGGGAGATAGACTGGGTCAATAGGCAGATGTTAAGAGACTAGAGGTCGTAATAAGGTGAAGAATAGGAAGGAATATGTTGTTTTTAATCTTTATATTCCCAGTTTTTAGCAGTGTCTTGCGAATGGTTGGCACATAATATATGTTTATAGAACCGAATTTAAATTAGTGAAGGAGATACAGAACTGAAAAAAGTTTTGGTCAGAGAATGGAATTTTCAAGTTCAGGTTTTTGGAAGTGATGTAAGTCTATAATGTGCTAAAGTTTAAGACAGGTCCATGCCAATGTGTGTAAATGAAATGAACTAGGGCAGCATTTGTTACAGTTGAGAAAGTTGGAAAACTGTGTTGGAAGAGTACTAAAGTGATTATTAGCATGGACAGTGAAGTTTTCAAGTATAAGGACAAAAGATGGAATAGAGAGAAAAAATGATGAGCCAAATGCAAGAGAAAGGAGAGTGATCTTCAGGTCGGTAGGTGAATATCTACAGAGACAGAGAGGGGGATAGGGTAAATGGATGGCACAGACCTAAAAAGTTGTTGTTCAGTCATTTTAGTCATAGCTGATTCTTTGTGACTTCATTTGGGATTTTCTTGGCCAAGACACTGGTTTGCCATTTCCTTCTCTTCCCCCCCCCCCCATTTAATAATATTTTATTTTTTCCAATTACATGTAAAGATAGTTTTCAACATTCTTTTTTATACGAGTTTGAGTTCCAAATTTTTTTTTCTCCCTCCTTTTCCCCTCCCCAAGACAGTCTGCAATCTGATATAGATTATACATGTACAATTCTATTAAATGTATTTCCACATTAGTCATATGGAAGAATGTATACATTTCTAAATCTTAGTCATACTAGGTCACTTAAATAAACCCTAAAGTAAACGGTGAATTGTGTATTTGCATAGACAAAAGAAATCAGGGTAGGACTATGAAGGAAGGAAGGAAGGAAGAATCAGAACAAAAGGGGAAAATCAAGAGAAAGAAAAAAAAGAGAAAATAGTATTGCCATTTCTTTCTCCAGTTCATTTTACAGATGAGAAAACTGAGGCAAACATAGTTAAGTGACTTGCCTAGAGTCACATACCTGGCTAAATATCTATGGCCAGATTTAACTCAGGAAGATGAATCTTCCTGACTCCAGGCCTGGCACTCTATCCATTTTGCCACCTAGCTGCCTAATCTAAAAAGTAATAGGTGCTATGCAAATGCTATGTCAATGCTTGTTCCTTTGTCCCCTTATTAGGGAAACAATTAGGGGAACACTTATGAATAAATTAAAATATACATATACATGTTTATAATATACAGAACAATAAGAAAATAATGCAGTACATGTATGTGTGTATGCACATGTGCATGTGTGCTTGCCTGTGTGCATCTATATGGGCATGCATGAGTGTGTGTGTGTGTGTGTGTGTGTATGTCTGTGTGTGTAGGAAATGACACTTGAAATGAGCTTCAAAGGGAGTTAGTTCCAAAATGCAGAGTTGAGCACCAAGATAATTCAAGCTACGCAGGATAGCTTTTGCAAAGGTGTAGAAGTGAGAAATGGAATGTTATATACAGTGAATGGAAAGTAACCCAAGTTGGCTGATGTACAGTATGTGAGGGAGATTAATATGCAATTGGCCTGGAAAGAGAAGTTAATGATAGATTGTGAAGGATGTTAAACTTCAAAGCTTTGTATTTTACCTGAAAGGAAGTAATAGAAAGCTACCAAATATTCTTGATATTGGGAATGACAGGGATAGACCTGAGGATTGAGTTTAAGCCATTGGATTTAGCAATAAATAGATTATTGATGACCTTGGAGACAGTTGTTTTAAGATCAGTGGTGTATGGAGGTAGAATCCAATTACAAAGGGTTGAGAAGTAAGTAAGAAGGGAGAGAAAAGAGGCAACTAAAGAAAGAATTGGAGAAAAAGTTCAAACATCTAGGGAAGCTTGTTAAGAATAAAGTAGGGCTTCCAAAAGGCACAGTGGAATGGGCTAGAATAGAGGCATACAAAGTAGACCCTGGAGAAGAGTAAGCTAATTTGAGTAGGACTGACTGTTGTGGTGGAGGCAGTAGGGGAACCCAGCTTGTATTTGATTTATTGTGCAACCTTTCAGAAACTCATAGATAAAGCAAGGTAAACCCATATTAAATGCCTTTTAAGGCCTGCTCTCCAACTTTCAGTAGTCCTACCCTGGTTTCTTTCACCTACACAAATACATGATCCACTGTTTATTTTAGTTTATTTAGGTGATCCAGTATGACTAAGATTTAGAAACTAGTAGGATAGCAATTACCCAGGTAATATATTCAATATAGACAATAAGATTAGATAATTCAGGTTCTTAAGTGGATTTTTTTTAAACTAGACCTAGCTGGTTTGGCTGTTTATGTTTATTCAATCAACTGGATAATTGCCAAATTCTACTTCATTTCGTGCCACATAAAGATAGCTTGAATCTGATGTCTCAAAGAGACTATCAAGAAAAGAAGACACTTAGGGTGACAAAAAAATTGTTCCTTGGCACACAACAAGTCAACTGTTCCTGTATACAGAGCTGTCCCTAGGGACAGTATGGCAGATCAGGCCATCTGCCCAGGCCAGTTGCTGCCGCAGTGACTGGGGGCTGGGCAGTAAGTTAGACAGGAAGGCAGGCTGCTGAGGAGGTGGCTCTCCAGCTGGTGCTGAAAAAGACATAAAGCTCATGTACATACATGCCTAAAACCAGCTCCCAGTTCCCCAGTGAATAACCTTCCCACTATCACCATTACCACTGATACCACCTAAGCAAACAGGTGGGCCTAGCCCTTTTCCTTACATACTTATTCCTCAGGCTTCATGTTGCTCTTTCATGTTTTTCTCCATATTTTATATTACTTTATTTTATATTATTTAAAAATTATATTGATTTTATTATTGTTTTATAGTATCTATCTATCTATCTATTTATCTATCTATCTATCTATCTATCTATCTATCTATCTATCTATCTATCTTTGCCCTCTCCCATATCGAGAAGCATCCCTTCTAAAGAAGGATGGGGAATGGGGGAATGGGTGTAAGGGGGAAGAAAAAGGGATTCAGGAAACTTACCTAATATTTAGTCTTCATTTTCCTTGAATTTCACTGGTATAGAAGTGTTGGAGGTGAAGAAGAGATGAGTTAAAAGCACATGCCCCTCTTTCTCCCTTAAGAGACTTTCTCTTCATTCCCCTTCTCTTCATTAAGAGACATTCTCTTCAGACCATATAATATTTGTAACTTTAAAAATACTCTTGATCAAGTGTTTGCGTAGGCAAAAGAAATCAGGATAGAAATACAAAATATCATAAAGCAGGCTAAAAAGCAAATTCACCTTGCTTTATGCAGAGATCCAGAAAAAAGTGTATGTTACATCCAATAAAATTTTGTTATCTCAGAGAAAATTTATTATTTAAAGGAATTATAAAATACATCTTTTACAGACTTCAAGAGACCTCAGACACTCACTAGGTGTATGATTCTGGGCAAGTCACTTAACTATTCTCAGCCTCATCCATCAAATATGGATATAGTAGCACCTATCTCGTGGGCTTGATGAAATGAGATAATATATGCAAACTTTTAAGTACTATGCAAATGTTAGCTATTATTGTTGTTGTTATTTATAAAGAACCCTCTGATAAAGTGAAATATCTCTAAATCTGAATATTTCATCCTATTGACAAAGGATGAAATATATTCTTTTTCTCTCTCTTACTCACTTTGTTTCTTGTCTTTTAAAGGAATATGTGATTTGTGAAGAAAAACTCATGAGTATATTTCCTGTAATAGGTAAGTAATTTCTCCTAAGAACATTGTAGGAGACAAAGATGGCCAAGAAGTGAATGGTAAATGTGGACTTGGTGAATGGAAAGAATTTCTGTGGGTCTAATCATTTGGGAAAATCTTGTAAAGCTGCAATAATCTTCCCGTACATAAGTGGTTATTTCCTCAGCTCTTCTGGGAGTTACTGTGAGCTCTGGGTGTTGCCAATCAGCGAAGAGAGAATTCAAACACAGTCACAATTTGTGATTCTCAAAAGATATTGCTATCGATTTTTCAAGTGTTTTGCATGTAGCCAAGTCTGAGATATTGTTTTGCCTTTCAAGGGAAATCTGCCTCATTCAGGTTCATTGAACTCCTGGAAACATGGTTTTATATGTCCAGAAAGCCCTTTGAGCCCTTTGAAGGAGTTCTGTAAAGCCCTTTTTTCCCCTCCTCTGTAGAAACAGGAAATCGTGTTCTGCCAAATGCAAATGAGCTCAAACTCCAAAAGGTAAAAAATCTGGTTCAAAATTCAGAGCTCCACAGCATTAGACAGTGGTGCGCACAAAACAAATGACTGCATCTAAGAAACCAGTCAAAATCAGTGTACCCCATTTCACTGTACAGTATCAACAGCAAATCTAAAGTGCTACAGAGTAATATAAGAAGATCTTAGATGCCTTTTAATAAAACATTTGAATTTTTTTTTTCTTCTTTTTAATGTCTTCTGAACCCAGAAGGAGAAAGAGCCTTATATTCTCACAGCTGTTTGAATTCTGTTTTGGAACAGTGAGTCTCCACTTTGATTCACGTGTCATGGCTGATCTAAAATAATGCTGATTACCAGAAAGGCAGCACTAGCTTCTTATATAAGGTTTTCAGAAAGAAAATAGAAGTCGATCCAGTAAGGTCGTGGCTGTCCCCCAAAGGGTTAAAGGAGTCAGATCCAAAGGAGTTAGGCAATGCCTGAAGCTGGATAATAAATGTGACACTCTCAGACTATCAGTAGCAAATATTTGAGCTTATCAAATAACGGAGGAAGTAGTTTAGTTACAAATAAACCAATCTCTCATAAAACAAGTCTTCACACAGGGTCATTTCATTGAACTGGAGACAGCTAGAGGCCACTCATGGGCAGAACTCCCACTCCTTGTACACTTTGTAACAGTCCCTCATGATTAATGGACAGCCAGGAGGGAAGCTAGGCCCTGTAGCTCTGCTGAGAAATGGAGCTAGGCTCCATATCAGCAAAACTGCAATAAATAGCATCTCAGCATTATTGCTAGGAAGTGACTCATCCTCTGGGAACATAACAGGATTTGTGCTTTCTCTCCCGCTCCCTCACCACCCGCCTTTTTTCTCTTTCTCCCTCTCCCTCTCTCTTTTTTCTGTATAGCAGAGACCATCGTGTCCTAGAGACTATAGTAGATGTCACTGCTTGGCACTTGCTGCGCAAAGAGAGGACAAGTATGTGGGTGTGAGGGGGATCTGGAACGATACTCTTAAAGTAACAGAGGCTGTGGGAGCTAGGTTTCCTAGTAGTTTTTCTACCCAAAGCGTTTTAAATTAGCTTAGTCAAAACATTTCATTTGGAATCTAGAAAAAGCACAGATATAACTTCTTAGCTTGTTTAAGTCCTGATGATCTATTATGCATGCATTTCCTTGTTTCAAAATAAAATTCACATTTACATGGGTGAAAAAGAAATGATCTGCCAGCATGACTCTAAGGGAGGCAGGGGGTTGGGGAACAATGCATGTGGTTCCTAATATGTGAATACGTTAATTTATAAGAAAGAGAAATATGAATTTATATATACATATAATTTATGCTATCATTTTCAATCGTGAACAGATAACTACTAAACTTGTCTGAATATGCCTTCTTGCTATGAGTAAAAACTGAATGTCATTTTCAGAAGTCTGTGGTTTTTGCCTAAATGAGCTTATTAATTTTCTAAATTTAAAGCAAATCTGGTGCCATCCGAACCTTTCTAGAAACTGCATTCACCACTGGGCATTTATAGCTGAGGCAGAGGGGGTTCAAGTTTCTCCAGCCTCTGACATGTCTAATCCTATTAATGCTAATTCTAAATGTTTAAGTCAAAACCCTTACTGACCTATTAACCTTCTTCTAGAGACTTCCAGATTGGGGAAAAATAAATGGGGGCAGGGATGGAATCCTAGCTCTTATATTCAGTCTCTTCCTCCATTTATGCACCGTCAGTACAGATACTGAAGGGGATTCAGTAATGCAGGGGTTCGGAAAACACATTTGATTTCCATGCTTTCTGCTGGGTTCACGCTGGCCTCAACCTGCACCCCCGACCATTATCTATGGGAGCCAAACAGTAAAGTCACTGTGTTTGCGCCACAATGCTTCTGCGTTTCTCCTTCTGGTCTCGGCAGCACAAGATGACTTAAGGTGGGGCTCTCGGAGGAGCCAGTTGGGAGCTGGGGCTCTCTTCACAGCGTGTGGCATCGCCTAGCTAGTCAGTCTGAGCGCAGCTCAGAGCAGCCCAACGCAGCTGAAGGGTTAAAAAGGCTGCAGTCACTTAGGACTTTGTGAGGGGGCCCCGGAGGGAGTGGAGACAGGCGAGCAGAATGCTGGAGTTTGCACTGCTTGCTCGGGAAGCATTTAGATTAGGTCGTTTCCAACTATATTTCCTCCAAATTGAATTTATTTTTGGCTTCTCCCGGGGCTTATTTTAAAAAGGGAGAAGCAATGTGGAATAAGATCTCAGTTTACCTAGATTAACAAATACTTTCGAAAAAGGGATATTGTTCAAAAGGTTTAAAAAAAATTTTTTTGGTGCTGTTTTGTTCTGTTTTGCTTTCTGGAGCTCATGTTACTCCTAAAGATCAATTTGAATCTTTATTTTGTCTCTTACCGGTTATTTCCTCGTGCAGAATCAAATGACATCCGTAAATTTGAGATTTTACTCAGGATTCATGTAGAAAAAGCAAATTGCTATTACTGAAGGATGCTGGGATTGCTATGAAAGACATTTAAATTCTAGTTTCAGCTCTCTTTAGAGGATTTCCCTTTTCTTTCAAACCAGTGGGAATTTCAAAGAAACTAGGACTCCAGACCAGTGCATTTTGAAGCAATAATAATTTTCTCCCACTCTTCCTGTAAAGAAATTGTAAACCCCCCCCCCCAAAAAAAATTGTCCCAATTCAGTCAACATTTCTGTATCACTTGCCAAGTGAGAACACTACTGACTCATTTGGCTTCTTTTCTATATGCTCACAAGCAATTCTATGCTCTCATAGAAATAAATATGGATAGGAAAGTGAGTGTTTTCTTCTCAAGGTGGTAGATGGCAAGTGATTGGAAATTTTAAAAGAAATTCAGTTATTTAGATTTGGTTTTTTTTTTTTGCTAGCTTTGTATGTGAATTCACAAAGTAGAGAAGTTGAATGTGAGTCTTGTTAGTGGATCAATTAAACTCTAAAAAAGTGGGGAGAGGGGGATGAAGGAGGAGAGGGAAGAGCCAAGGACAAGACCATCTCCAGATAACATACGGCTTCCATCTCCAGGAAATTCCAACTTGTACACTTTCAGTGGGAGCTTTTTGCTGAGGTTACCAGGAAGGACAGATTAGTACAGTAAACAAGTCAATCCAGGAGATGTGTGAGCCTAATTTCAACATCCCTATCTGATGCTCCTTACTCTTGTCAAGTCTCCATGAACTGACACTGCTCACCTCCCAGGTCCTGCACTTAATGCTATTGATGTTCCTTGTTTATTCATTCTGTTCAGCCTTATTTCTTCCAGTTTGGAAGCAGTGTTAATTGCAGGAAAGAAGGATCAGATAGACACTGGTGGTCCACTTGGTGATGAGTTGTTATGCAGGGAACAAGTGTTGCATTAGAGTCATTTAATTTTTTTCGGGGGGGGGGGCAGTTCATTTTTGTGGAGGTCTAAGTTGGATAGTTCAGTTTCCATTAAGGGTTAATTGAGGCAGGGTATATATAACTTGTACATGGATAAATAAATATAACATACATATAAAGTGAATTCTAAAAGGGAAGAGTGATATTCACTGGGGTGATTGGCCTGGTAAATCAACCCAGCGTTTTCTTTTTCCATCATGGCACAAGATTTCTCTCCCTCTCTCTCTCTCTCTCCCTCTCTCTCTCTCTCTGTCTCTGTCTCTCTCTCTGTCTCTCTCTGTCTCTCTCTGTCTCTCTCTCTCTCTGTCTCTCTCTTTTTTGGAAGAGGGAAGGCAAGATTTCTCCAGGGTGTGTTAAGTGTTTGGGGTCAAATTTGAACTCAGGTTCTCCTGACTCCAGGGTCAGATGCTCACTGCACCACCTAGCTGCTCCACAGTACCTTTTTTAACCCCTTCCCTGAATACTCTATAAAGGATTTCAAGAGTCTTTGTTAAATGTGGAAGGGTAGTTGAACAGGTTGAAATTAATATCCTTTGTATAATAGGAATGTATTCTTTCATTTGTCCTGTTCAGTTTATTTCACCTTTCTCAGGGAAAGGCCTCACATGTTGTCCCAGTATTAGAACTGACCAACTATACTTATTATTATACTCATTGGGGTCTTCTCCAGCCATTAATCTTTCTGTAGGACTTTGTGACAGTTTTAGTATGATACATCATTCCTCTGCCTGATACAACATGTGCCTCAAATCAAATAACTAGTCTCAAGCCCCTCTGGCTTTTTCCAGAATTGATTCTGAACATATAATCAAGCTCTCTCACAGCTCATGAGTTTGACAGGCTTTGGACAAAATAAATGATACTGCTTGCTAGGTAGGTTTCCTATACTACCTCAACTAGCAAGCTATAACTTCCTGAAATCTTTATTGTGCCCAACACAGTAGAAGAAATTCCTGTTCATCTGCCTCAAATTAACCTCATATTTTTTTCTAATGCAAATTATATCTATATACATAAGAGTAAAACTCTTTCTCACTACAATCCTTGACAATGCCTCTTTGTCAGACCAATAATCTGTTTGAAGTTGTACTGTGTGATGCTAATGACCATCAAAAGCTCTAAAATATCATTTGCTCTGATTACTGCATTGTATAGAAGGATTAGGCTTCATTGACTACAAGGATCTATTGAAATTATTTTGTAATGACTGAAATCACATATATACATTGAGCATCAGAGGATCAAAATTTGATCTGACATTTTGAAGCTCTTTTTAAGATTACTAGGTATGTAATGTATAATGTGGCATAGTGGACATAATGCTGGGTTTGAATGAGGAAGATGAAGTTCAAATCATCTTTCTGGCACATACTACCTGTGTGCCTTTGGGCAAACCACTTAATCTCTTAGGGTTCTGGGAAATTCTAAGATCCCAAGTTACAAACCACATGTTGATTGTCAATAGTTCTGGGAGCATCCACATCACATCAGGAAATTCTCTATACTTGTAATGGTGATGAGAGATCCTACAACAGCCATTCTTAGCTTAGATTGAAATCACAGGTACAGTCTATCCCTGACTTTACCCATAAATGAATGAAACAGTATTTATAAAGTGCTTATTATGTTCTAGGAAACGTGTTTACTGCTGGAGCTATTGATATACGTAATCAAGACAGTTCCTGCTCTCAAGGAGTTTGCATTCTAATAAGGGAAGACTACATATAAGGGAACTCAAGTTGAAGAAATAATGGGGCAAGATTGGATAGTTTGGAGATGGCCAGGAAATGTAAGGCAATTTGGATTCAGGGAGCAAGAAGTGAAAGCTTACCTGTCAGTGCCCAGGGTTCTAGGGGCAGGAGTCTGAATTGCAATTGAAGAAGATGGAAGTACAGAGTGTTAAGTGGCATAGTTTGGAGATGTCTGGGACAATAATAACTGGTCACTTAGCATTGTTCTTGGATATTCTATTTTGCCCAAGTATGAAATTTGCTAGAGTCTTTCTCCTACAAAACTTTGCATTTTTCTTCTATATTTTGTTCAATTTATTTGTCAATGATAGGTCAGAGAACACTGTTATTGTTCAGTCATGTCCAACTCTTTGTGAAGTTGTGGGCCATACTGTCCATGACTTTTTTTGGCAAAGATCTGGAGTGGTTTTCCATTTTCTTCTCCAGTATATTAAAGCATATTGAGGTTAAGTGACTTGCCCAGGTCATACAGTGTCTGAGTGCAGATTATTTTGAACTTGTGTCTTCCTGAATCCAGGACCTATGCTCTATCCATTGAGATATCTGGCTGCCTCAAATACAATGGAATAAAGTATATTAACATGGAATCAGAAGATATGGGTTCAGGAAAAATTTATACACAATCACAGACACATTGTATGTGTGACAATCAACTTCGATAAACTGGACTCTTCTCAGCAATGCACATTTATAAGACAACTATACAAGTCTCAGGATGGAACTAGATATCTACATTCAGAGAAAGACCTAGAAAGAACAGAGTTTAAATGGAGACAAGCAATCCACACTAGCGTTCTTTTCCATGTTTGATTTTCTTTCTTTTTTTCCGTTGTTCACTCCATTGGTTACAACCCTTCTATACAACCAGACTAATGTGCAGTGTGAAAGTATTTGCAGATCCTATACTTGATTGTATGCCGCCATGGGGGGGGGGGGGGGGAAGAAATAGGGGAGAAAATTTGAAACTCAAGGGACTGTGGAACTGAATCTTGTAAACTAAAAGTAAATAAATAAATCAATTTAAAAGAAAAAAGAAGATATGGATTCAACTGGAACCCTATTGCTTACCACCTATGTGATCCTGGACAAGTCATTTAATATTTTCAGGTCTCAGTGACCTTATCTGTAAAATAAAGAGAGTTGTGTTAGGTGACTTCTAAGGTCTTCTCCAGTTCAAAGTTGGTGATCTGACAATCCTATGAAGCAATGAGTATGACTAATGTATACTATGAGTTGGTTTCCATAGGCTTGCGCCATATTATTTTATTAAAAAATAAAATCATTTGCAGAAGGGAAGAATTAGGAAGAAACAAGAAGGCTCTGGTACACTATTTAATTGTTACATGAATGAATACATGATTAAATAGGGACAACAGAATTACAGCTTTAGTGTCTTTCCTTTATGGTTTTAATGGAGTTGCTATCTTTAAATTCTGAATATTTAGAAATACAAAGGAGAGTACTCTAAATAGATAATTAACAATAAGAGTTCCAGTTTTGTGCTAGATCATAGAACAAGGCTACCTTACAGCTCAAATCCTCTAGCAACTGATCCAAGTTATTATGAATTTCCAGTCTACAACTTGTGGACATCCAAATGAAATCAGAATTATTGCAGTTTCTCTGTTCTCCTGTTGGAATATTGAAATGCCACTGTCTCTTTCCCAGAAGTACTCCTATCCCACCTTTGTTCCAGGGTAATACCATGAGTTCAGATTTTCCAAAATGAACCTGAGATAAAGGATGACATATAATCTGCCTTTGTTATATGAAGAAATAACAAGGAGTTTTTGGTCATTTCCCCCCTTTTCCTTAGCTAGCTGCAACTATTTATAACTAACATTCTTTATCACTGAAGAAGCAGTAATGTTTCACACACAGGTACTCATATTTCATGTTGGAAAGAAGTGAAATCATGGGGATAGTATTTTTTTATAGGTTTTCTTGAAAAAGAAACATCATTTTATATTGAATCCTCTCTTATGCTCTGCTGTATACATGGCAATGATTTGTTTCTTTTCTCATTTTATACTTGTTTAAAACTTTTAAAAAAATTACCAAAAAAAAAAGTGATGGGCATGTAGAAAAGGAACAGTAATAGTTAAAGTTTGCAGCTGCATCCTATAATAGAAACTGGTTCATCATTTCTTGTGAACATTCTTGCACTTAGGAGCATACCTCAAAGAGAGATGAAACTTGGGTTTGATGATGAGTGTTAGGGCATACAATTTAAAGTCTGGCAGATATCATGGACATTTCTTAAATAGTTCTATTATATCAGGTCACCTTAGAGAAACTTATCTTAGAGTTACTTTTATATTCTCTCTTCCATAATGAAAACTAATGCATACTACATCGGCAAGAAGGTGGCTCAAAGCTTGGTTTCCATGTTCTGGCTACACATATAATAAAGGCAAGAATGTAAGTTAGAAGGTTACAAGATAATGACCTTGCCCTCTTTGCTTAGCTCTGTTCTTGCTTGAAATGTCATTCCAAAGAGGTTCTAAGAAGAAAACTAGGCTTTAGATTCCAGCTCTCACACAGCTTCTATGGTAGTTTTTATGTCAGAACCCTCAGCAACTTGTTTTAGGGTCACAGGATGTCCCCAATAAAAACAATGGGAATGACAAGGACTCCCTAACCATAAATAGATTGAGGTTTGGGATAAAAATGTGGATTTTGCTAGTAGGAAGAATGGAGTGCAAAAAAGGGCCTAAATAACTGTGGGATCTAATTAGCTAGGTGGCTGATCTCTGGTTCTAAAAGAAGTTAGCCCCTAAGGCTGTTCCTCTAAAAGCTGATAGGTCTTCTTCCATTACAGAATGCATATTTACACCAGTACAATGGCTCTGTATACAAAGACCATTAGTTTTGTGGAAGCTTCACTCTCTGGATTCTTAGCTCAAAAAGAGATGACAGAGATCGGATCTACTCTCATGGAGAAAAGGTAGCACCTCAGTCAGGGATTCTAGCAGAAGAGCAGCAGCAGAGAGTCAGGGAACAGCTTAGGCATGGAGTGGATGCCTACCAGGGTAAAAGTGGAGATGTCATGCCCGCCCTACATGTACACACACAACAGGGAGCAGCTTCACTGTCCCCCCAAAGAAGGGAGAGGACACATCAGCAGCCTTATGTGTCAGAAGCATGAATTGTCTTTCCACATTTGTGCCCTAATCACATAGATTGTCTGTATGTGTGATTCCCCCAGCCCTGGCCACTGCATATCTGCTATGTATCCTCTTCATGTGTGATCACTGTGACTGTCCAGTTTTCCTGATGGTGATATGTGTATTTGTGGGAGAGTATTCTCCACATTTATAGGGCAACTATTCTATTACTAATGTTCTTAACATTGTTTTATGAAAAGTCTTTGCTTTGAGCTAATTGTGTTTTCTGGATCACTAGTAAAAGTAAAGACATTGGTTAGAGGCTCATGAGCTTTAGTTTTGAGTAGATACAGAACCACAGAATACTTTAAATTTGGGGTAATTTTTTTTTCTCAGGATGTACACATATATGGATAGGAGTGTCCCTGGTGCTATACTATTACTACCCAATTTTTGAAAAACAATTGCCCTGACTTTCCATAAGAATCTCCATAGAAAAGCCTTAAGTGCAATTTCCAAAGAGACATATTTTGCCTGAATATAAGGAAACATTTTCTAACTATAGCTGCCTAACAGTGGAATTGGCCTTCTTGGACAAGCATAGATTTTCCCCTCCTCAGAATTCTTCAGATTAAAGACAGATGGCCACTTGTGTGATATATTCATAGAGGGCATTCCTGTTGGCATGTATACACCTTAGTTTCTGTGGCTTCTACCAACTCTGAGATTCTGTGATTCTTATTTTGTGAATAATGTACAGAAAGTGAAACTTTATGCTTCTTTGTGCTCTATGTTGCAGCCATCTGTCTAAGAGAGTTTAAAGTAGGGAAGAGGGAAAGGCAGGGAAGAGCTAATCCTGAGTATTATCCATTATAAACATGACCACTGTCAAGATAAGTCAAATTTAGAGTCTAGCCATCTTGACAGCTGCTTCCTTTAGAGATTCTTCTCTTTCATTGTGACTGTCATTGGTTTTAAGGAATGTAACTGTCTGTAACTCAAGAAGATGATGTCTCAGATGGGAGTTTGTTTAGAACTAGAGGTACTGGCAAAAAGAAAGACATTGTTAATATACATTGTGAAGGTATAGGAATTAGAAACTTTTGCTTTTCATAATTCTTCACAAAGCTACTTTTTCTCCTCTTCCCCAACCCACCTGAGACATACATACACACACATAATTAAAAATAAACTGGACAACCTTTTCCCAATTCTAACTCCATCCCTAATACATCTTATTATTTGTGATTTATTTTCTTTGGGAAATGAAATTGATTAAAGCATAATTTTGTGGAATTTGCTAGGTAGAAGGCAAACTCCTATGACAAAATACCCACCAGATATATTGCTTAAGAAGATGAATTATCCTTTTTCTATTTACATGGAATTCAAATGCAATTCCAACTTGATAGAAAAATGGAGCTTAATATACTAAGGAGAAATCTTTTCCAGAGTATTCACTAGAACTCCTGAAATAACATATAGAATCTTATCACTATATGGCTGAAAAGGATCTAGGAAGGTCATTTATTTCCCTCAAGTATTTAGGTAAGATCATGCCAAAAGCATTGGAAGAATAAAATCCACAATTCTCATGATCATCTTCCCAACTAATTCCTTACTTTCTCTTTTCTTTTTAAGTCCTCATGGGATGCCCCCTGGTGGTACAAAATAAATAAAATATAAGCTTGTTTTGGAGGAAGTCAATAAAACGCTGGGAGAATTATCTTGTTCTCTCCCACCTGGGGTTTCAGATGAGAAAATAGGTGTTCCCTGTCTCTGGAAAAAAACATCCTCTAGCCCTTTGCCCAGCAGGTTCTTGTCTTATCTTTTTTTCAGAAAACAGTCATTTTAATGGGCATAACTTTGACTCTATTTACCACTCTTTGTCGAGTAGGAGTAAGGGTAGAAAAAGTTAATGACAGGTCTGACCCAAGGATGAGAATGAACAAAATGAGATTGTCAAAGGAGCAGAGAAATAAATGGCAATTATGCCGAAAAATTCCACTTCTAGGCATATATCCAAAGAAGGTCAGTGACAGAAAGAAAGGCCATATAGATGTTAAAATATACATAGCAAAGACCTTTGTAGTAGCAGAAAACTAGAAATAAAGTAGATACTCATCAATTAGGGATTGGTCAAACAGGCTGTGGTATATGATGTAATGGAATATTACTACTGTTCTTTAATAATGAATATGATGAATACAAAGAAACATGAGAACAGTATGTGAATCAATGGACTGGGAAGCAAGCAAAACCAGGAGAATGGCTCAGTGACTATGACAATGTAATTGGAAAGAACAACAAGAACAAAACTATTGAAAATTAATCTCAAGAAATTATAACGACTAAGCTTAATTATTACAATGGAAGATATATGATACGACACCTCCCCCCACTTTCTTGTAGAGGTGGAAGACTAAGGATTTAGAATTGTTTTGGTTAGTTTTGTACAACTGCTTCCTTACCAATCCCCACCTCCATTTAAAATTCTCTGTTATAAAGGAAATACCATCTGGAAGGGATAGGAGGAAGGAATGCAGTGAAGAATATTGGTTATACTAGATCTATTAAAAAAGTTCTCTTTAAAAAAATGGTAAGTAGCATTGATGAAAATAGTGATCTGGGTCTAAGGCCAGGTAAAAGGATGAGTGAAGTCAGAAAAGGGACAATAGCTAGGAGAACAGTGGAGGGATAATGGGACCAGGTTCAGTAAACCAAAGGGAGTGATACAGGTAGGACAAGACACTGTGGTCAAAGATGGAATTTCAGAGTTTACAATCCTTGACTTGAAATAGTTCTGAATAATGGTAACTAATAGAATCTATAGCACTTGTCTGAAACATTCACTTATTACCTAGCACATAAAGTTGTCCCTTCCACCTTGCAATTTTCCACATTGAGGTTTCAATATATAGCAGGCTGGCATAAGAAACTAAATGGGAATTTTTGAGGAGTTTAGAAACTCAGAAATGCATAAAATATATGTATAGTATTACATAATATCAATATCTTTTAATGCCATAATAATTCAGACCTTTTCTGATATGAAGTGAGGGCCAAAAAATTTTCACTCAGATTTTCCAGATCAGATCAAGGGGGTGCTGCGACTCTAACCCCTGAGATATGGAAGGGATGACTGTATTTTTATGTAATGAGCACCTAAGGAACAAGGTGGACTTACATCTTCCCTTCAGAATTCTAGAGGGTGAGGGCTTCACCTTAGGGGTGAGATCTATTTCTATTGCTAAAGACTCAAGTCCTCATTCTAGGGTGGTTTCCCCCCCTCCACTATTACCTACCAGTTATTAACAACCTTATTTCACATAGCCAAATGACCTTTTATAGAGAGTTTTTACTTTAAATATATAGTAAGAACAGAACTACTAATGTTTCCGCCAGACATTTGGGGGGCATACTCTCACCTCTACCACCTTAGTCTCTAAGAAGAATGGTTTCAGAATAAGCAGTTCCTATAGAGGTTGCTTCTACCAAGTTCATGTATAAATGGAAAATAGCTATAAAGCTTATAAGCACTGGTTGCTATCTGGGGAACAGCCTCAAAAAATCAAATACATGGGGCTGGTCACCAAATCTTTTATGCAGTGAGCACCAAAGGAGCAAAGTAGGCTTACATCTTCCCTTCAGAATTCCAGAGGGTACACCTGAGGGGTGAAGGCTGTCTCTATTGCTAAAGGCTGAAGTCCCCATTCCAGCATGGTCCCCCCCTCCACTGTTAGCTACCAGCACTTGGTCACTTTTGTCAAATATACCCTCCATCCAGGCATGAATAACTTATGATCCACATTGTTTGAAGAGAGTTTCCATACCAATAATATCATTGAATTGTTCATTCACTCATTCATTTAACAAATTTCCATTAAAAGCATACTATATGCTGGGAATACAAAAATGAATATATCATAGATCCCACTCATACAAGTAAGTGGAGGGGATATAATTATAACTCAAGGGATAAAAAATCAAAAGCAACCAAGTGCTATGAAGAATTAAAGGAAATACACAGAAGTATGAAACACATGGCTGACTATATAGTGCTTACAACACTCTCAAGTGTGAATGGAACTTGATTAAAGTGTAATCAAGAAATGTTTAACAAAATCAATAAAATGCAATAAAACATAGATGCTATTATATTTTAAAAATTTAAAAATTAGGTCAATATTCAGTGCACAGGGATCTTTCTGTACAGATTAGTGGCACCCATTTTTATCTGAATTTAACATCCATTGATATAGAGCACTTAACTGTAGATAGGGAAGGAGCATGGTTAGGATAGACTTCATGAAGGAGACAGTGTCCAAGTTGGGTCTTTTTTTGGTGGGGGGGAGGGGGAGGAAGAAAGGCAATTGTGGTTAAGTGACTTGCCCAGGGTCACACAGCTAGTGAGTGTCTGGGGTCAGATTTGACCTGAGCTCCTACTGACTCCAGGGCCTGTGCTATCCACTTTGCCATCTAGCTGCCCTCTAAGTTTGGTCTTAAGAGAAAGGAAAGACTAAAAATGTTTCATTGTGATAGTTCTACTAATCCACCATTTTTGTATACCAAGCCACGGTCTTATGCTTCTATGTAGTCCTAGAGTTAGTTTTCTTTTTCCAAAATGCTTTATATATCTTTATTCTGAATTTAACAAATACCAAATAAGATAAGCATTTCCATATATAAAGTAAAGCAGAACAAGAGCATTGTATATGAAACTCATCTTTATGTTGTATTTTTTCTTTTGTATCCATATACTTGATTTTACTTTCAAAACTTTCCTGCTTATCTGTTTTTCCCTCTGGCCTTCCTTCTCTTCTCTTCTGCGTATTTTCTTCTTTTAAATGCCGAAATAACTCCTTTCAGTGGCAGTGTTCAAAAATATAAGTCTCTGCACCTCAGGTCCATCACCTGTCTATCTGGAGAGGGTAGCTTGTTTCATCACTGATCCTATAGAATTGTGGTTGGTTATTATAGAGTTCTTAAGTCTTTCAAAGTTATTTTTCTTTATGGCATTGATATTCAATAAGTTGTTCTCAGAGTTCTATTTATTTCACTGTTTATCAGTTCATAAAAGTTTTCCAGGGTTCACTATACCTGTCTCTTTTGTCATTTCTTATGGCAAAATGATAGTCTTACATGCATATTCCATAATTTGTTCAGTCATTACCCAATTGATGGGCCTCTAATTTTAAATATTTACCACTTAAATTTAATTTAATTTAATTTAATGACATTTTCATATGGGGAGACAGAGAACATACTTAACAAAAAGACAAATGATCATAGAAGGAGTCACATTCTCTTATTCCGAAGCTTAGGTACCCTAAGTGTATGGACAAGTTGGTACTTGAGAGGTTACTTTATTGTTTTCTAAATCCAATAGACTGACATTTGTAAATGTTTGAGTGTGTTTTAGTCTTTCACGGTTGCATATTTCTTAGTTTAGAGATGTGATATCAGATACTATTAAAATTGTGGGAACTTTTCTATTTTGTCAGAAGAAATCCTTCAAGAAACCAATAAAAAAAAAGTGGAGTAAAAGAAAACAGGATTGTTCAAAATGCATTCTTAATTTTTTTATTTCTCTAGAATTAAGGTTTTGTTTTGTTTTTTCTTGTGGGTCATGCTTTTGTCTATAATCCCTGGGACATCTCCTTTCAAATGTGAATCCTTAATAAAGTTACCCCAGGTTTCAGGTACTCTGTGGTTCAGCATCTGCTCAAAGCCACAGCTCATGAGCTCTCAACTGATGCATTCATTTTTGCCTATCATTCAATGGACATAATTTAAGCAAAATATATTTAATCAAACAAAACAACAAATGAAGTGACAAGAAAAAATTCCTTTCCCACATTTTATGCATTTACCGAGAACCTGTGTGACCAAAGAGAGCCCATGGAAGGCAGCCATGGAGAACATATTTGGCAAAAGAATTCATGTGATGAAGTACAATTCAGGAACATGTGTGGATAGTCCACAAGTGAGCATGGCAACTCTCACCTCTGATATTAATACTATCAATGTCTTCTAATGGTGCCATTGTGTTGCTTTCTTCTGTTTTCTGCCTCAGTATGTCTTTTCTATTGAGTTTATTTTCTCTGATGAATGTTGTATTTTCACTTTCTATTGGGTGTCAAGTTGTATCTGCTGGGTGTTTACACTATTCTTATGGTGGCTTAGATTCTCTTCAGAGTTACCTGCTAGACATCTCAGGGCTTATCTGCTAAGAAGAAGTGACTAGAAATCCTCTTCTTGATAATGTCAGGCAGAAAGTGATTTACCCAGAGCTGTGCTCTGCCCTGAATCTAAAAGGAGACAAACAAAATCAAGCAGTGTGCCTCTAGACTAAGGTTAAATACCTTTGAGAGTTGTGTGTGTGTTTGTGTGTGTGTGTGAGATACTAATCTTTTGTACCAGACAACTATCTGGTTGAGAGTTAGAATTTCCTTATAATTCTGATTTAACCCTTTTGGGAGAGCCAGCTCTTAACTTCTGGAAGTTTTAAAAATTAACTACCCATAGAGGGAGTAAGTTATCAGTTGCCCAACTTGCTTCATGAAGCCTAAGGCCCAAGCACAGCAACTGCCCCAAGACTGCCACTGCCACTAGTTATAGTGTTGATATATTTCTTAACCATTGAACATATTACCATTTATTATGTTCTTATCATTTTTCTAAATGTGTCACTGACAAATTTTTTGAGCATTAGACTTAACTCCACTTCCCCCATAAGTTCTGTGGTTTTCATTGAGTGATTTTGTACAGCAAGGTATTTGGGGGGATTGGCTATGTCACTTATAGCAGAGTTGCCTGTGCTGGTCTTTTCCTGCCTCAAACCACCCATAGCACTGTATTTATACTTACTTCTCATAGGAACATATGACATCTTATTTTACACTATGGTTATTTATGTATGTAGTATATCCATCTCTCTTCTTGTCTGTAAGTTTCACAAGGGCTGGTATGATAACTTAACTAATCTATGTATCTCACTCAGCGTCTAGCACAATGAAATTTTTTTAAGAATTTTTTTTTCGTTGAAATGAACTGGAATGAAACTTGATTATGAGATGAGTGCTTAAAATGCATAGATTTTTATTGCAAATATGCTACATTTAAGAAATTCTGATATGTGAAAATCCATGTTTATACAAATCTAATGTGTTTCAAAATACAGGGAAAAGATGACAGTGATTCCACATTTTTTTTCAAAGATCCAGTGTAGTCTTTCTTTAAAAGATGAATTGCCACAAGACATTTAAAATATTATACAGTTTTTCCTATCTTTTAAAGTTCTGTTTTGTTTTTCCATTATAGTTACCAATTCCTGTTCATTGTTTCAGGATCCTAAGTCTTTTGGGTGGAAGACTGATGACAAAAATGAAAGAAGAGAGAAATCCTCACAGATTCCTCCTATCTTTGACTATTAAGGGGAAAAGGGTAGATTTAGAGCAGTGGCTACCATATTCTTATCAGTATTGTGATGCTACAAGGGGCATCTGTGTTTGAAATACCCAGGAGGATTATCTTAGGAGAAAGGAACCTATTTATCTTTTCATGTTGAAGATGAGTCCCTTTGAGCTATGATCATTGAGCTGATAGGGAAGTGATTAGTCCTAGAATATCTATCAGGGTTATAAGACTGTCCAAGGTATGGCTTTAATTTTAATTTTGTTATTTAATATGTAACTTTAAAAATTGAATGTTTCTGAAAATGAAAATCTATCCATGAAGATTCATTTATTGGTGCTTTCTATAAAATAATGTGCTTCTGAGTGATTATGGAACTTGTAAGTTTAAATGTGTATGGCATTTAAAGAATTACAAATGTATGTTATAATTCTTTATATTTGTATACTTTATTTTAAACAATACATATATGCTTGCAAAATAGTATAAATAAGTGCATGAGGATAGTTCGTCCTTTAAAGGAATTCAATGTCTGGCACACAGTAAATGCTTTATAAATACTCCCTTCCTTCCTCTCTCCCTTTTTCTCTTCCTGCCTCACCCTTCTTCTCTCCTTCCCTTCCTCATTCCCTTTCTGCTTTCTTCCCTATCTCCTTTCTTCTTTCCTTACTTCCTTCTTCCTTCCCTCATTCCTTTCCTCCTTCTCTGCTGCCTTCACCCTTCCTCCCTTCTGTCTTTCTTTTCTCCCTCTTTCTGTCCCTTCTTCCTTCTTCCTTCATCCCTCTGTCTATTCTTTCCTCTCTCTCTTCATTCCTCCTTCTTCCCTTCTTCTCTTCTTCCCTGCCTTCTTCTTTCCTTCTTCCTTCCTTTCTTCTCTTCCTTTCTTCCTTTCCTTCTCTTTCTTTCTCTCTTTCTCCCCCATAATTTATCTCTTGGGTTGGATTTTCATAGATCACATTTTCTTAAATGAAGCATATTAGCACAGAAAAAAAAATTTATTTGTTTAATCACTCTTCTCATAAATCAAGTTTTATTGTCTCAGCTATACCTCTTCATGACTGTTTTGTCTTTGGAGTTCTTGCAGAAAATGAAATTAGAACTTAACATTAAGGACTTTAATATGTCAATTTAAAGATAATTGCAGTGAATACTCTGAGCTAAGCCCCATTATAGAATCAGGAACATGAAGACATTCAACACAATTGATCCCTACCCTCTGGCTTATCGTGGATCTTATGCTAATAAGGCTTAAAAACCATTGCCTTAACTCTTTGTGTTTGCCCTGTCATATTTTATTAAGTTTGAAAACAAAAATCACAACATCTTTAAGTTAGGGTAGATGACCAGGATCAAGTTGCACACCAAGGTTGTACTATGGGCTCCATCACACAAATAGAGTGTGAAAAATCTAGTTATATAGAATAAAAAAAAAAAAACCAGAACAGAGACAGACCCTTCATATAAGAAGCGTCAGCCAGAGAAGCCAAATGAGTAGGTTCTTGTAATAGTGCTCACTTCTTTAGAGGGATTCTATTTCCAACCACAATTGATACTGTCTCCTTGGAAACAGTCCCAAGAGACTAGATGGATTACTGGAAATGGCTTAGTCTAAATTTAAATTATGGTAACATGTTGTCTTCTTCCATTAATCTTAGGATTCTTGTCTTTACACATTTGAATACCTTCTTTTCATCTTCTCATATACTTAATAGGCTAAGTCCATTAGAGTCCTGCACATAAGTTGGATCTGTTAGCTGGGAAGAACACCTGGGAATAGAAGCCCGTAGTTAATCAGACACATAACAATGTCAACATTATTCATCATTGCTTCGTAATTATGAAGATGATCTGGTAACTAGATGACCTATCTTGGAAATATGAAGTTATTTTTCTGTACTCAACAAAAACTACACATAATCTTGGGAGAGATGTAATCTAAATGAGACTTTCATATTTGGAAAATAACGGTCACCAGTCTTCTTACTTTGTAAGGCTTAAGTGAATTGAAACACTCTATTAATACCAAATAACAATTCTTTATGTAACCGTCTTTGGCAAGGTGTTGACTGACCACAAAACCCTGGTTCTTCCCAGTTTGAGAAGAGAACTCTTGAGAAGAAAACTAATGTGAGATCAGTCCTTGATCAGGAGGGCATCTTTCATTGTGTGGGCTACAGTGAGTGTTTTGGGATTGTCAAGAAAGAGGAGAGGAGCAGAATGAAGAGGTGTTGGCCATCTCATGGTAGTGGTACAACTGAGGAAGCAGCCAGTATCTTCTACATCTGCAGGTCCCTACTCCAGACTTCTGAAATTGACAAAATGGAAGGTTTGTGTAACTATGAGTTTTGATCTCAGGGATCACTGCAGTAGCAGATGCACTTTGTAGAATGAACCAGACTAGAGAAGTTAACCCCTATATTACTTCTATTTGATTATGTGTGGCTTTTTTATTCTGTTCAAGGATACATTAGTCAGATTTAATATTATTTCTCACAAACACCTGCAATTGCCTCTATTCTTATGTTGCTCCATGTTTGTTTACTGCGTGAGGGTACAATGGGAGCCACATGGGAGAGAGGAACCTTTACTAGGGCTGGATCACCAGCCCATGGTCAGAGAGATTTCTTCTCTAATTGGGAAAATAAACATGAGTCATTTCATTACTAACTATATTCCCAAGTGATAGAATATCTGTGAAGACGAGCCATAAAAAGAAATAAATCTACCCTATTGACATGAATCTAAGAGTAACTTTATGCTATACTTGCTTTGAGGCACATAACACCAACAATCCTATGTGCAGATATTCTTATTGCAAGGCACAAGGGAACCAGTATATGGATAGTTTGCAGGTATAGGTTTTATTGGAGGATGTGCAGAGGAAAAGGGGAGGGAAAAAACATTTAGTCACCACCAACCACCATATTAACCACCATAGTGTCAGGCAGTATGCCAAGCACTTTACAAGTATCATCTCATTCGATCCTCTGAACAACTTTGTGAGGTAGATGCCATTACTTTTTTACTTTTTACAGTTGAATTAGCTTTTTACAGTTGAATAAATTGAGGGCAGACATAGGTGAAGAAAATTCATCAGACTCAAACAGCTAGTAAGTATCTGAGTCTGGCTTTAAACTTAGGTCTTCTTGACTCCAGGCCTAGGCCTCTAGCCCTGTGTCACCAAGCTGTTTGGGGCTAAAAGGAATTTAACAATCTCATTTATTGTTGTTGTTGTTATTTAGTCATTTCAGTTGTGTCTTGACTCTTTATGACCCTACTTGGAGTTTTCTTGGCAAAGAAGTGGTTTTGCCATTTCTCAAGCTCATTTTATAGATGAGGAACTGAGGTAAACAGGGTCACAGAGCTAGTAAGTGTGTGAGGCTGGATTCATGATTCCAAGCCCAGTGCTCTATCCACTGTACTACTTAGCTGAATCTAACAATCTCTAGATGATTAAGAAATCACAGTTACTTTTGCCTAGTTCCACTGGCCCTGAGAATGCCCTGACATAATGGAGCAAGATGGCCAGTCCTGGAACTAAATCTATACAGAATGGGACTACTATTAGAGCTGAAGAACCTGCCCCATTGGGGGGAGAGAGGTATGATGGGGCTAGTATTTGTGGTTTAAATAGTGCTTCTAGATAAGGTATCTCATACAAAGGGGCCTTGCCTTAAGCTCAATTATAATCAAATGGTGTTTACCAAGTGGTTCTCTCTAGAATTAAATACCCGGGATACTAGGACCTAGGTTAACACCTACAGATCTGAAGAAGATATGCTTGCTTATGTTTCCCATCTATTAGCTGCTACCAAAATAGCGTATTTATATTTAGCTCCTATTTTCTTCCCATAATGTCCACAATATGCCTCCAACCCTATGGTAGTAAAATGAGGAGCTATTGGTATGACGTGCTTGTTTCAGGACTAATAAGGGGTGATCTCTTATGGAGGCATACCTAGCTAGCTCTGTTCTAGGGAGGATTTTCAGAGAAGTAGAACTGAGTAGAGACATTGATTACAGTAAATATGCAGTCAGTGACTGACTTTGATAGGTCTAGGTGGAGATTAAGAGAAGAATTTTCTCTTAATTATGTTTTCTGATATGAAGGCACAAAGAAACCACTCCTAGAACCCACAGTCCTGTCTATGGCTGACATTTTCAAAAAGCTATGATGAGATAGGGGTAGTTGTGAAAGAAGGACCTCCCCTATCCCTACTAATATAATAATACCTAATAGTCCCATTAAAATTGGCAAATCGCTTTATATAAATCATCTCATTTGATCCTCAAAATAACACTGTAAAATAGGTACTTTCATTATCTGCATTTTATAAATCAAAAAACTGAGTCTGAGAACAGTTAAGTGAACCTCTCAAGCCTCATTTCAGTTTAAGCCTTCCTGATGTCATGTCCAGCATGCTACCCATTCTAGCATTCAATTCCCTCATTTTGATACATCAAACAGAGATTTTGGTTGAAAGAATTACAAACAAATAGCTAACTCAGGGAAACAGGAAAGCTCCTAGATTATTTCTGGTTTATATTCAGAATTTTGGAGGAGAGCAAAGGTTACACGATTTTTCAGAGAAGGCACAAAATCAGTAGACAATGATTTCAGTTGCCTGAAAAGGATAGTGAGCAAACCATTTTTTACATATTTCCAGTAAGATTATGGGATTATAAAATCATAAATCATAGGATTTTGGGTTTGGAGCTAGAAAGAATTAGAGGTCAAATAGAATGCCCTAATTTTATAGATGTAGCACTTCCTCTGGGTATACTATCCCAACTTGAACAGTGCCTAACAGGTATTTGATTGTTCCTACTTAAGTTCTGAAAGATGGGTCTAGTGTACTCCCAAATATCACCTAAGCAGATTTTTAGTAGCTATTAGAAAATGGCATTTACTAAGCAGGCTTAGCAAGGACAATTGTTATAGAAACAATACTCCCATGTGGGGGTGCATTCCCCTCTCATACACAGAAGATCCCTGATCAAACTTAAAGTACAGGGCGGCGTAGGAGCAGCAAGAAATCGCAGCTTTGACACAGCCACATCAAATACCCAAAAAATACAACTGTAAAAAAATTCTAGGGCTCTAAAATGCACACAGATATATTTCCTGCTGAAGGCAGCTCGGCTCAAAGCGACCATTTCAACTCTGAGAGCCGAAACCAGCCCAGCCTGAAATGGTGACTTTTGCCCCAGGGGTGGCTGGATGAGACAAGCCCCACCACGGCTGGACCTTGAGGAGACTGGATCTGCGGCAGCTGTGACAGTATCCAGAATTATCAAGCCATAAGAAAAAAGTACTAAGGTTAGTGGAACTTGGCTAAAAACCTGGGAAGAAAAGCGAGTCCGGCCAAGCCGCCTCCAGGGCAAAGAAGTGGGAAGCAGAGGTTCTGCACCTGCCTCCACATTGCCACTTCAGAGCTCCTGCCCTGCAGACATCAGTGGGGCCAAGCAATCATTCAGAGGCCAAGTGCTCTCGAGTTGAGCAGCCTGGATCTGGATAGCAGTCTCAAGTGGTGGTCCAGGGTTGTTTTTTTTTTCAGTGAGCCGGAGTTAGGGAGGGACCCAGCAGCCTCCTAAAATCCCCAGCAGCTAGGAAAACCCCAGCTATTTGGAACAGAGCTGTTCCCTCTGGAAGCAGAGTTCCACCGAACTAAAAAAAAAAACCATTGAATGGCGACCATGAATAAGCAGAGGAAGCAAAGTAAGAACAACAACCAAACCCTAGATTCCTTCTTCGGGGAAAAGAAGGAACAAAGCAGGGAAAAGGAGGAAGACAATGCAGTCAGAACACCCACACCAAAAGCTTTCAAGAAACATGAAGATTGCCAAAAAGCTAGAGATGAGCTGAAGAAAGATTTTGAAAACCAAATGACAGAAGTGAAAGAAAAATTGGGAAGAGAAATAAGAATGATGCAAGAAAATCATGAAAACAGAGTCAACAACCTGACTGAAGAAATTAACACCTTAAAAAATAGATTAACTCAAATGACAAAAGAGGACCAAAAAGCCAATGAGGAGAAGAATGCCTTAAAAAGTCGACTTTGCCAGATGGAAAAAGA
>CM053591.1:104151010-104163931 GCA_028646515.1 Pseudochirops corinnae | reverse complement strand
ATATTATAAAATAGAATTTTAAATTACAAAAATGTAATGCCACTTATTATTATAAATTGTGATTAATATAACTCTCCAGCATTACAAAACTGTTGGCAACCATGGAAATCAGCAACTCAAGACATTTTACATTTTGCCCAGGCTTTAGTCTTTCTTGAAAAGAGTTTTCTCCTATGAATAAGTTTTCCTTGAAAGCTCTAAGGCACAAAGGAAAGAAGCAAACCAAATATACCGTTTCTAAGCATTTGTCTCTCATCAAGCATTAGATTTTACTTTTGAAAACTTATAGTGACATGATGTTTCAATATTTAATGGCAATTAATAGTATGATCCTTCTGCCATATGAAAATATAGGTCAAATGACAAAAAGGTGGTGTAGGAGAGAGCTATTCAAATGTTAGTTAAGACCTGATTATCCAGATGTGCAGATTTTTTAGGTTCTTTGCTTTTGTCTCTTTCTTACTTACTCTTTCACCCCAGCCCATTTTTTGACTATTTCTGTGTTTATTAAGGGAAAAGAAGGGAGTAAAAGTCAATCAAAGGAGTAATTTTAACACAAATCATGGAAGTTCTATTAACAGATTAGTTACTAGCTAAAATGTTTTTGTTCATTCAATTTATTTTTTAAATTGTGAATTTCAGCTATCAACAGTATGATATATTTGCTTCCAAAAAGTACTACTTGAATCAGTCTCATTTTGTTATGCCTGGGATCTCAAAGATTATACCAACAGAGCCCAAACTTTGACAGTTTCTACTATTTTGGAAAAGTTTAAAATACATTTCTAGCATCAAACTTCATCTTTGTTCAGAGGATCAGATTATTTAAGTATAGAGAGTTAGATTGGCAGCAGTAGGCTGGCAACTTGGTGACTATTTGATCAAAGCAATTAATGAAATAAAGAGAAATACAAGATCAAACTCAGTCCTGTACAGTAACTTCTACAGTGATATTGGTAAAATGCTGAAAAGTGGACAGAGGTTGTTAAGAATCACATACATTTAGTTCATTTGTAACATTTAATTTTATTCTGTTATCCTATATGTGAGATGCTCAGTCATATCAATATTGACATTCTTACTATGAAAGAAACCAGAAGATGGAAATTTCAGCAAAATGGAAGGTTGGTTCACAGGTTTTCCTAGAAGAGGCAAAGGAAGGAGTTGGTTGGATTGCTTTCATCATGTGAAATTATGCTTCAACAAAAAGTATAATGTGATGGACTTGTTCATCTTATATTGGTGTGCCTATGGAAAGTTTCTACAAAACAGACCATTATGAAAATAACTACAATTTATGTACCAACATTTGTTGCATAAGATGAGAAATAGAAAAATTCTCTGACAAAACTTGGCAAGACTTGAAAATTTTATGTGTATGTGTGTGTTTGTGTGTATACACACATATATATGTATGCATATATGTATTTATCCATTGACTTCAATGCAAAGGTAAAAAGTAGCAATCAGTGAGGAGAGAGGGAAATATATTGGAAATTATAGATCAGAAATGAGAAATGAAAAAGTAGTGGGTTTCATATAAGCCTCATGCCTATATCATTAATACTTTCAGGAAAGAATTAGAAAGTGCTTAACATGGTGAGGATCATGGAACAATAGATTTAGAGCTGAAGGTAACATTAAAGGTTATATAGTCCAATACCCTCATTTTACAAGGAAGGAAGTGAGGCCTAGAGATATTTAATAACTTCCTCAAGGTCAGACAACTAGTAAATCAATAGTTGAGCCTTGCTCTTCTGACTCCCAATCCAGTGTTCTTGTTACTTTTCCATGATTATATTTTAACAAATAGGAAATGACTCATTACTAATGAGGAAATCAGTCATGATTCATGGTCAGACCACTGGCTTGTTAAAGCAAAGAACAAAATTAGCGTAGACCTGGAAAAAAGAATAAAAATAAGAAAAAGATGGTGGCGTGCAAGCAAAGCAGCTTCATCTTGGCTTTTTCAAGCTATTTATTGATAATAAAAATGACACAGGAATGGAAGAAAGAACATAGACACAGAACACAACAATTTTATATTGAAGCTTAACCAATGTAAATTAATTACTGTGAGGAGACCAAAGGAATATGAAATATGTCTTAGTCATATAATATTTGAATTACTTGCCACATGGAAAGTAATAGCATTCAAAAGGAATACCAGGTTGAAATAAAAATTTACAGGGGAGGTGGTTAATTACATTCAGTATAAGTATATAAAACAGAAGGAAGCAATGGAAAGTAATATAAGTAAAAAAGAAATTCTTGGAGAGACCCAATTAAGTGGAATTAGCCCAAAGGCACTTAAAAATGAATGGGAGAAGAACAAAAAATAAAAGAAAATTATAAAAGATGTGCAAATTTTTTCAGTGACCTTTTTTTTTTGGGCAGGGATGGGAGACATCAAGGAACACAGAACTACCTTACTTAGATTAACATCACAGTCCTGATTATAGTTATGCAGGAGGTAGAAATGTTACTAAATAGAAAAAAGATGAGAAAAACCTCTATATTAGAATAAATGTACATAGAGGAATCTATGCTGGACGCAATACAATTGTAAGGGTATTGAGGATCTATTTATAATCTTATCTTTTTTTTAAGTTAAATTTTACTTCTTAAGTGAAGGTTTGCTTTTTCTCCTACCCACTTCCCTCACCACTCATCCCTATTGAGAAAGCAAAACAAACAAATCCCTGTTTTAAACATGTATAGTTAATACAAATTCTCACATTGACCATGCTGTATATGTGTATGTGTGTGTGTATCTTTCTGAGTCTATTTCTACTCTATCAGGAGGTAGGTAGGTAGCAAGTTTCAAAGTTTGTTTGTCTTCATTCATTTATCTGTTTATTTTATAATTTTGTTGTTTTAAATTGTTCTTTTGGTTGTGCTCACTTCACTCTGTATCTGCTCATACAAGTTTTCCAGGTTTCTCTGAAACTGTTTCGTAATTTCTTATAGCACATTTCCATCACATTCACATCCTATAACTTGTTCAGTCATTTCTCAATTGAAGAACACCATCTTAGTTTCCAGTTATTTCCTACCACAAAAAGAGTTACTAAAAATATTTTTGTATGTAAGGATCATTTCTCTCTCTCTTTTTTTTTAAATCACTGTGGAGGTATAGATCTAATCATGGTATCACTAGGTCAAAGGGTATTTGCAATTTAAAAACTTTTGGGGCATAATTCTGAATTGTTTTCCAGAATAGCCAAAGCAGTTCACAACTCCACTAACAATGCATTAATGTACCTGCATTCCGTAGCCCCTCCCCCATTTGTCATTTTCCTTTTACTGTCAACTTTGCCAATCTGATAGGTGTGAAATGGAACCTGAGAACTATTTTACTTTGTATTTCTCAAGTCATTAGCAATTCAGAGTATTTTTTCATATGTCTATTAATAGCTTAGATTTCTCTCTCAGAAAAATATACATATTCTCTAACCAGTTGACAAAGAATTCTATTCCTAAAATTCTGAATGAGTTTTCTATATATCATAGAAAAGAGATCTTTATCAGAGAAACTTGCTACAAAGGTTTTTTCCTCACGTAACCTCTTTCTCTTCTAATTTTATCTGCATCAGTTTGATTGGTACAAAAACTTTTATGTAATCAAATTTGTCTGTTTTGCCATCTAGGATCCTCTTCATCTCTGGTTGCATAATGAATTCTTCCCCTTTCCATGCCTCTCAAAGGTGATTTCTTCCTTGTTTCTCTAAATTGTTTTTGATGTCACTCTTTATGTCTAAGTCATACACACATTTGAAATTCATTTTGATAGAAGGTGTGAGCTAATATTTAGTTTCTACTAGACTGCTTTCTAGTTTTCCCAATAGTTTTTGTTCAATAGTAAGGGTTTATCAAACACTAGGTTCTGTGCTCATTTGTTTCTGTATATTGTATATCTAATTTGTTCCACTGTTCATTTCCCAATTCTTAATAAGTACCAAATTGTTTTGATAATTACAGATATTTTAGTATAGTTTGAGTTCTAGTAGTGCTAAGTCCCATTCCTTTCCATTTTTTCCTCATTAATTCCTTTGAGATTCTTGACCTTTTTTTCCCCCAGATAAATTTTGTTGTCATTTTTCTAGAGCTATAAAATAATATTGTTTGGCAGCTTGATTGATGAGGCATGTAATGAATAAGTTGAATTAGGTAGTGTTGCGATTTATATTATATTGGCCCAACCTACACATGGGCAATTAATATTTTTTGAGTTATTTAGATCTGTATTTGCATAAAAAAAAGCTTTTGGAATTGTGTTCATATAGTTTGTATGTGTGTTTAAGTTGGTAGGTAGATTCTCAAATATTTTATATTTTATGTACTTATTTTAAAGGGAATTTCTTTTTTTCTTTCTCTTCCTTTTGGATTTTATTGGTGACACAAAAATGTTAATAATTTGTGTAGGTTTCTTTTATATCCTTCATCTTTTCTGAAGTTGTTAATTGTTTCAATTATTTTGTTAGTTGACTCTTTGGGATTCTCCCTGCAAACCATCAGATCATCTGCAAGAAACATTAATCTTCTTTTCTCTTTACTTATGCTTATTTCCTCAATTTATTTTTTCTTATTGCAACAGTATTTCTAGCACTATACTGAATAATAATAGTGCGAATGAACACCTTTGCTTTATCCCTGATCTTATTAGAAAGGCATCTAGTTGATTGTCACTATAGATAATGCCAATTTGTGGTTTTAGATGGATATTATAAGGAAAGATGGGAAACAGGGGAAAGGAATAAGCATTTATTAGACTCCTGCTATGTGCCAGACACTGTGCTAAACACTGCAATTTTAATTCAAATAATATAGAAATAATATCTATTTATTCATATGTTTTCTAGTGTTTTTAATAGAAATGAATCTTACATATTGTTGAAAGGTTTTTTTCTGCATCTACTGATATAATCATATGATTTTTAATCATAAGGTATCTTAAGTAGGAGAAGATACTATTTGTATCTTCAATCTTCAAAATTTAGGCTTTATTCATTCTGGAAAAAAATGGCAGAGAATATGAGTAACTAATAACCCATATGCCTCTTCTCCTGTTTACATAAAATTTTAAAGAATCATCTGCACATGCATTGAGGGTATCCTTGACAGTATATTGGTAGTAAACAGTCAGGTTTTCAGAAATAATGTTATATTTTTGGACCACATGTTCATCATCACACAACTGACAAAAAGAGATTGAGAATATGATTCTACTGAGCTTTTGTTTGTTGAATAATTTTTGAAGCATTTAATACAGTGAAACAAATTACTGTTTTGTGTTCTCTTTCAACAAGTTTTCTTCTAACTATTCATCAAAATTTTCCAAGATTCCTTGAGAGATATAATAAAGAAAATCTAATTTAATGATTTATATATATTTGGCAAGGCATAAAATGGGATATATGCTCTACGATGGCAGTAGTAGTAGTAGTAGTAACAATAATAACTTATATTTGAACAGTGCTTCCTGGATTGCAATGTGCAACCCTTTAAGAAAGGTGCCATTTTTGTTCCTATTTTACAAATGAGGGGAAAAAGTGACTAGAAGAGTTTAAATGATTTCCTGGGTCATGTAGGTAATTGTTTAAGGAAAGTATTACTCCATCAACCAACATATTAAACACCTTCTGTGTTCCGAGCTCAGTGATAAGAACAATAAATATAAAAACAAAAGTAAAATAGTCCCTGCCCTTGTTATCATACATGAGATCCAGTGGAGAGCTCAAAGTTGAAGAATTCTCTATGGATGATGATGTACTCCAGATGTTCTTGTGTATGGATAACATTGTTTAGGTTACATTAAGCCCTCAGATATTGAGGGAGTTCTCTGACGAGTTTCATAACCACACAAAAAAACATCTGTTCAACCATTCACACAGGGAGTAGAAAGTGGATGAAAAATATCTATTGTCCATATTAGCACATATGGGCAGTTTATAGAGCTCATCAACCAGTACATATATGACAATCATGCACTGGTGAGAATGAGGAATAACTGGTAGCCTTTTTTGCTTATTGATATCCATATGATGGAAAGAACATGTAGGAGGAACAGACAGAAGTTGCATAGGATTGGGATCTATGAAATTATTCTTGCTCCCCCTACCTATTAGTGTACTCCTTGAGATCTATGGGATATTCAGAGAGAACTAGCACCTCTCATATGAGGGTTTGCTATGCCCTTTTTGGGACTACTCACATACCTTTTGTTTAAAACTCATCACCTAACTTTCACCTGTGACCCAGAGACTACACTATAGAAAACCATGTTGGCAGACAAGCTAACTCAGGTTGAGAGTAACCAACAGGGCTCAAGCCCAACAATGAGTTAGGGAGGTGTCTACCCCAAGCGTGTAAAGACTTCCCACAGTGGAATGGGAGGTTGAGAGCAATTTGTTCCAACAGGTATGAAGGTGACTGAAGCAGACACTGTGCAGCTCTTAGAGCTTGATCAGACATCAAAGTCATCCATGGCATCTTGGGCCATTGTCATTCATCTTGACTTTTGTCTTGCTACTGGACTTTGATGACTCTGGAAAAACCTGAGGCCTATGACTTTGTGTACTCTGCCCCACTTAAATCCAATTCACCCACAAATCAAGACACCTCATGAGGTCACTGATCTTCAGAAAAAAAAGACTAACATCAGTATGTTCACTACAAAAATTACTTTGTATTTGTTTTCTATATATTGCATATATATTTAGTGTAGTATATAGAATATCTAGAGATGTCCCTGCTGTTAGACTATAAACTCCTTTCAGAAAAGGACTGTTTCACTTCCAGTATTTAGTACAATTCCTGGCCCTTAGTAGGGAATTAATAAATGATTATTGATTTTTTTTAAACAGTTGTTTGATTGTTGAGATCTTCACTCTAAAAAAAGATGTTCAATTGTGTTTCAGCATTTAGCGTTTGAGTAGTCTATTAGGTATGATGATAACTCATCTGCAGAGCCAATTATAACATTTAGAAAATTATGTTTGTTGATAGAAAATATTAGAATATGCACTATCTCCTCTCAATTAAGCACTTTCATTTCAGCATAGGTGCTTGCTCCACTTCTTAATTATTTAAAGAGGCAAACTAAAGCCACAAACTTGGGATCGCCAGGCTAAATACCTTAAAATCTATGAATCATAGATCATAGATTTAGATCTAGAAGAGACCACTTACTCCAATCCTTTCATCTTATAGATGTGGAAATTAGTTTTTATCAGGGCTAGACACTTTTATCAAGCATTTTCCCCCCATTAGGTAGCCACAGTGACTGGTCATAGATCTTGATTATATTTCCTAAAGATTTTAAAATTATATATTTAATTTTTTTTTTTGCATTTCTGTAGTCCAGAGGTAAGACAAACCATGATACAGTGATATATGAAATTTTCCGAATGATTATAAAGGAAACAAATGGGTTTTCTACTTTAGCAAAGAAAAAAGCAAAAATGAAGGGCTAAATTTTAGAGTTCCAAACACTAATTTCACAACGTCTGATCTTGTAACTAATATTGTACAATAAGCAAATCATTAGGAGAAAAAACATACTTGCTAGATTGTATACCTACCTGGTATGTAGAAAGCCCTTAATAAATGTTTGTTGATTGACTATAAACTCTTAGCAATCTGGTACAATAATTGATAGAGTAACTACTTTTCTTTCTGTTGTTGTTTAAAATATACTGTATTTGTGATAGAAAAAATACCAGAGGAAGCATTTCACCTTTGGAATATTACAAAAAACTTTAATTTTATAGAAATTTTTTTGTAGCTATATCAAGTGACAAGAACAAAATAATATAAAATGAAAATAATTTTAAATGACGTAGTTTACCCTTATCTTCTCAAGACTAAGAGAGCACAGAATATATTTTAAAACAGTGAAATTCTATTAAACAGATGTGTTCAAAAAGACATGTGCCGAATTATCAAACCATGCCAATTTAAGCTTTATACATCATTATATCAAAAGATTTAGAATCGGAAGGTATTTAAGAGATCAGTTAATCCTACCTTCTCATTTTACAAATGAAGATACTGTAGCCCAGATAGGGGAGATAACTTGTTGAAGATCAAAGCACAACTATTTTTCATCACATGATCTTAAGTATCTCCAATAGGTAGATCACATACACCCATGAGAGGGTACATTTTGTGATGTTTCCTTCCTTACATTTCCTACAGGTAGCAATGCCTACTTCAAAATGTATCTTTTTTTTTTTTTTTGCTTTTTTTGGGGAGGTGGGGAAGGTAGGGTAATTGGGGTTAAGTGACCTGCCCAAGCTTACACAGCTAGTTTTTGTGTTAAGTGTCTGAGGTCACATTTGAACTCAAGTCCTCTGGTCTCCACAAAGCACTCTGGTGCTCAATTCATTGTGCCGCCTAGCTAGCCCCATATGTATCTTTGTGTTTATTTTGCTTCTACATGTCTTTATATTCTCCCCCATTAAAAGGAAAGTTCCTCGTGGGAAGGATTGTTTCATTCCTTATATGTGTATCCCCTGAATGACACAGTGACAGGTATACAGTAGGTGTTTAAAAAATATTTTTTGTTGAATGATTAATTCTATTAATATGGATACAACCTTCAGTGATGCTCATCACGACAAACCTCCCCTTCCTGTATATTTGATGTCCTTGTGGTATATATTTCCAGAGGATCCAGTTAACCCATTGTGGGGTTTCTCTTTAATTTTTAACATTAAATCCAAAGGAAGGAATTAGCAGTCAAGTAAGTAATCGCATTTTAGTGTTATATGTCTATTTATCAATCAACTTCATTTCTTTGGGTTTTTATTGTTTACAATGTCCTTTTGTTACAATATCTAGTTAATTAAATATTCTCTCATGATTTTTATTTTAAATTAAGAGCAAAAAATTTAAGTTTAGCATGGATTCTCATCTCAGTGTATCGTTAAAGAAATATCAACAAATTGGTTAAGAAATGCTACCCAACTTCTCTTCCAAGCGGACCTTTGTGTTCAGCCAAATAACTCTTGCTCTCTGTATATTAGCAACTGTTTTGAGAAATAAACTCCTGCAAGGTATGTTCAAGTCTTACATGTCCCATCTAGCCAAGCCAGGGGCCAAGTCAACACACTTCATTATAATCTCCTCTAATAGTTCATAAAAAAAAAATACAGCAAAGGGCATTTGCCGAATTAGACTGGGATTTAAGAATTTTTCAGGCCACTCAATCTGTAGCATTAAATAAGCGTGAAATGTTTTGTTAGCCACTGATCAGGGTTAATACATATAGTTATGTTTTCTATTATCATTTATCATTTTTTAAAGCAAGTGAGAATGATCCTTTGCAATTTGCTGTTAATTTTAGTTTTATTTTGATGAAATATCTAATGATATCACTGAGAGTCCTACTATTTGAATGTTTGTCTTTCAAGCTACTATTCATAAGTATATATATTTTCAGTTCAACAAAGAAAATTTGACTGAGGGTAATTCTATATGATTGCAGTGAAATGGGGTGCAGTCAAAGTGAATATGGGCTCTCTGGTTTATTATCTTGTTATGAGAGTGGCCAAACCAGTGCTTATGGATAGCAGCTGCATAACTTTACTATGAAGATCACTCAGGGCAAACCAGACAGGCCACATTTTAAAGTCCTGGTGTAGGCTGCAGTTATCACAAACACTCAACCTTAGAATGAACCAATACATGAGAAAGAAGAATGAGGTAATCATTTGAATTCTTCAAAAATGCCACCACCAGTTTTATGGAAAAAAGCTATAATAATAACTGTATATTTAGGCAAAAGGTAATGGCCTCAGTTTTCCACTTCATTTTGCATCTGTAGACATAACTTATGTGTCCATATGACCAGCTTGCAAAAGCAGAAAACCAAAAGGGATTTTAAGCACCTCAAGACTTTAACTCTTTTCGGAGAAACTGACTAGTAATCTTTGCTAGCATGTCAGATCCCCAAGAAGCTCATTCCCCAAAGCAGGCTGTATACTTGACTACAAGATAATAATAAGATTTAGTAGTTTCTGCAGGCCAACTTCTTCCAAAAGGCAGCTAAGTGGCCTCAAACACTAAACGTGGAGCAAAAAGATTTGAAGTCAAAAAGATTTCAGACCCTGGGCAGGTCACTTAACTTCTGTTTGCCTCAGTTTCTTCAAATGTGAGATGGGGATAATAATTACACCTACTTCTGAGTTGTTATAAAGATCAAATGAAACATTTGTAAAGTGCTTAGCATAATGTCTAGTACATAGTAGGTGTTATAAAGAAGTTTAGTCCCTTCCCCCCAAAAGTTCTGCTCAAGACACTGATGCCATCTGCTCTTCCTGATCCCTTCAGATGAGAAGATAAGTGGCCTATAACGGAAAGAATTACAAATGAAACCCTCTATTAAACTTTTCAACATTTGGTCTTATAGGTTTGGAGGCCAATCACCCGGCTGTTAACCCTATTAAATTCTTCACTATCAAATTCCATATGTAAAACCCTGCAAAGTGCAAATTCACTTGATAACATTAATTTTTTTTTTTTTTAGATTTCATTCTACTGTCTAGTAGTTCTTGATGTGGTAGAAAAAGAAAAACAAAACAAAGTAACAAATTGGTTGAGTTAGGGAAGACGTTTTTCCCCCTGCTTTGTACCTCTCCTGCTTTCACAGACAAACATTAAACAATCTCCAGAGCATGCTCCAACATGGCAGAAATTTGGCAGAGCCTTAAATCTCCTCCTCAAAAGATATAAGTGAATGTTTTTAAGTAAGAACTAAGTTGACAGCCATTCCAAGATGAGGGCTAAATACAGATGACCCTTTCTACAGAATGTTTCTGCAAAAAGATCAATTTGAAATATCAACATCTTAATCAACATAAAAGAATATTTCTCCTAAATGTTTAGTCATTTCCATTATGTTCTTGGTTAAAAGGTACATTGTTGGCTTGTCATATCACTGGAAAGACTTTAGCCATTAGCTTATGTATTCATTTCATTTGCAATGCAAACTTTTTCAGTTTTTTTTTTTATAAGAAAGTTTTAGAATTGAAAGCGCCATCACAGCAAACCTCATTTCCTTAGGGTGAGATGTTCAGATCTTGAAAACAACAATCCTTTAAAAACTCTGTCTCAAATAAGCAGTGTAGACTAGAGCACTGATTGCTTTCAATTTATACCCAATTTTCTTCATTCTTATTAGGCATTCTCATTCAGTGCAAGGATGAATTACAATGTTTAAAAGGTTAGTTGGTAACTTTCTTGCCTACTGATCTCTAAACAAACTGTCTTTCTTATGATAGAATATAAATTCCTACCCACTCTGATTTGATTACTAATGTCATAAATGCAAAATAAAGGCTTATGATTGTTATAATTCATAAATGTTGTTGCTGTTCAGTTGTTTCAATCATGTCTGACTCTTTGTGACCCCATTTGGAGTTTTCTTGCTAAAGAAATGTTTGCCATCTCCTCACATTACAGATGAGGAACTGAGGCAAACCAGGTTAAGTGACTTGCCTAGGGTCACATAGCTACTAAGTGTCTGAAGAGGGATTTGAACTCAGGAAGATGAGTCTTCCTGATTCCAAGCACAGTGCTTTACCCATCCTGCCACCTAGCTGTTTCATAACAGCATGGGTGTTCCAATAATTGGGAAGTACTTCCTGGATGCTGAGAAACAGAGAACTCTTACTGGCCATCTTTCTATCAGAAAGAACCATATGTTATAGGGCAGCAGTGAATAGGATACCTGGAGTCAGGAGGAGGACCTGAGTTCAAATTTGACCTCAGACATTTGACACACTAGCTGTGTGACCTTGGGCAAGTCACTTAACCCCAAATGCCTTGCCTTTCTCCCTCCAAAAAAAAAAAAAAGAACCATATGCATACAGGATAACATTTCTAGAGAACCAAAGCAAAGCTAACTATTTTGTTTTTATTTGCAAATCTTTTTTTTAAACTTTTGTTTATTATTTGCAAATCTTTAAAACTATGTAGGTGTCAAACAACTTTGTGCTGTTCTCACAACCAGATCCCAAACTTGGACCACCAGTTGAATTTGGCTTTAAGAATTATGATATCCAGTAACTCAGCATCAAATTTTTTCACTAAATAAATTCTCAAATAATTTAATCTTTTTCTTGGAGAGGGTTCAGAATAAACTGAAGGTCTTTCACGCTATGTCTGGATTTAGGAGGATATAATTCCTTGAAAGTCAAATTTAAAAACAAAACAGCTCTTCCCTCACCTCCTTTTTAAAAAATAAAAACTGCACTAAGACCTTTAAACTTAAGAGATAAATACTCATATCAGGAAATGATAGATTTAAAAGACAAGTAAATCATTTCCTAGACTTTTGGCAAGTCTTGGAAGTAAACAGTTTCTAACCTCAGCAAATGGAAAGAGTCACAAAGTTACAAACCAAAAACCTTATTCAAAATGAGAATCCATAAACATTTAATTCATTGCCTACTATGTGTGTGGCACATAGTATGATACATAAATTATTCATATCTTTCACTGAGCTGCCAACTCTAATGCTTACAAAAAGTAATTCCAAAATAACTCGCTATGTGCTATTGTCTACAAAGTGCAAATGAGGCTTTGGCAGATGTTTCAGTAATCTAATCAGTTAAGAAAGTCAATCCAGGTTCTTCAAGTGGGCTTCTTGGCTTGAATTTTTAAATTGACACATTGGCTGTGTCTACATAATGCCAAACACCTGAATCAAAAGTAAAGAATTCAATTAATAATCCAGATGTTTTCAAATATTGGATATTTGGTACATAGCTTAATTCAGAGCCAAATATAGTGGACAGATGGGGGTCAGTACTCAACTGATGTTTTATTAGTACTGGTTTTTTTTTTTTGGCTCAATTTACCAATTTATGCATAAAGTAAGTCTAATTATTAAAATCATTTTGGTCGTCTAATGAC
>CM053591.1:104108510-104146010 GCA_028646515.1 Pseudochirops corinnae | reverse complement strand
GACCTATATTCGACCATATGGGGGGGGGGAATGGGGGTGGTGGTAGAGTTGGTAGTGGGAGAAAGGCGCACACTTCCGAATTGCACAGACTCAACACAGTAATCCTTCAACACAGAAACCTGGATTGCCTATCAAGTGTTGCTATCTATTACATTCGGGGCTAGAGATAAGAGGACTCCTTCCCTAGGTTATCCACGTTAGCATTTTAATGTAGGTTGTATATGATTACCCACGCGAAGAATGTAAACTGCAGAAAATAAATCACCCTGGAAGCTAGTCAATGCTTTCAACAGGATCTAGCAGGAATTTCCTTCCCTCAAAGATGAGGAACAGGTTATATAAATATGGGCGTTTAGCTCCGTGACCTGTGAAACACAATAAAGTGTTTTCTGGTTTTTTTTGGGAGGGGGAGTGTTTGTGACACGAGTGTGCGTGTGACATGAGTTCATTAAACTCGGAGCAAGCCAGCAGACCTTTCTCCCAGCAAAAGCCTAAATGTGAGTGTAAGATTTCCGCCGCCTAAACTGTGCCTCGCGCCCCCCCCCTCCGCACTCCCCCTCCGGCACAGAGTACCCGAGGTTGGGGGCTCCCAGACTTCAAAACTCGGTTTGGCAGAAAAGGGGGGCTCTGTAGAACAAGGGTTCCCAACGGCGAAAAGGAGGCAGCTAGGAATACGTGCAAAAACCTCCCCGTCCAATCCCCCCCCCCAAAAAATACCCCTCAAGTGGAGTCAATTTTCTATTACTTCTCTAGGGGAACCTGCTAGATGGAAATATATGTGAGGGACTGATTTAAAGCTTCAGGTTAACCTACATCTACTTCATGTTTCCTGGAATAAATGGCTAAAGTTAGCCAGGGCGGAGAAGGGGGGGGGGGGGGGGGGAAGCGGCAAAAAGTATCTCACCGTGATCGCGGCTCTGCACCAACCCCTCTCTCCCTTGTATTTTCTTCTTCCTGTGGTTTGCAAATAAATCCAGCCCTAAAACAAACTTTTGCTTTCCAAACTCTGCTTCAGTCCAACTTGCAAGCCATCAGAAGGGGAAAAAATAGAAATGAAAAGAAAATCCAAAGCGAAGAAACCCGCCGATAGATTCAATTAAGTAAAAGCACTCCGGGCTAAGGGCGAAAGGTGTTTTTTATTTTTTTTTTCCTTCTTTTTCGTTTCCCCTTCTCTTCCTAAATGAAGAAAAACACAAGGAGTATTTCCTCTTTTTTTTTTCTCAATGAACTGAAGGCCGAATCGCCAACACCAAGTCACTTTGTTGTTCTGGCCAGTCGATAGAACCGTACAAGAAAAGGACCTGAAAATGAAGTTAAGCAAAATCCCCAAGTTTCGTATCGACCTCCTCCTGGCAGACGCAGCCTGTGCAATGTGCAGTCAGTCAGTCGTTCCTGCCCGTGAAAGCTGGCTGCAGCTGCTCTCCGCTCTTTTGCTTCCTCCTCCTTTTCCCTCTCTCCTTTTCCTCCCTCTCTCTGTTGCAGGCAGCTCTGTGGTTTGCAATCTGGGCGTTTCGGGGGAGCAGCAGCGAGTTTGTGGCGGTGGTTGTTGTGTGTTTGGAGGAGGAGGAGGGGGAAGAAGAGGAGGAGGAGGGGAGGAGGAGGAGGAAGAGGATGAGGAGAAGGAGGTGGACGGGGAGGAGGAGAAGGAGAGTGAGGAGGAGGAGGAGGCCAAGGGGGAGGAGAGGTAGAAGGAGTAGAGGAGGAGGAGGAGGAGGAGGATTTGAGATCTGGGCTGGGGGGGCTCAGCGTTTTTCTGCTCTCTTTTCTTTCCGGAGGAGGTAGGGATCTCTGCAAAAGCAGCAGCAGTAAATGGCGTCATGTGGATCTGAGGAGGAACAGAGCAGTTGTTGTCCCAGAGGATATATCGCATCCGGTCCCAGCTCATTGGCTCTGCGGGGCTACATTCACTCATACTCCCAGAGCCCTGCCAGCGCTCCGAGCCGCAGGAGGCATTCAAAAGGGCAACTGCACCGAGCGAGTGAACGAGAGAAGGGCTGGCGACTCACTGCAACGGCAGCCGCCTAATCGGGGCCCATCCACCCCACTAAGTCGCTGGCAGGGGTGGCAGCCGCAGTCACACTTACAGTTTTCATGAAGCGAGAGCCATTCCATGCAGTGCAGTGTCAATGTATTTAGTTTTAACGAAACGGGGATAGTAAGGTTTTCTTAAAGGCGGAGACTGCCAGCCAAAATCAGGGGCTAAAATACTACCTCCTCGGCACCAGACTATGGGAATTAGCATTAAAAATAAACTTTGGGTATTCATTGTTAGAACTAAAACCAACAAGAAGTTGTAGGTGAAGATATTTGATCCGGAATTCATTTCAAATTGACTTTCATTCCAGTCCTCCCCCTCCCCCATTGTTTTCGGTTTTTTGTTTTTTTTTTAAGTTTAAACACTTGCTTTCCCTAAAGCTTTGGTGGGTGGGTGAGACTGAGCGGAGGGGAGAAGGGGAGAAGGGAGGAGGAAGTGAGGTGGGGGAGTTATTGGTTTATACTTTGTCTACTGGATTAACCCGATTATAAACCGTGCACTAGGACAAACCATCTCCCAGTATCAGATGTGTGTAAGTGAAAGACCATGAGAGTGTATGTGTGTGTGCCCGTGCAGTTTGGGGTTTATATTCCTTTCCCCTTCTTTGAGAGAGGGAAATAAATTTGAAAGAAGAAATTTTCGAGGATGATAAATGTAAATGCTTTTCTTGACTCAGTTTCTCAGTAGTCACTTAAAAAAGACAAACTTTCATCCTGCATCCAGTAAAACATAGCTACATTTTAAAAACAGACTACCTAGTGTCCGTCTGAAATGCAGGTGATTTTTTTAAACCACTTCAACACACCTATTGTCTTTCTATCTCTTTCATTTACAGTAGTCTCTCTCCCTCCACCTCCCCCCCCCCCATTCTGTAAAGGTAGATAAACCGGTGTTTGACAAGTTATCAGAGCCAAGAATAAGCACTGTATATAGGGTTATTTACCCCTTCCTCCAAGTACGGGGCAACTCTTATCAAAGCTGTGTCACCTACACAGTTGACTCTTTTTATTTAAGAGTTCTGTTGGCCATAGAGTTGGAGTTCTTTGCAAACACAGTTAAAAAATATATATTCCTTAATTACCCATTTCTTAGATACCTAAAATAATTTTTTAAAAAATCTGTCGTTCATTTAAAGGTGTATTCTATTTGTCACACTGTAAGATGAACACATCCAAATCTTACATGCAGTTTTTCAAGCTTCTCATTCACATTTAGTGAGTGTATGTGCATTTGGTGGAGCACTGGGGGAGGGGGAGAGGGAGAAGGAAATTCTAAAGACTATTCTTTCCAAAGGCATACTGATTAACAGACATAACCAAAACGTTTCCCCTTTGGATGAAATTGCCTCCTATAATAGCAGACTCGTATGCATTCAGCTTGTAATTTTGCTCTTGTAGCACATTAGGAGGTTATCCAAACTGTTATGAAAACGTGTATTATTTCATTCCCCTATGTTCAACTCTGTACAATCACTTTGTAAACACAGAGAATCTGAACCACATTCATCTAACGCCACTTTTTTTTTGTAAACGAGAGCTCGTGATCTATGATTTCCTTTTAATTTTTTTCGCTGCCTTCCTTTGCAAACTGCTTTCTCCATATTCAGTCAGTTCTCTCCCTCCCTCCCTTCCTCATGCTTTTTCAAAAAGACATGGTGGGGAAAAGTGGAGTCCATTATCTTTACAGCTCTTTCAGATAGGCTTTCCCTTCCTGCCCCTCTCCCCTCTTAAGTCTTCTGCAAAGATATTTACAGATTCGTTTTGCAAATTAATCGAACCTTCTGGGCTGTAGTGCGATTATTTCTCCCTTCCTCTCTAAGATTGTGGGTTAGCCTTTATCAACGCTGGCGTCCATTGAACCTTCCGAGTGAATGAAGGCGCCGGTACATTACAATCCAGACTGCCCACAAGAGGGAGCTCGACCTCGGCGGGAGGAACGGACCTGGGAGAGGGACAGAAAAGGGAGGGCTGCTGCCCTCTTCTGAAGTCACGTACTGGAGAAGGCTTCTCCTTCCAAAACGTGCGGTAGGCAGGCTCCTTTAGAACTATTAGCAAGCCTAATTAACGATAACGTGAGCACCGTATAAGGTAAATTCAATCTGCAGGCTCGGCAAAGAGACTCATCAACCTTGAACTTGAGCTACCCCCGGTTAGGGCGAAACCTGAGTTTTAGTGAAGGGTGTGGTGATGGCGGGGAGGGGGATGGAAGGGGGGGAAGCAGGAGCGGTGGGGGGTAATGTAAGGAGGCAGTGCCAGGTTGTGCAATGCTGGCTGGAAGCTGCTTCTGGGGTTACAGAACACGCTGCAGGCGTCTGGCCAGGCCGACTCAGGCGGAGCAGGTAATAGCACCGCCTCCCTCCCCGGTGGTGTTGCGAGCCTACTGCACCCAATGGCTGCTTCCTAGGAGACAGCCTTTGTGCATGGGCGCTGGCTAATGAATGAGATTGGCTTTAGCCCGACCCTCCCAACTGGAGAGAGGCTAGGCACCTCTGAGCGGGGTTTCAACTGGGTAGTCGGTGCCAACTGACCTGAGCGTCTGGGGTATGTTTAGTGGGCCCAGGAAGAGTCTGAAGCTATAGATATATATATATATATCTTTGGCTATAGTATGTAACACACGCATATGCACATACCTACCTACACATAATGCACTATATATCACGTATACACATCTGTTTATGTATATGCATACTTGTATAAATAGTACGTGTAAAAGATAAAACAGGCATTTTGGTGTAGTGGAGAAAGAGATGGCTTACTGCTACTTTTGTCATATAGTCAACAAGCGTTTTTTTTTTTAGCATTTACTAAGTTCCAGACACTGTGCTAAGCCTTGGAGATACAAAGAAAGGCAAGAACCTAGTCACTGCCCACCCAGAACTCACATTTTAACAGGGAGACAACCAGCAGACAAGTACAAGAATATAAAGCATAAAATGTAGATACCAAAAAGCACCGGACATATAAGGAAAAGAAAAAAAAGTCCCTCTGACAGAGTTCACAGTCTAATAGAGGAAAGACAATGGGCAAACCACTGCTATATACAAATATTTGTTCAGTGTGTCTAACTCTAGGTGAACCCATAGACTTTGTGGGGTTTTCTTGGTAAAGTTACTGGTGTGATTTGTCATTTCCTTCTCCAGAGTGCCCTCTTTTTAGAGATGAGGAACTGAGGCAAGTAAGGTTAAGTGACTTGCCCAGGTCACATAGCTAGTAAGTGTCTGAGGTCATATTTGAACTCAGATCTTCCTGCCTCTAGGTCCAATGTTCTGTTCATTGTACCATCAACCTGTCCCCAAACAAACACTATAGGAGATCAATCAGAAACAATATCAGAAGGGAAAGCTGGGAAAGATCTCTTGCAGAAAGTAGGGCTTAGGGTGAGAAGGAATCCAGCAGACAAGGATGAGGAGGGGGAAAGTTTAAGGCATAGAGGTGCATACAGTGTATGGGGAACATACAGTGACTCTGGACAAGTCACTGAATCTCTCAGTGCCTGACACAATTCTGTAAAACTGTATCAAGTCAACAGTCATCAAGCATTTATTAAGAGGCTCTGTGGTAAGCACTGGAGTTACAAAGAAAGGCAAAAAACCAAAAAACAATTATTGTCACTGATCTCAAGGAGCTCACAGTCTAGTGGGGGGAGACAACATGCAAACAACTACGTACAAACAAGATATACAAGATAAATTGGGTGATGATCAACAGATTTTTAAGCAGTGACTGTGCTTGGCATTGTACTAGGCACTGGGGATAGAAATATAGGCAAAAACAATTCCTGCCCTCAAGGAGCTCACAATCTAATAAACCTATACATTGTAGAACAGGAGTGGATCTGCAGTGTTAATGAGTGTTTGCTCATCCAATGTTTCCTATACCAATTAAATCACAGATCTTGTCCCATATCATCTATTTCTTGGAACCTTGTGGTATTTTGATGTAGAGAGTCTCCCAAGGAGAAAACTCTGTCTACTGATGTGTCTCTGTAACTTTTCTATAACGTACAGTGTTACTTTTTCTTGGCTTTTTGAAAAATTTGATGACTTGCTTAGGGTCACACAGCCAATATGTGTTTTAAGGTGGGACTTAAATTTATGTCCCTCTAATGATGATAAAGTAGGTCTCTATCTACTATGCAAGATAGCCTTTTATATGTGCTTGTTGATGGATTGATAAAATCAAAATTTAGTGGAAGGAAGTCTCTGAAACTTCATTCTCTTATTGTTTTCCCTGCCTCAAGTCTCTCCTGCCAGTGCAGATCAATTTATAGTCTCAGAATTGCCTGGAACACTTTGAAGGTAAGTGACTTCTCAGAACCAGTACCTGTCGGTTAGGAGTTGAACCTACATCTTCACTATTATGCATGTTAACCATTCATTATGCCATTTCCTTCTCAACTTGTATATAATAGGTGGTGCCTAATAATCATTTTAATTCAATTGAACTCTTCCAGAAGTATGAAAGAGAATAGATACAGTGTTCTGTGGGAAAGTTTGTAGACAGATGGGAAAGGTGGGAAAAATGGACAAGGAAATGAACACAGAAATATTGGAGAAATCAAGAATGTTGATAAAATGAAAAAGCTGGTAAAAAGGAGAGACATAGGATCATATTTAGAGCTAGAAGGGACTATTTGTTAGTGCTTTTTACCTCCTGAAAACTATGTGTACATTTATCTATTTACATGTTGTATTACTCCCTCGCCTCCACCCCATTGTCTTCAGTAAAAAAAGTAAGCTCCTTGAAAAAAAGAAATGTTTTTTATTTTGCCTTTGTATTCCTATCCAGATGCCTAGCGCAGTACCTTAAACATAGCTGGGACTTAATAAATGCTTACTGATGGGGCAGCTAGGTGATATAGTGAATAGAGCACCAGCCCTGGAGTCAGGAGGACCTGAGTTCAAATCCCACCTCAGACCCTTGACAACACCCTACTAGCTATGTGACCTTGGTTAAATCACTTAAGCCCAATTGCTTTGCCTTCCCCTTCCAAAAAATTTTTTTTTGGATTGAATTTATTAATCTTCCAGGCATCTCATTTGGTAGATAACAAAACTGAGGCCCAGGGAAGTTATTTGCCCAATGTCAAACATATCAATCAAGGCTGTCAATCTGAAATCTTGAGCTTTTCTTTTAAGTCATCAAGAGTCAGATTACTTTTAGCTAACATGTTGAACTTCTAAATAAATTTGACATACCTTTGACAATTGATGGATTCTTTTTATTTAGATTATGAAACACTGTAGTAAATTTCATAGTACATTGAAGTAATTGAACTACCCATTTCCCAGCAACAGATGAAAAGGCTTAACTCATAACCCTACAAAATATATAGTAGGAAAAACATAGAATCTCACAAAATGCACATTTTATGTTACTTCTGAAGAAACAGTACTATTTTGGGTAGGTGGCTATGTGGAAGAGAGAGAAGAGAGAGGGAGAGAGAGAGAGAGAGATAGAGAGAGAGAGAGAGAGAGAGAGAGAGAGAGAGAGAGAGAGAGCAAACCAAAGAAAGTGAGACAGACTAGGGTGAGGGGTTAGGACTGGATAAATAAGTCTTGAGAGTCATCTGCACAGAGATGATAATGGAAATCACTATCTGTGAATTGTCTTTTTTCTTCCATGGAGAAGAGACAAGTTGTTTGGTTAGCATTTACAGTCAAAATAAATTCTCTTTCTTGATCCTACCTTAGATCTTGTATGCTATTCAAGTGTCCAGAAATCACAACTCCAATAGTCCATTCTTTGAATGCAGCTACATTTTGCTTCCAAAGGTACAGTGCTCTGTGGAAGGCATGGGCTTGGATCATAGAGCCATCTGGGCTAAATTGGCACTCATAAAACCCCAGTGTGTTCCCACCCACTTCACCTACTCAGACCTGCTCTAGCCATACTCCTGACTTTTTTTGAGAGCCCAGAGAATTGTGATTTTTATTTCCCATTGAGGCAGACAACAATCTCATTGGCTGTTGAATCATATCATTTGTGTAAAATGAAGGCTGCCAATGAACAGCATTTACCCAGGCTTCATGACCAGCTAACACTGTCTCCAGGGTAATGGCATATGTTCCTTTAGCATTTTCATTTTTCAGAGTAAAAGTATTTTCCTTTGGCTTTATGTCATCATCTTCTTAAATGTCTAAGAATGTTGATTTTAGAAGTTTTAGATTTTTATCAAGCAGTCTTGGGAACAGCTTGGGAAAAAGAAGAAGAAGAAGAAGAAGAAGAAGAAGAAGAAGAAGAAGAAGAAGAAGAAGAAGAAGAAGAACAAGAACAAGAACAAGAACAAGAAGAAGAAGAAGTACAAGAACAGGAAGAAGAACAAGAACAGGAATAACAAAAAGAACAAGAAGAACAACAACAAGAAGAAGAACAACAAGAAGAACAAGAACAAAAACAAGAACAAGAAGAAGAAAAAAGAAGGAGGAGAGGAGGAGGAGGACATCTTTTTTTAAAGGCTAATCATTTAACTTCTCTTATCTAATTCTCATGTTCAGAGAGCAAAGGCATTATGTGCAACTGATCATTCTGCTATACATATAATTTAATTTTGAAGTTATCACATCCACAAGCTAGAACTGGTGCATTACCATTAGGCAAAAACATATGCAGACATCCAAAGTAAACCTACTCCTAAATTGCAGGGTTTGAAGGCATTTTTCTTCTGAGTCCTCCTTTGACCAAACTTGGACTATAGAATCAGAAGCTGCAGAAACTATAAGTAGATTTAGTTCTATACCTGATGCACTCTTTTTGTAAGTAACATTGATAGCTGAGTTGATGAGACCACCAAATGAGATAGTTTTGAGCGAAAAGAGAAGCGCAGGACAGATCCTTGCAGGAAAGATCTACGATCAGAGGATGTAACCTATTATTATTAATTTTTTTAAGACTCAAGGTACTATGTTCAGTCTTTGATTATGAAGAAAAATAAAGCATGGGATGACTTTGAGAGCACATATAATCTGATGGAAAGGAAGACAAGTCTCCAAACGACTGATAGAGGAGAGAGTAAAGTTAGGTCCAGACAAGGAGTTGTCAATCAGTCAAACGATTAATCAACATTTGTTATGTGCTAGGCAAAGTGCCAGGTGCTGGGGACACAAACACAAAACTGAAACTTTTTGAACTCTCAAAGGATTTATGTTTTATTGTCACAAGAAATTTGAGATGCTCTATTGAAAGAATAGGATCAAATAATTGCTAAAAAAAAAAAAATCCTTTTCAATTTAATTCCAGTGGCCCTCTTTTACCTCTAGAATCATATACAAACTCTTGTTGCCATTTAAATGTCTTCAAACACTGGCTCCAACCTAACTTTGCAAACGTCATTATAGAATACTTCTTCACAAACACTTCAGGCCAGCTAGGGGCCCTCTGCCTTCTTATTGTTCTTCATACAGGGCATTCATTGCATCTCTCTTTTCCATCCATTTGCTCAGGTGGTCCTGTGATGCCTATAATATATTCCTACTGGGCTGGCTAGGTGACAAAGTGAATAGAGCACTGGCCCTGAAGTCAGGAGGTCCTGAGTTCAAATCTGACCTCAAACACTTAATACTCAATAGCCATGTGACCTTGGGCAAGTCACTTAACCCCAATTGCCCTGCTTTCTCCCTCCAAAAAAAAAGCAAAAAAAATAATAATAATAAAAAAATACATTCCTACCTTAGTTCTTCCACCTCTCAAAGTCTCTAGTTTCATTCAAAGTTCAACTCAAGTACTGTCTTCTACATAAAGCCTTTCCTGTTTCCTCCAAAAGTCATTAGGGTCTTATATATTAAATCCCCTTGTATTTATTTTGAATGGATTTTGTGTAAGCTTTTACATGTATGTATTTGTTTGATGAGTATGCAGGTAGCAACTATTTTCAAAGCTGTACTTATTTACTATATCGAGTTTCTCAATTCATTTGTATGGGTGGGAGAAATCACAGTTTCAAATTTTAAAAAAGGAGTCTAATCCCATTCTGCTTTTATTTTTAAAGAGATTGAACAGGTCTCAAAGGGACAGAAGAGGACAGAGATAGGGCTAGCCCCATACCCAGAGAGGCCTTGCTGGAGTGACAGCTAGAGACAGGGTCAGTACAGAGCTCTTGCAGTTCATCCTCCAGGCCCCTAAAATGCAGCAAGAGAATTTCTACTAGTGCAATTGAGAGTAGGGAAATGTTTTCACCTTTTTGGTACAGGGCTAGCATACACAACAGCTGAAGCAATTTAGAATAATTTGATGCTTTGCTCAAATTCAAAGCAATCTTTGTGTATGCATTTGTGTATCTATATCTATATATACTTACACACATGTATATATTTTAAGTTTTGTTGATATCTTTTGCATTTACATAAATATTTCCAAATATATATCTCACAAAAAGCCTTACCTTGTACCAATAATTTTTTTAAGCTTAATAAAACCATCCAACATATATACAGCTTTTGACGATGTACAGAACCATATATTTTGTATCTTATGAGCCACAGAATAATTAGTAGCAAACTTCATGTAATCATTTTTTGTCATTTCTATAACCATTACCTATTCATATAGCTATGTTGATCTTTTATATCTGGCTAGAAAGTTGGTATAATACATGTATACCAGTCATAGTTTTCCTCATATTCACATTATAATAGCAAATATTGTTCAGTCATGTCCAACTGTTTGTTACCCCATTTGGGGTTTTCTTGGTAAAGATGCTAGAGTGGTTTGCCATTTCCTTCTCCAGGTCATTTTACAGATGAGAAGCTGAAGCAAACAGAGTTCAATGACTTGCCCAGGGTCACACAACTAGTAAGTGTCTGAGGCCAGATTGCCAGATCTGAACTCAGGAAGATGAGACTTCTTGACTCCAGGCCCGGCACTCTACCTGCTATGGCCGTCTAGCTGGCCATGACAATATTGACATCTGACATTTTATACACACACACACACACACACAGACACACACAAACAGAAAGAGAGAGAGGAAGGGACAGAGAGAGAGAGGGAGAGAGAGAAGGAAGGAGGGAGAGAGAGAGAGAGAGAGAGAGAGAGAGAGAGAGAGAGAGAGAGAGAGCACACAATTTTTTGTACTCAAAAGAAGAACTTTAAGTGCTCCTAAATGCAGGTAGAACATAGACAGTGTGTCATAGATTACTACTGTCTTTGGAGTCAGAGAACCTGATTTCACATCCTACCTGTTACTTACTACAGATCTATCCCTGGACAAACTCCTTCATGGGTTTCAGTTTTCTCATCAATGAGGTGGCTTTTAGGTTCCTGTTCAGCTCCAAATCTATGTTTTCTAGACCCTTCTGGGTCTTGGTTTCCTTATAAAAAATGATCCTTCTCTGCTCTAAATCTATGTTCCCTAGTCCAAATAAGAGGGAAAGATGGAGATAATAAGTGATAACTCTTGTAGAATTTCAGGGAAGCTTTCATAAAGGAGGTAATCATCACCTGAGCTTGTACATAGTTGTACATAACCTTCATTTAATAAGTTCTTATTGAATCAGATTCTCTTTGTCCAGAGAGCCTCATAGGATGGAAGTATTGCCCTGAACTTCAATGTTATACTTCTATTGATTTGTAGAGATGGGACAGAGATCCTGCTGCCTTCCAAGACTATTACTGGATGTATCCCTTCAGTGCTACTGATGGTCACTCTGGGATATCGCATCGCTCACCATTTCTCCTAATGGGAGATGAACAAAGTGGGAAAATTCTAAGAGGCTGTGTAAGGAGAAAGGGATACTTGAAATCTTCTGGGGGTGGGGAAGTTTACTTTCAAGACCAAAAAAAAAAAAATCACATAAGGAACCAGATTCTCCTAACATCAGGTAGTCATGGGGGGAAGAGGTATATCTAATATTTACGGAATTATAACTCTTTTGGGAAATGGGCTTTAGAAGTCAATGCTCTCATCTGCACAGCAGTACGATGTACACTTCTCGCAGCCTTTTTTGTCCCTCTGTCCTTCCAGATATGTCCTATTATTTGCCTCTCAAGCTTCAAAGAGCCAGCCAAAGTGGTGCCCTTGCTTCTCATGTACCTAGCATTTGGGTCTCGTCCTTCTACCTTGCAAGATTCATTCAGAGCTAACGCCAAGCACTACCTCCTACAGAATGCTTTTTCTGACCACCCTCCCCCCTCCATTGTTAGTGCCCCCCTTCCAAATTGCTTTAATTTGATTTTGCATATATTTTGTTTTTATCCTCATTATGTAAATATTGTTTCTCTCCAGGTTAATGTTAATTCTTTGAGGGTAGTACTTATTTTTTTATTATTATTATTATTATTATTATTTTAAATATTTATATACCCAGCACCTAGAACAGTGCCTGGATCATACTGGGCAATTAATAAATGCTTGTTGAATTTAAATGCTTATTGCAAGTTCTATATGTTAATTAGTAACCTTTCATTCATTATACTTGGAATTATGACTTTTGGAACACAGCTTGAAAATACATATAAATGAATATACATTTAAAATAACATAACTTTTAAAAGAATATTAAAATAAATAATAAAATTTTTAAAAGTCATATATTTATATATATACACATATATATATATTTTTGTATATATATGATGTCTCAAAAGTCTTTTTGCAGTTCTAAGCTATTAAATATTAAAACTGAACCAAGATTTTGGGGATACATACACACACACACACACATATATCAATGTGTGTGTGTGTGTGTGTGTGTGTGTGTGTGTGTTTGTCTGTCTGGTTTTGATTTTTTAGAATGATTATGGCTCTCCTTAGGCTAAAATATCTCCCTTATCAAGTGAGTGGAGAGTCAGGATGGCTAGTGGATAGGGTGTTAGACTTGAAGTCTAACTTTGGAAAGCTCTGATCCAAATCTTACTTCATATATTGGCTGTTTGACTATGCAAGTTACTTAATCACCAAGCCTCAGTTTATTCTTCTGAAAAGTGAGGGAGTTGGATGCTATGTCTTCAAAGGTCTCTTCTAGTTTTGAATCTATGATTCTAATGCTTGACCTACAAAATCAAACAACAAAAACCCAGCTACTTTCTTTGTGGAAGCAACCCACTAGACCAGTTGGGGAAAATGTTTGTAAGTCATCTGTTCTTTCTAAATCTTCAAAGTAAATACCCTTTTGTAAAAGCTAATCAATGTTAATTGACTTGATAGAATTGAGGCACTAATCACAGATAGCTACAGGGTGAGCACCTAGCAGAGTGGGATTTCAAGCTGATAGTGTTAGAAAAGAATTGCCCCAACCCTTCAGGGGTACCCCTAGACCCTGATGGCAAGATGTGAGGAGGCATTCCTTCCAGAGTGAAGCCACAAATTCTATCTTATGCTGTGGTGCATTACTTCTCCCTTCTCTACTCAATTTCAATTCCCATTTGGATTCTCTGTAGATAACCTAATAATATCTCTCCATTTCCTTCCTGTTTCACTTCATCCATTTCCCCTTGCTACTAAAACTAGATGAAGTGAAATCCATACATTGACATTCTTATGAGGCCTTCATAATGGAGTTACCTGATCACACTTTGGAGCATCGAAAGCATTCTGCTGTTGTACAAACAGAAAACTTGGTGCTTCTCATTAAGTGCCACTAGCTCGATAAGGTAGAGAAAGCTGAATCAGGACCCTTGGGAGAGAGCTTTCAACCTGATTGCTTTGAAACATCAGGGCTATCTCTGAATCATTTGGCTTGTAACTCCAGAAACTAAGTTGAAACAACAAAAATAAACAATAACAACAATTAGAGACTGGTTAAATGTACATTGTCACATACATATTTAACTTGTTAATTCACATTGGTAGGAATTTTACTGAAGCTACTGTAAATCTTTGCTGCTATTTCAAGAAGTTCTATGACTATTATTACTGTACCCCCCCTCCCCCCTTCCCAAGGTATTTTGCGGGTGTGGGTAGAACTGCTATTTGAACAAAAGACATGGGACTTTTGACTTTTTCGTCTGGAAAATATTTCACTTGAGTCCCTGCACATAGGGAGCATTCTATAAATACTTGTTTAATGAGTAAATGAATGAATGTATGAATGAGTGTAATACCATGTTATGAATGATATCAAATATAATATCACTGATGCAACTCAAGACCAGAATGTTTCTAGAATAATGATTATCATGGAGCCAGAAATGAAAGGAAAAACTCAAAATATTACTGTTTTATATAAGAATCACAGTGTTCACAGTGATGCAGTTGCCACTGTGTTCTACAGAATGAACTGAGGAGTAAATGTAAAAGAGTATGTTAATTTCATTCTTTTTCAGTACCAAAATAAAAAATGAATGAAGCACATAAAAAGGAAACATTTATGAAGATGTGCATTGTATATAATAGGGAAGAGGTCTACAGGCAAAAACTGTTCTTAAACTGCATAATGAAGAAATTAAGGAAGTAGATTGATGGATGGGGTGTAGATAATAGAGTTTTAAGTGTACTTTGCTGAGTTTCTTCCTTTGAAAACTGTGATGGGGGTGGGGTGGAGAGAGGATGGAGAGACTAGGTGTTACCTTGCTATTTCAATTTAGCAGATAAGCACTTTGGTAATTTACCAGAGTAAATTCTTGAAATAGCTTCAATCAAGCTTCTAAATGTGGGAGTACAATTTTGGCTTCCTGGTTTTTTTGTACATGTAAATCACCATAGCTTGATGGCCTGAGTGTGTATCCTAGTCACATTCTGTACAACTTTATGAGAATTTCTGAAGTGACAAACCTGACTTCTTGTTCTTCTCCTCCCTAACCCAGTCCTTCTACTTTTACCATTTAAACCCTATTCGTAATGTTATCTCAGTCCCAAGCCCTGACCCCTAAACAGTGAACATGTAATGACCTGAGGATTTATAAATGAAGATAAATCAATATCAAGTTAGTTGGTATGCTGGCTTTGCTTTGATTCTTTGTAGTTTGATAATAAGAACAGAGTTTGTTTGCTGGTTCTTTTGTGACAAAGTTCCTCATCTTGTGTCTTAACATTCTCTTCTTGTTGATTGTTGTTGTTAACTTAATCTTTTTGTTCTGAATGTAAACTGAAAAAAAAAAACATTTCAGTATTCACAGCAGAATACAAAGAGAATTATGGTATGAAACCTTGACTATTCCTTTTATACTACTTGCTTTTTTAAAAAAGTATATAACAAATTTCACATGCTATTTCTGTAAGTATCCTCCTTGCCTGCATTTCCTTCTGAACCTCCTTTTGTTCTCCTCTGTGCATTTTTATACACACGTATACAAATATACATATATGTATGTATACATATATACATATACATACACAAATATGTATAAAAGACTCCTTTTTTTGATTTTACTGATGCTAACAGCACGTATCCCTCCACCTTTGGAAAAAAAAAGAGAAAAAAAACTTGCAACAATCAAGTTTGAGCTAAAATGAATCAACACAGTAGCCACATGTAAAGCTGCATGTCTCATTCTTCACTTTCAGTTCTTCAACTCTCTATCAGGAAATGGATACAATGCTGCATCACAGCTCCTTTGTAGATGTGGCTGCTCATTGCATTGATTAATTAGATCTTTCAAAATTGTTTTTCTTTAAAATATTGCTACTCTTGTACACCTTTTTTTCCTGGTTCTGCTTATTTCACTTTTCATCAGTTGAGGCTACCTAGGGTTCCCTGCTATCATCTTCTTTGTCATTTCTTAACAGGTGCAATTATATTCCATTATATCTTATACCTTATTTTCACACTTAGATCCTTGTCTTATTCCTGTTTGCCTAAACCTCTTTAGTAGTACCTATTCCTTGCCTTCAGTACCCTGAGAGCAGGGCTCTGCCTTACAGTTCTTCCTAGGACTGAACTCTCTGTGGCTGCTGTCAGAGTTTTTGAAGTTGACTCCCTGCCTGTTTGAATTTTGCTTCCATCTGATGCCCCTGATTCTGAGTCCCACCCATCCAAGTCCTTAGTCACTCGTCTGTATTCTACTACTACTCTTGAACTGCTATGATATTCATCACTAGTCTGTCTGCTTTCCTTCTAACACCAACTCCTGGGACCTTTCTGGAACAACTGCAGTACCCTGGCTAGTTTTCTAGTCTATTAGACCTACTCTGTTCTTAATCTGACCCACTATTGATTCCTTTGTATCCTATATGTGGCAAAGAAGTGAAAGGGTAGAGTATATTTATATACCATTTTACAAAAAATTAGTCAATAGTCAAGCATTTTATTAAGCACCTGCTCTGTGTAAGGTATTGTGCTAGCTAATGGTAAGACAAATCTAAAAACGAAACTATAATGCTCAAGAAGCTTACATTCTATAGAGGTAAGTGACAAATAAGGATATCTAAAATAAGTGTGTTTATAATTTATACAAAGTAATTGGGGCAAAGCACTAGCAATTGATCTGATTAGGAAAGGTCTCATCAGAGGTGGCTACTCAGCTGAGCTTTAGAGGAAACTTGGCATTGTAGGAGGGGAATTGATAAGGGAATGTGAAAGAGAGCCTGTGCAAGGGTATAGAGATGGAGAAGGGAATGAGGGACAGCAAGAAGACCAGTTTGGCTGAAGTTAAGCATGTGAAGAGGAGTTGTAATGCAATGAAGCCTAAAAGATTGATTGGAGTCAAGTTCTGAAGGGCTTTAATTCATGTAAAAAGATGAATGTTAAGAAAAAAAAAAGGTCCACGCATTATCTGATAATGAATCTTTAAATGGCTCAAAATCATTCTAGAAGAATTTCATTGCTTTGGTTTCTTAGGCAACTTGATGAAGGGCACACATTTGGTAAATATTAATTCTGGGATCTGAACTCAGGTCTTTTGGATCCAAATTCAGTTCTTTTCCTCTATTATTATTTCTTATCTCAGAGCATCTATTATTTTATATATTATTTCTTATACTCATACTATTACTTCTTATCTCAGAGCATCATGCACTCAATGTTTGTAGCCTTCTGGAAATAAAAAAATGTTACGAAATTTGATTTTCTTTGTTGGTAGCATTTATAATCAGTGCTTTTTTAGTTATTTTAAAAAAATCACATTTATTAATGGTTATATTTGGTGTCCACAGTGAATGTTTTTCTTATTATTTTGTCACATTTATGTAGGAATAAAAATATATTGATTCAGAAAATGTTTTAATGACTTGATTTGCTATATTCAGCTATTAATAATCAGTATTTCCTTAGAAACCTCAACCTTTCATTGATTTTTGGCTTTCATGTATGACCCTCTCACAAAAGATAATGCACTTAAGGGGAGAAGGGACCTATTTAGCTGATGTGAATGTTACTAACTGGAATGGATGCTCATGGAGTTAGTTGGCCAAGAAATTTGTAGACTTGAGAAGTTTAAGCCTATAATTCACTTGTACATGGTCATAGTTGTCTTATTAATGTCTTAGCACTGAATGTAATTATAGTTTTCAGAGAAGAAATCCTGGGACCCTGAAATTATATTGAAATCACTTACCCTGTTATTGCAAAAATGAAAAAACAGAACAAAAAAAATAAACTCGTTTTATGGAATTATGTTTGTTAAAGGTTGTGCAAGTGTATAGAATCAAGTAGTTGTGATACAACTTTTGTTTATAACTCTTTGGACTTATGTGATACTATCCAAATGAAAGTAAAAATCCCTCAAAATAAGAAATTATATATTCTTCTTTGTTGTTTAGTCTTTTCAGTCATGTCTGACTCTTTTTGACCTCAGTTGGGGTTTTCTTGGCAAAGATACTGGAGTAGCTTTTCATTTCCTTCTCCAGTTCATTTTACAGATGAGAAACTGAGGCAAACAGGGTTAGGCAACTTGCCCAGGGTCACACAGCTAATAAGTGTCTGAGGTCAGATTTGAACTCAAAAAGATGAGTTTTCCTGACTCCAGGCCTGATGCTCTATCCATTGTGCCACCTAGCTGCCCACATGTATTCTTATACTAGATGTAAATTTCATGATAGTATGGATTAGTGCATGATGTGTTGAACTTGAACTTTAATCCTTCCTGGATACTGTTTTTAGATTTGTGACCAAGTACAATTCATTAGTCTCTCTGACCTCCTGTTTTCTCATTTTAAAAATGAATGGAGTAGGCTTGCCTAAATGATATTTGGGGTCCTCCTTAACTCTAAATCTGTGATCTTATGATATATCCCCTTGTGTCTTAGATATAGTAAGTACTTTAAAATGATTGTTGAACAAATGAATAAATATATAATGGGAAGGGTTTGAGGCTCTGGACTTGGAGGACCTGGGTTCAGATTGTGTTTCTGATATTTGCTACCCTTGGGTAAGTCAGTTTCACTTCCTGATTTTCAGTTTCCTCATCTATAACATGACGGGGTTGGATTCTTTTTCTAAGGTCCCTTCTAGCTCTGAGTGTGATCTTATGCCTCAGTACTTGTAAGTAGAGTATACAGATTTGTGATTTTCTCAAAGTTACCCAAATGGGGGAGATAAGATTTGAATCCATATTTTCTAGCTCAAAGGCAAGTAGTTTGGCTTGCTTTGTTTCTTCTACTGTACCAAGATGCTTCCTAGTCCCTAGACTACAGGAGTAGTTTTTGTTTTTAAAATTTCCCCATAAACATCCATTATGATCTCATATTAATTTGATCCAGGTTATATGGAGTAGAACTGCTAATACAAACTGGTAGACTGAGTATATCTCAGCACAATGACATGAAGTTTTTAGGGGTGGTCTGTTAGCTCCAGGAGAAAGTCCCCTCCACATATGATAGTGCTGCCCTTATTAAATAACTGTTGGAAAGTTAGCTATAAGCTCGTTACTATGGAGTAGGAGGATATGAAAGGAGAAAATATCGCCCCTACTTTCAAGGAGTATACAGTTTCGTTAGGTAGACAAGATAAAGTCACATCAAACAATTAGTTGATAATGCAAGATAACATCTAATTAGATGCTAGCCTTGGGCTATATAAATGCCACAGGAATTTAAAGAAGGACAAATTAAGTATGAACTGCAGTCTGCTTTGTGAAGAAAAACTTTATGGAAGAGACAGATTAGGAGGCTTGGTCTAGAAGACAGTGTGGGATTTAGATTGGCAGAGATGAACGAAAAAGATAATCTAGTCAATGGATAAAATGTGGCCAAAGGCTTACGGTTAAGAGTAAGTATGTGTACATATTAAAGAAACCTACTTGTTGAAGTGTCGGTGTTGGGGAACTGTTGAAGAAAATGTTAACTAAGTAAAAATCAGATCATTGGAAGGAGAGCATGGAATGCCGGATTGAAGAGTTTAGGCTTGATCAAGAAAGAAAAAGGTTCTTTTGTAGATTCTTAGAGGATTGGCAAGATGAAAGTGTTGTTTTAGAAAGATTAATTGGGCATCAATGTGTGGGATGAATTAGAAAGAAGAGAGCTGTCAGGTTCCTGGAGAAGTCAAAATTTGATATAACTTTAGAAGAAGAATTTTCTATGCTGACTCATTTAAGCTCATGTTGCATACTTATTAGAAATAAGTATATAACAGAATGTATAGCCTCAAGTTGATTCTTTGTCTTCTTTTTGTGTGCATATGAAAGTTAGTACCATAAGGTTTTCCCACCCACCATTATACAGATAATCATAAGTTAAAAACAAGGCGAAATTTCCACCTGTGATATCACCACCATATCTCAACACCCCCAAATATTAACTAGGCCAAGATGCAGGACCCTTCTCCTCCTATCTCTTGCCATTGAGTATTTTCTCCTCTAGTGCTTCCTCTTTTCCCTCATTGCTACAGATCCCAGTGCTGATCTTATATCATTGTCAGAACCCTAGTCATCCCTTCTTCCTTCCTGCTTCCTTCATATCTGTGAAACACTTTTTTACTTTGAACCACTACTGATCAGATGGCAAGATCTGATTGTTGGGGAGGATGACTAGGAAAAAGGGGATTAAAGGTTAGATTACATGTACTCTAACTTCATTTCTATGACTGATGTTTCATGATTATATATTGCTAGAAGATGGAGTCATATAGGCAAAGGATTTGCAGAGACTTATTGAAAAATTGAAATTTTCTGGATGTAAACTGAGATAGTAGGTGGAAAAGATCAAGATTTTTGCAGCATTGAAACCTCATAATGAAATTCACATTATTCACTTCTAGACAGGAGCTACATAATTTAAACTTTCCTAAAGTGTCCTGTAATTATGTAGGAAACATTGCAGGGGCCATTCAGCTTCTGTCAGGGGCGCAATTTTTGGCAGTAGACAAATGGATTGTCTGCAAGAATTTGGCATCTATTCCCTAAGAATTGCCTACAGTTGACTCTAATAAGTTGTTTTAGCTTCCTACCTTCTTGGCTGTCTTTCTAGGTGTTGGTGGAGACTTTTGAACAAAATGATACTAAAGGACATTAGGTAAGGCTTATAGTAAATAAGGGGCAAGGGTCCTTTTTGATTGTAGAGAATGTTCCCATCTTGTTTTGATGTATGATGGGTGACATCAGTGTTGGTGATAGGTGACTGTGCTTTCAAGAAGGTTATTCTTTGGCTTTGACCAAATGTCCATTTTGACATCTGGTTATTACTTTTCTTCAGTTATTCTGTTATTAACTTATCAGGAGAATTCATTATCTAGGTCTGCCTCTCTGCAGTTCAATGTTTATAGCACTTTGTATGGTCTATAGTAATATAATCATAATTCCAGATTTTTGAGATAGCAAAGGCTTGTTACTTATAGAGTGGGGTATCTATGTAGGGAAGAAGGTGTTTTGTGGAGTTTAGAGAGAATAAGACCATAGCACATCATAAGACACATCATAAGATATATCTAAAATGGATGAGACTGACCCTAGATTATTCTAAAGTAAGCCAATCATTACCTATAAGCATATGTGTTATTTAGAAATCTTAGTTCTGATTTTCATGTTGAGTTATTTAGGGTATTTTTAGGGTAGAGAGCTTTTCTTGCTTTTCAGAATGGGTATATTTGATTCTAAGTTTGCACTGTACCCTATTTTCATATAGCTTTGTGGTGATTTTCATGGATGGAGGTCAATGCAAACACAGTGAAGCAGAAATTAAATATTACCCAAGATGTTCAGTTGTGTCAGCCACACTAGGTAATACCTAATAGCAGAGTTTATCTGCTATTTGAATAGTTGCTTCAACTCCCCAGTTCATTTACTCTGTAGAAATAATAATCGTGACTGCAGCCCTGGGGGCAACAATGATGCCTTTTGTAAATCTAGCTGATGCTACAGACTCACAGTTGGTATAGAATATACTTTGCTGAATTATTTTTCAGCAGTTATTTTTGGAGCCACTTAGGTAGAACAGTGGATAGAGTGCTGAGCCTGGAGTCAGGAAGACCTGAATTCAAATGAGGCTCAGAAACTTACTAGTTGTGTGATCCTGGGCAAATCACTTGACTCTGTTTGCCTCAGTTTCCTCATCTGTAAAATGATCTGGAGAAGGAAATGGCAAACTATTTCAGTATCTTTGTCAAGAAAACCCCAAAGACAGTATTGGCATGCTATGGTTCATGTGGTTGTGGAGAGCTGAACATGACTGAATGACTGACAACAACAACAATATGCCAGGCACTGTGGTAAGTTGTTCTGTTTGTCCTTTGTTTTCAAAGAGGACACTGGTAAGTGCTGAGCATACAAAAAGAGGAGTTTACAATCAAATGGGGGAGACAATATACAAACAATTATATACAAATCAAGCTATATATAGGATAAATAGGAAATAATGAACAGAAGGAAGGCACTGGAATTAAGAGGGGTTGGAGAAGGCTTCCCATAGGAGGTGGAATTTTAGTTGGGACTTGACGCCAGGGAAATCAGTAGTCCTGGGTTTAAATCCTGTATCTGAAAGCTCTTGGCTGTGTGTCTCTAGAAGGGTCACTAAACCTCTCAGTGCACCGGACACCTCTCTAAGACCAAATAGTAGAGAAGCTGCTAAGTTGCATTGGTGTAGAGTAGAGGTATCAAATATTCTGACCTTAGAAGGCATACATCCCACAATACTAAAAAGTGGGGCCTGAATCAGGTTAAAATGTAGCTCCTATCTGATTTTAATATGTTGATGTATTAATAAAGGAGAAATATATAAACATGTGTGGTTTTCTAAGTCAATATATGGCCCACTCTGATCCTCATGTAGTGTTTAGCGGTCCTGTTTCTATTTGAGTTTGACAACCTACTATATAGAGTTCTGTCAGTGAGTATTCCCTATACCAGATGAAATCACAGGTTGGGTTGGAGGGAGAAATAGTGCTTTTGTATCCTATGGCATACCTAGTGGATCACATTTATTCACTGATATAATATGTGGTGTTTATGTACAGTAATGCTACCAAATAAATTTGGGTCAGCAAATTTTTAGAGATAGTATTCCAAGTTTTTATTTATTCATATTCTTGGGGGCATCTAGGTGATGCAATGGAGAGAATGCTGGACCTAGAGTTAAAAAGACTCATCTTCGTGAGTTCAAATCTGGTCACATACACTTACTAGCTGTGCCACCGTGGGCAAGTCATTTAACCTTGTTTGTCTCAGTTTCCTCATCTGTGAAATGAGCTGGAAAAGGAAATGGCAAACCACTTTAGTATCTTTGCCAAGAAAATCCCAAATGAGGTCATGAAGAGTCTGATACAACTGAAGCAGCTGAACAACAACAACAACATTGGGTGGGGGGGTGGGGAAGAGAGGGTGTAAGGTTGATAGGAAAGTCACTTTCAACTTTAGGTATCCCAAAGATGAGAACCAATATATATGGAAAAGAACACTAGATTTGGCATCAGAAAATCTGACTTTAAAGCCTGGCTCCACTGCCTCTTGCCCTTATAACCTTGATTGCGTCCTTAACTTCCCTGTGCCTCTATTTCTTCATCTTTAAAATGAGGCAGATTAGGTGATCTCTGAGTTTCCTCCCACCTCCCAATCCTATGGCAAGAGGAAGAGAATTGTGGGACAGACTTCCTTCCCACACATGTGTAAATTTTATAACCCTAGTTCCTATGCCCATAGCCAGCTCCAACTCACTGCCCACCAATTAGTCAGTAAAGAAGCATATTTTAAGGGCTTAGCACACACCAGGCACTGTGCTAGGTGCTCAAAATGAAACAGTTCCTGCCTTCAATGAGCTTGTTGATTATGGGAAGAGATAACATGTACATAAATATGTACAATGTATATATACAGTAAATACAATGTAAATTTTTGGGAGAATATTAGCAGTTTAGGAGATCAATAGTATCAATTATTTGAATTATAAGTACGTCAACTATGCAAAGTAACTGTGCCCAACAATTTTTAATTCTTTTGCCTATTATTCCACCATTATTTTCTTTAAGCCTTTAAAAAAAAGTTCAAATATTCTCTTTCAAAAAACAGGTAGGGTTCATAGCTTCATTATTAGTTAGCATTCTCCTTATTAGTTAACACCATATTAAGAATTAATTGGTAGACATTTGTAAACAAGAATGGGACACAGTAAAGGGAAGAGTAATGGTTGGTAGTGGGGATAGATGGAGATCCAGAAACAATTTTCATCATTTTATCTGGGATTCACATTAGCCTGTACTGCTTGAGATAATCAAGTTATAAGTTGAGTGATAGAATTTTAGAGCTGAAGAAGACCTCTATAAGATCTTCTTATTTTACTATTGTAGAAATAGGATTAAAATTAACCTGGAAATAGAACACTATATTGAATGTTCTTCCTACTAAGCCAGAATGCATGCAGTTATGTAGGTAGTTTGGAAGGGTTTGTACTCTCTCTCTCTCTCTCTCTGTCTCTCTCTCTCTCTCTTTCTCTTTCTTTCTCTGCCCCTTTCCTTCTCCCTCTTTCTCTCAGTTTCTGTCTCTGTTTCTCTGTCTCTCCCTTTCTCCCTCCCTCTCTCTTTTTCCCTCCTTCCCTCCCCCTCCCCCCATGTTTCTTGTTTGGGGCATGACCAACAGTGACAGTGGTTAGGGGTTTACTCTATGACCACAGAACACAGATAAGTTAACTGCCCAGAGTTTGAATTCTTGTCCTAAACCCCATTAGTGCTATATTTTAACTAACTGATCTAACCATCTTTGTAAGAATACAGTCAGAGAGTTAAGCTGAATGGCAATTGATTTTTTTTTTTTTTTTGGAGAAATATGAAGAATATAACCTGATCAGTGGAACTTTTTGTTTTTTTCTCAAAAGATAAAGAATAGGGGCGGCTAGGTGGCACAGTGAATAGAGCACCAGCCCTGGAGTCAGGGGGACCTGAGTTCAAATCCAGCCTCAGACACTTAACACAAAACTAGCAGTGTGACCTTGGGCAGGTTGCCCTAAAAAAAGAAAGGCAAAAAAAAAGAAAAGAAAAGATAAGGAATAGCAGAAATTACTATGAGTAACCAAAGTACTTATAATTTATGTAATGTCACAAATATTATAGAAAGTAACATTTGGATAAAATATCCAATCTTTTCTAATAATGAAAAGTCACAAAATAGATTTATTTTTGATGATTCTTCTATAAATAGTATTTATTATCAATATTCAAAAGTTAACATTCAATTTTAAAGGAGATTCCTGTGTAGGACTGGGGTTGGGTGTAGGACTAGATGACCTGTCTTTAGGGTCTCTTTTGATTAAAGATTAGTTGATTAATAAATATTCAGTGATCGATTCATTCTTAATGTATTTTTTTTAACTGGAGACAAATTTCAATAAAGTATAAATAAGACAAAAATCGAACTTTGTTTAGCCTAATAATGTAAATGTATTAGATTATTTCACAGTGTTTATTGAATTGTGTTCCACAATGAAATTACTGGTACAGTATATTCATTCAGAAAGCTCAATGTTTTAAAGTAACATGTTTAGGATTGACCATTTTCTTCATTAAATTCTTCCACCAAAGTCATATCTTAGTAAAAAAAAAAAAGATCTGATATTTATTTATACAGCTATATTCTATGACAGATTTATATTCTAATTTCTATTCCTGTACAAATATGCAGGATCTTCATATCTGTTATAGATTATTTCTGTGTCATATCTACAAGAAATGAAACAGAGACCCCCAAAGTTAGCTCTCTGGTTCACTGGCCTTTTGTCAAAGCTACATACTACTGGAAAAGGATAATTCAAAATCTTGCCAAACTTCAGAACTCTATCTTATGAATTACTTCAATCTAACTAAAAAGTGAAACCTATGCATTTTCTTTTATAAAGGAAAACCAGCTTTGAAAAGAAAAGATTCTTTCCTCTGCAGACACTTTATGGGTTTTGGAATCCATAAAAACTGGTATGTAAGTTGACACTGAAGCTAATGAAATACAGCTACACTTTCCCTGCCCTCCTTCCGGCTTCCATCTATCTGCATTGTCTCACCTTTAAAAACCTGATTTGTATTTGTATACATGTGAGATCCCAGTTTCATTGTCTGACAGGCACTTTCACCTACATCCTTCCCTTCCCCTCATTTGGCAGCCCGTTGGGCTTCTTCCTGCCTTGAATACCACATTCCCTAGTTATTCAAGCTCAGTCATTAGCACCCAGTCCCCCTCCTGAAATTATGAATGAAAAGCCTTGTTGTTCTTTACAAATAACTCAGGCTTCCTCAGTCAGTCAAATTCAAATGAAAGTGACTGCCAGACAAAGGGGCTGTATGATGGACAGTCCTCTCAGCAAGTGATCAATGCCCACAGGAAGTTTTTTAAGACACAATATAGGTAGAGCAGCTTGGGCGTTCCCCTGTGGACAAGCCTACTGAAGGGGGTCGAGAGAGGGGGAGTTCTTTGTGCTTATGTGGGAGCATAGTGGAAAAAACCCCAACAATGCAAACACAGGAAGCCTTGAGAGATAACTGTATGTGGAGTCACTTTTCCTTTTCTCCCTGGAGATACCTACACCTTTACTAAATTCTGCTCTGAAATAAAATGACGCTCACCATCCTAACCCCTCCCCCCCTCAAAAAAAAACAAACCCAACAAAAACAAAGGCACCAACCATTTATTTGGTTTTGAATGCAGCACTGTGTGAGTGGGTTCCATACTTGGAGCTGCACAACCCCCTGCTGAGAAGTTGCATTGTCCTGGGCCCCCTTTTCACAACAGGGGAAAAGGTAATTGACAGGCCGATTGTTTGGCCAGGCCCCCCCACTGTTTTAAAATACTGGAAGGCCCCAGTCACACGTTGTCAATAATAGCTGTCGGAGGTGAGGAGTAAAGAAGGGCTGTTCAGGAAACAGTTTGAGCTCTTCAAGTGGACAGGCCTCAGTGACTTCTCCTACACTCTGGCTGCCACAAGCAGCTCATTCAAAAATAACCTTAAAGTAATAAATCAAACTTGCTTCCTGAGCCATACAAGGAACAGCTGGTTATTTTTCCTCACTTTTTTTTAGACACACACACACACACACACACACACACACACACACACACACAAAGATAGGGAGGGAAAGAGATTTTAGTACAGGAAATCAAGCATGTCAAAATTTGGCAAAACAATTTGGATGATTTAGCAGTTAAACGTGTCTTTTTTTTTTTTTCACCGTTATGCTTTCATCAGTCTTTCTTATTTTGACTTTTCCTTTTTGTATTTCATACCATCACTCCCCTTGCTCTGAGGAATCTCCCTTGTCCCTGGTGTTTTCTTTTTCATCCCAAGACTGAGGAGAACTTAGTATCTCTTTCCTTTACTATTTCCTGTATATTTTCTAATGCATAGGTCAAGAGGCTCAATTTATTATACAGCCAAACTTTATTTTTCCTCCAGAAGGAAGAGTGAGGTCCTGCATCCACAAATACCCTTTCTCCTGAGATTACCTATTTTGGAACCATGAAGATAAATCCATTAATTATTCATTGGCTTAGAAACCCAAATTCACTTCATATATCTCCTAATTTGAACAGTTCTGCAATTTTGAGATAGTATATTTTGTGTTTCTCTCCATGAATATGTTTGCTCCTTGAGCTGTGGCAAAAATATATCATTCTCATGTTGATCTTATCAATCACTTGAAAAAAATCCTGTTAAATAGAGAAATAATCCTTTTTGGTGAGGTGTTTCAGTTCATTATCACTTAAACAAAACAGGTGGCCCAAACTAAAATTCAATGTAATTTAACATGTTTTTTCCATCAAATAACATTACAGAATCATTTGAGTTTTATTTGTGAATTTTTTGTTTTAATTTTAGAGTGGGTGGTCCATTAATTAAAAAAGAAAGATGCATTTTCCCCCCTGGATTCACCAAATATTTTAAAGCACTGTTGTAAGAATGAACATAAATCCATTCGAACCAACTGAAATATAATCTAAACAAGTTAATATTAACACTGGGGATCAGTTGTCCAGAGAATTTGCCTCCACTGGCATTTAAGGCCTCATTCAATAAATTTTAAAAAAGGATTGTTGCTCTCAAGTTGGCAGTAAATCACCAATTACAGGGTACAGTTTGGGATACCTCCTCACATGGACAATACATCTATTTTTCTTTCTTAAGTTATTATTAATATTTTTTTTCCAGAGAAAGTTTTCATTTATAGTAAAACCAATTTTAGGACAGGGTATGTTTATAGGAAACTAACAATGAAATTCCATTTTGCAAAAGATGTGTATAAATGTAGATACAATTCTCCTTTTTTGTTTGCAGTAGGTAAAAATGGGCAGATAAATTCATCTTTGTGCTATAAGAGTGTACTAAAATCCAGTGTATACACGCTGTGTTTGTCTTGGCACAGATCTCTGCAAATCCAGCAGTGGGTGGGGTTTCTATATCAATGTTTCTTCCAAATATGGTTGGCATTCCTCCTGTACCTGTTGTCATGTATAATTTGTTCCCTCTCTGTTTTAATATTCAAATATGCCTTACTTGGCCTGCTTGACAGGGGTTGGAATTTATTGAGAAATTTTTATTGAAATTCTCAAAATGGCAGAGTTCCCTGGGATTGGCATCATATATATACTATAATACACTGATACCTGTTTATCTCTGGTACCTTAGACATATGAGAAGCAGAACAAGAACTAGAAAGAAGTAAGTTTTAGCCCTGTCTCTGCTCCATACTGGCTGGCTGTGTGAGCCTAGGTAAAACACTTCACCTCTCAATGCTCTAAGACAATCAGTGGCAGAGAAGGAACAAATATGTATTGGTAAAAGGGAATTTCCTTACTTGAGAATTCCCTATATTAGTGAAATAACAGGTCCAGTTCCTATCTCCAGATAGATACACACGTGTTACATGCCTATATGGAAGAATTATGACAGCATATTAATGTGTGAATATCTAGCACCATGTAAGTCACATTTTCTCTTATAGGCCAACAACTTTTCAACTAGCTGTGGGATAGATGCCCAGGAACAGATTTACTGAAGTGACTATCTTCCTCCCCCGCGGTCTTACCAACTCTTCTTCTTGGCTTCTGTGGCCTCTGGGCTCCAGGGGGTCAAGATAGCAAGTGTATACTGTACATGTAATGTTCAGACATGCTTTCTCGCCTTCTATTAAGTTGCCAACTTCACAGCTTGCCCCAAGAATGGATTTCCTGTGCTGTCATTTACACTCAGTATCTCACTAAACCCTCTCTTTGTCACTCAGTCTTTGAGACAGAAGGGGGCGAGATAACCAATCTAGACTGCTTGTATTTGCTTAGTGGATGGAGGAAAGGACTTGGAGTCAAGAGCCTAGAGTTCTTATCCTAACTTTGGAACAGCCTTCCTAAATGACTTTGAAAAAGCCATTTGACCTCTCTATTCCTTAGTTCACCCCTCCTCCAGTCTATAAAATGGACATCATTGTGCTTTTTTTCTTAAATCATAAAGATGTGGTGTGTTAATGAAAAAATATCTAAAATATGCTTAGAGCACTTGGGAAGGGGGAAAAAAAAACTTTTATCAGATGATGCAGACATCCTCATCCTCTTTGAAACTGGAATGGGAATCACTGCTGGTTGCTCATTGCTTCAAGAAACCATTTTCCCTACAGTTCAGCAAACAGGATGCATGAATTTTCAGATTATCTTGTTCTCTTTTCTCTGGTCTTGTTAGGAGATCTGCTGGACGTGTAGACACAACACATTTCCAGAAGATGAACAAGGTCTGTGCACACCTCATCCGTGTACAGAAGAATTTAGGAGGAAAAAAAGCAGAGGGAAAGAAACAAGGAGTGTGTGGGTGTGTGTGTGTGGGGGTGGTTTTGGTGGCAAATTGAGTGAAGGGCATTCTGACTGACAAGTAAGATCGGGATGCCGCAGGAAGAATGACAATAGGGGCAGAAAGAGGGGTGTGCATATTTATTGTCTTCAGGGCTATGCACACACAGACTGGGTTAGATTGGCCTCTGGGGCATGGAACCTTTTATTCAGGGGGCTCCTTCTGTGAGGGGGTGGGGTTGGGGGACAGGCAGGGACATGGCGAATGACTTTCTACAATCTCAGGGCCTTTTTCTGGCAAGATAGAGAAATTCTGTATGTATATACTATCGTCTTCCTTTTTTCTTTTTATTTCCATTATATGTATGGATGAGGTGCAGCCCTGGAGAGAAAAGGAATCTAAAAAACAGAGATGGCAAAGCCCATTTAGTCCAACTCCCTCATTTTACAGATGAAGCAAATGAGGCCCAGAATGGATAAATGACTTTCCCAAGGTCACTCAAGAAATGTTAGAGTCAGGACTGGAATCCACATCTTGTCATTCACAGGGCATTATTCTTTTCATGTTTAAATGGTCCTCCGTTTCCCTTTTAGACTTTGAATCAATAGATATAAACTTAGGCCACACTAGAGTTTCTTCAACATAGACTTTCATACATTTTCACAGACGTCTGTGTCTTTTGGAAGGTCACTTTATCTTTTTGATTTCAGACTGCTTTGGGCCCTGTATGTATTTATGGTATTATGTATCCTACTACCCCATGTGTTTATGTCATTGAGCATTTCAGGTGGAGCAATGTGGTCATTCACATTGTTTAATGTTGTCCTGGTTCTGAAGCAAAGGCTAGCTAGGAAGAATTTCTCTTTGCTCTGATATCTCTTTGGCTTTGTTTTTAAAACAATTACAATACCAATTTAATAAATAGATCAGAATACAGTGAAATTAACTATTACTAACAATATTTATTAAATATTAAAATATTATTAAATGTCTTGAATTATTTGATCAGCCTTTTAAACAAACACATAAAAGACAGGCCCTTTTGTTTTCAAAGACCACAGAACATAGTGCTTTGTGCTCCCTCTGCTGGCTTTCCTGAAGCAGTTAAAGAACAAGCTCTCACTGGCCTGAGAAAACTAGAAAAGATGCTTAATAAAATAGTTATTATTTGTATTTCATTTAGGTTATGTGTTTATTTTCCCACTCACCAGTAGAAATCGTAATTTTCTTTTGCTCGTAAAAATTCATTATTTTCCCCAAGTGTCCTGAATAAAACAATATGGATGTCTTCAGCAGGAGAGGCAGTGTGTATAGTGAGTGGAACACTGGATTTGTAATCCAAAGACCTAGGTTAACGTTCTAGCTGTCTCAGTACCAATGTGTCTTTGGGTAACTCGAAGCCTCCGTTTCCTTATTCATGAAGAGGGTTTGGTGGATCTTACCTTGAAGTCTCTAAATTTGTTTTTCTAAAAAATATCTTTCTAAAAACTACTTCAGTTATAGTTAATTTCCTTCATAATCTTATGAATTTTATTTTATGCATTTAAAAGTATTATTCTGAGGAGTCCATAGACTTCACTAGACTGCCAAAGAGTTCCATAACACATACACACACACACACACACACGAGGTTAGAGACGATCATATGAAATTGGCAATACCATTATCTTTTTCCCTCTCCTGCTTTTAAAAGTATCATCTTTTTCTTTTCTAATACAATAGATTGTAAAAATCAATTGATATTTTTTCTTTGGTTAAGACCTTGTCAGTTTGTTCTCAGCAATAGATCTCATATTCAATTGGCTATCTCAGTGCAAAACTCACTATGCATACTCAGAACCATGAAGAAATCAAGTGGCACAAGTACATCTTGCATTTCAATGGGAGTTATATTTTGTATCATTAAAAATTTTCTATATACAGCCTGTGAATAGTTTTTACATCCTAAAAGAAAGAGTACACATGGCAGTTACTATGTAGTTACTTAGCAAATGCTTGGAAAGAACTTCCCAAATACTCTATTTGTCCATTTTCATTTTGTGGCCAAGAGGATAACATAACCTTACTGTTGTTCATATATGGCATGTCTGTCATTCAAAATAGCTGTGAGTGTAGACACAATTTGAGTCATCACAGATTTCAAAAAGAATTCAAGATTGGCTGAGAGCATACACATTCCCTCGGCTCTTCCATACAGTTTAAGGAATAGAGTGAAAGTCACAATGTCACTGTCTCACAGGGTTGTTGTGTGAAAAATGCCCCATAAATAGCAGGTAGGTATTTAAGTAATGTTGACTCTTAGTGAAACCCTTTGTAATTTGAACTCTTGTTCTTTTAAAGTGGAGTTAGCCCTAGGCAAAACTGTGAAGTAAGGAAGTTTGTCTTTGTTAAATTCTCACCTTCCCTTTCAAGGTGGAAGAAGCCTTTTTCTCACCTGCTCTTTCCTTCTTCCCTTTCTTTTCTTCTGGTATTTTGTCCTCTTTTCCTTTCTTTTTCTCTGTGAACCAATTCCCTTTGAAGTGTTATCTGATAGGGATTAAGGTGTAACAATGTTCAGGGTTTTTTAGCATTAAAAATGACTCTGATAACATTCTTATTGTTATTTTTTTCCTTTGTAAAATTCTGAATTGAAACACCAAATAAAATGGGCATTTCTATATACAAATTGGGGCAGCTAGATGGGGCAGTGGATAGAGTGCCAGGCCTGGAGTCAGGAAGACTCATCTTCCTGAGTTCAAATCTGGCCTCAGATGTTTCACTAGTCCTGTGACTCTGGGCAAATCATTTAACCCTGTTTGCCTCAGTCTCCTCATGTGTAAAATGAGCTGAAGAAAGTAATGGCAAACCATTCCAGTATCTTTGCCAAGAAAACCCCAAATGGGGTCACAAAGAGTTGGATGCGACTCAATAACAATGACGATATACAAATTAGAGCAGAGAGAGGTTTGTACCTGAAATCACAAATCTCTATTCTCTTGCTTTTCCTTTTAAGTAATAAAGTAAGTAATAAATTCAACACGTGTCTTTCAAAGCTGTCCTGCTTGTTTGTTTGTGTTTCCTTCTGTTCTATTCTCTAAATTTTAAAATTTCTCTTTTGGTTCTTGATAGATACTATTTATCATATTAAAGAAAGGTGCATTTATTCCAATTCTTTTTAGTGTGTGTAACAGAAATCTGAGGGTTTGTTTGTTGTTAGTTTGTTTGTTTATTTGTCTTTTTTTGGGGGGAAGCTTTAGTTATTTGGAATTCTTATTTTAATATGGGACTCTTGCAGACATTAAAAAAAAAGCCCCTTTAAGGAACTCATGGTTGAATTTTAGGTTACAAGATAAGCATAAAAGATATGTAGGTGCTGGGAATCTTGCCCAGTTTTGGAGATGGAAAACCTGGGGGCTCAAAGTCTTTTGACTAGCTAGGGGTAGGTCACAACTCCTTTGAGTCTCACTTTTCTAATCTATAAGAATGGTATAAGTGCTACATTTAGTGCCTCCCTTAAAGGGCTGTTGTAAGGCTCAACTTAAATAATATTTTATAATATTTTGTAAACTATCAAGGAGCTTATATACATTTCATTTGTAGTCATTACATAAGCAACTGACTACTCCTCCCTCTACTATTTGACCCTGCTTCAGGGATTTCTTAAGAGATTGCCCATGCTGACTTCTTTCTTCTCTGAGGGACTACATAGTTTAGCACCCAATGATGCTTCCCTGGCTCAATCCTTCCAGAAGACAGTTATCCTCCTATTCTTTTGTACAGCACAAAGTGCTAGGCTTACCTTAGGGATTCAATGCTTGTTGACTGGTGTTTCCTTACCTCAATGCAATGTGATAACTATCACATCAACTAGGATGCTTCTGTTCAGAATTAAATTATAGAAGTTTAACTTTGTAGTTAAATGTAATGAATTTTAAACAAAAGGGCCTGTTTTCAAAAAAATTTCTACTAATAGAGCTTAAATTGATTCATTAAAAATGATTAAACACCTAAAAAATACTATTTCCACATACACAGCAGAATGCAGAAAGGGGATTTTCTACATAACTCTGAATCTCCATTTCATCTTACTTGCTTCAAAATACAATAATAATAATTATAGTAATAATAATAATACACATTAATTTCATAACTGTCCTGCTTGTGCTTCCTTTTGAACTTCCTCTTTTCAGTGCATTTTAAATAATGGTTCAATGATCCTCTTTTTTTTGGCATCACTACTGCTGACCCTTTCTTCCTCCTCAACCTAGGTGAGGAACTAGAACTTTAATCAGTAAGAACTCAGTTCAAATTCTGCCTCAATGACGTATTATCTGTTTAATTCTAAGCAAGTCTTAATTTCTTCGTCTGTAAAATGAGGGTAGTAAAAGCATCTCCTTCACAGATTTGTGACGATTAAATGAAATAATACATATAAAATACTTTGTAAGCTTTAAGGCATCTTACGAATTCTGGCTATCTATCTATCTACCAGTTGTTTATTACTTATTATATTATTATTTATCATGCATGTTTTCAAAAAAATTTTTAGGTAATTTTGAGGGGAAAGCATTAGTATCTGGGGGATCAGGAAAAGCCTAACGTTGAAAGTGATAATAGAGTAGAGCTTTAAAGAGCAAAAAGAATTCTTAAGAGGCAGAGGTTAAGAGGGAGTGCATTCCAGGAATGGGAGATAAACTGTGCACAGGCCTGGAGATGGAAGATCCCATACCATGTGTGAGGGATAGCATAAAGGCCAATTTGACTAGATTAGAGTGAGTATGAAGTCAATAACGTACATAAGAATTGAAAGATAGGTTGGAAACAGATTTTGAAAAACTTTTAAATACTGATAAGAGGAGACTGTATTTGATCTTAGAGTTAATCATTCTGTTTTGGAGCCCTGTTCAGACTAAAACCAAAGTTATTTGAGTAAATTCACATAGTGCGCAGAGACTAGAAGGTGATAGTGGTGAATAAACACAGAAATGAAAGCAACAAGAGGCATTTTGAGGATGTTGCCAGCTGCCTGCTGCCGACAGCATAAAGTCTAAATTCTGCAGGCTAGCCCTGTGGTATCTCTGCAATCTGATTCCAGGTTGCCTTTTCAATCTTATCTCTGCCAGTACTCTTGCACATCCTTTAATGTCATTTTCTGTTCCTGGAATGCCCTCTCTTTTCATTTCCATCTGTTGAAATTGTCTCTAATCTTATTTTAGAGAGGTAGTATGGTGTAGTAGATAAGGCACTGGACTTGGAAATAGGAAGACCTTTAAATCTTGCTTCAGACACTTACTGTTAGTGTTATCTTGGGGAGGTAATTTGATCTCTTCATGCTTCACCTCCTTATTAGTAAAATAGGGGTGTTAGACTCTAAGATCTTTTTCGGCTCTGAATCTACCATCCTATGATTCCCATTGTTCAAAGCCTAATTGAAACACCGTTGTCTGAATTCAATAATCTTTGATGACTTATATACAAGTTATTTTGTGTTTGTACTCTATGGAACTGTTCAGGATTCCCTCTCAATTGAATGTGTTCTCTTTTTCCCCCCAAATCCACCCCTCCCCCCACCTGATTTTTCTCTTGGGATTTATCTTTTACTTAATATTGGAGCTATTTTCGTACTTGTTTTATCTTCTTTAATAGATCATAAGCTATTTAAGATCAGAGACAGTGATTTATTCTTCTTTGATTCCCTAGCACTGGGCACCTGATATAGTAAGTACTTATCAAATGCTTGAACTGAATGGCAATGATCAGAGGATCTCCAGCTTTTGTCTTTTCATTGTCCCTGGGATTTAAGCAGAAGTTCATGAGCCATGGCTTGACTTTCTCAAGAGAATCACAGATAGAAAGCTAGAAGAAAGCTTAGTGATCATCTAGTCCTCAGGTTCTTAACATATAGCATGACAAAGGAAATAAAATATATTGGAATATAGTTATTAAAATGCTAACTCACCCTTCACAATTCTTGTACTACCAAGTTAAGACCACTATCTAGTCTAATTTTATCATTTTTGTGGATGATGATACTGAGGACTAGAGAGGTTAAATAATTTGCTCAAGGTCATTCATGTAGTAAGTAGCAAAACTAATTCATACCTGACTTCAGTCCCAAAATTTTCTCCTGCACTACATGTTCCCTTTCTATAGGAAGTATCTTAGCAACCAATAAACTTATGGATTTGAAGTGAATTGATCCAATCCCCAAACTGTAAGGATTAAATATTTATGTATAATAAGAGATGTGTATGTACATGGGTAACAGCAAGCACCCTAGCATATCCAGGATGGCTGCTAGCACAGGTTCTTTGATCTGCTTTACCAAAGGAAAGCAACTTTAAAGGGGTCACTAATCTTTAATTAAATATATATATATATATATATATATATATACACACACACACACACACACACACACACACATATGTGTGTGCATATGTGCATTCATGCATACATACGTACATATATGGACATATATCATTTATTTAGTTCAGGGGAAAAAGCCAGCACCCTAAACTTCAGAAAATACGAACAGAATTTACAAACTGACAAAAAATACAGAGAAAATAACACAATTCAACAGAGCAACATACAGGCCTTCTAACTGTCTGACCATTACGTATATACATAGTTAGTTACCAGAGAGAAAAGCATCAACATCTGGGTTTTCAAAGCTGGGGGGCTCAACAGCTACTCAGAGTCTTATCTGGCCAAATCACACAACTTTTCCCATAGGTGAATCTCAAAGCAAAACCTCACCTCAGAGAATATATACCCTTCTTCAGGGTCAGAGGACATCACAACCTTCATGACCCACTGTCTAATTACAAAGTAGCAAAAGGTCTGGGCCTTCCTGAAAAGCAAGCCTCCCCTAAGCAAGCTTTTCCTGTTGGGTTTCACTTGAGGCCCATTAAGGGACAGGGCAGATCTTCAAATTCCCTTACTATTATAACATGTATCTTTCTTAATATGTGAAATAACTTTGAAAATTAAACTAAGAAGGTGAGAGTAGGTATTTAAAATGGAAACCAACATAATTGCACTACAACTAATATTTCATAATACATGTGCTTGGGGAACATTCTGTGGAAACCAAATTATTCTTTATGCTTATGGGGTCTGTGTGGGTGTGCTTTTCCTTGACACATGTGGATATTCAGCTTTCCTAATGAAAGCTATTGTACTGTTACCATGGTAGCTCTCAATTATTTTATCAACAGGTAATAGAAATCACTTTCTAACAGCTTCATAGAAAGGATAGTTAACACCAGATTAGAGTACACTAATGAATGCCATTTTTTAGAATTTAGGAGTACCCTGAGCACCTCATTTGTTTCATTAAGGCCTTCATCTTTTTTTAAAATAAATTAATTTATTTATTTTCTTGTTTACAGCATTCATTTCCATGAGATTTTGAGTTACAAATTTTCACCCCATCTTTCCCCTACCCAACACCTCAAAACAGCCATCTCACTCTAAAGCCCCTCCCCCAATCTGCTCTCTCCTATGTCCTCCCCCTTGCCCCTCTGACTTTCTGGAAGGGCAGTATAGATCCCCCCACCACAGTGCCTGTATATCAATTCCCAGTTGGATGTAGTTCATAATAATAATAATAATAATATATATTTAACATTTGATTATAGAACTTTAAATTCTAGATTCTTTCCCTTCCTCCCTCATCACCCACCCCCACTGGAAGGACAATCAATTCAATACAGGCTGTACATGTGTAATTACGCAGAACATCTCCACAGTAGGCATATTGTGAGAGACTGATTGTTATGTCCCTCCTTCCTATTCTGCCCCCTCCTTTGTTCTATTCTCTACCCTGCCCCTGTCCCTGTCCTTTTACAGAAGTGTGTACTTCCAGCAACCCTTCTTCCCACCCCGCCCTTCTCTCTCTCATCACCCTTCTCATCCCCATCTACTCTACTCTCTTGTGTAGCAAGATACCCAGGTTAGAGTTTATGTCATTCCTTCCCTAAGCCAAATTCAATGAGAGTAAGGTTGACCCTTTCCCTTTTGCCTTCCTGTTCTTCCCCTCTATTGTAAGAATTATCTTTTGCCTCTTCTATATGAGATGATTAACCCCATTCTGTCTCTCTCTGTCTCCTCTCATTCTAATCCTCTCCCACCTCAGAATTTCACCTTTTAGAGTATTGTCCCTTCCTATTAAATCAATCCTGTGCCCTGTATGTACTCATATATACATATACTCAGATATGTGTTCATATGCATATATAAACCCTCCTATATAGACATATGTATATGTATAAGTATATATATAGATGTATATATATGTATGTATGTATATATATATATATATGTGTGTGTGTGTGTGTGTGTGTGTGTGTGTGTGTGTGTGTGTACATTTGTATTCCCTTCACCTATCCTCATACTGAGAAAAGTTTCATAAGTTATAATTATTGTTT
>CM053591.1:104088261-104108010 GCA_028646515.1 Pseudochirops corinnae | reverse complement strand
AAAAAAAAAAAGCAAAACCAGACATGAAAGAGAATGTTAACGTGTTTTGCTTCAGTCTCCATTTAAACTATAGTCTTTCTATATCTTTCTCTGAGTTTAGGTATCTCCTTCCATCCTGAGGATTGTAGAGTTGTCTTTAGCTGTGCGTTGTTGAGGATAGTCCAGTTTATCAAGGTTGGTCATCATATGTATGACGTGTCTGTGATTTTGTACAGGTTTTGCCTGGTTCTGCTGAGAAGAGACTTTGATTGAATAAAAGAATGGACTGTCTAGAAGTGGAGCAGTACCTGGATTGAACTGAGAACTTACTTGCTAAAGGAACAAGTTACACTGTATTTTGACTTTTTCTGTTCTGTGAGTGCTGAATAAATGGGGTTTACTAAGCTGGTAATCCGAACCTTTGCCTTTGCTTGGCATTACAGGTAGGTGATTCTTTGTTTTAAGCCTAGCTCCCTTGATCTCTGGAATATCATATTCCAGGCCCTTCGATCCCCTAATGTAGAAGCTGCTAGATCCTAGGTTATCCTAATTGTGTTTCCACAGTATTCAAATTGTTTCTTCTTAGCAGCTTGTAATATTTTCTCCTTGATCTGGGGACTCTGGAACCTGGCTATAACATTCCTAGGAGTTTTCTTTTTGGGATCTTTTTCAAGAGGTGATTGGTGAATTCTTTCAAGTTCTATTTCACCGTCTGGTTCTAAAATATCGGGGCAATTTTTCTTGAGAATTTCTTGAAGCATGCTTTCTAAATTCTTTTTTTAATCATGGCTTTTAGATAGTCCAATAATTTTTAAATTGTCTCTCCTGGATCTATTTTCCAGGTCAGGGTTTTTTTCAAGGAGATATTTCACATTGCCTTCTATTTTTTCATTTATTTGGATCTGTTTAATAATATCTTGATTTCTCATAAAGTTATTTGCTTTTATTTGCTCCACTCTAATTCTGAAGGAATTATTCTCTTCAGAAAGCTTTTGAGATTCTTTTTCCATCTGGCAAATTCAACTTTTTAAGGCATTCTTCTCCTCATTGACTTTTCTGGGCCTCTTTTGCCATTTGAGTTAATCTGTTTTTTAAGGTGTTATTTTCTTCAGTCAGGTTGTTGACTCTCTTTTCATGATTTTCTTACATCATTCTCATTTCTCTTCCCAATTTTTCCTCCACTTCTCTTATTTGGTTTTCAAAATCCTTCTTAAGCTCATCTATGTCTTGTAATCAGTTTACATTTTTCTTGGAAGCTTTTGTTGTGGGAGCTCTGACTATGTTGTCTTCCTCCCGTTCCATGCTTTGATCCTTTTTGTCCCCAAAGAAGGAATCTAAAGTTTGGTTGCTGTTCTTACTTTGCTTCCTTTGTCTGCTCATGCCACCAGTCAATTACTTGATTTTTTAGCTCTGTGGAACTATGAGCTTTCCTCCAGAGGGGAAAGCTCTGTCCCAAACTGTTGGGGTTTTCACAGCTGCTGGAGCTAGTGGGAGGCCACTACAGCCCCTATCAGCTTTGGTTCACTTCACTTTTTGTTCACCATCCAAGACCACAATCTGGATCCAGGCTGCTCAAGACAAGAGTACTTAGCCTCTGAACAATCGCTTGGCCCCCCTGCAGTTTGCAGGCTGGGAGCTCTGAAGCAGCCATGTGGAGGTGGCTGCAGGGCCACTGCTTCTGCTGCTTCCTTGCCCTGGAGGCAGTTTGGCCAGAGTGTTTTTCTCCCCCAAATTTAGCTTAGTTCCACTGACCTTTCACTTTGTCCTTGTTTCTTATGGGTTGATAATTCTGGAAACTGCCACAGCTGCTGTTGATCCACTGTCCTGAAGGCTCCAGCTGTGGCTCATTCTGGCTGCCCTGGCTGGGCTGGTTTCAGCTCCCAATGTGCTGCGATGAGCCCTTCCTGCAGAGCTGCCTTCAGCAGAAGATGTGTTTTTCTGTATTTTTGTGAGTTTTGGAACACTAAAATTTGTTTTGAGTCATATTTTATGAGTATTTGATGTGGCTATGTGGGAGCTGTGGAACCTTGTTTCTTCTACGCCACCATCTTGGCTCTACCTCCAAGAACTCACCCTCATCTCTTTTTGTTTGTTTGTTTTTGGAGGTGATACAGTACTTTATGGAATGAAATAATAATAATAAAATGTGAACAATTTTCTTTAACGTTAGTTAGCATTTGATAGCTTTTGTTGTTGAGTTACTTAACAGATACATGAAGAAGATGATTCCTTTATTTATGTGAGGTTTGATGCTTTTATAAGTTCCCAAAAGGGGTGATACTGCTACTCCCTGAGGGTGCTGGAATGATCTAGGAGGGCAGTCAGAAAAGTAGAAGAGGAGTCAGAAGAGAAGAAAATTTTGAAAAACTGTTTGTACATGTTTCATCTATTGTGTAACAGAGTAAAAGTCATAGTGATTGCATTATTTTCCAAATAACCACAAAAAATGCAAGTTTTAACCAATCAGTGGTCAAGTCCACTGATAGGAGCTAAGAAGCAAGTGTTGGCAGGTGAACATGTCTCATATTGTTGTGAAGTCCAGCATGCATTGGCAGGTATATGTGCACGTAATGACTTGTTTACAATATAATTCTATACAGTTACATGAGGCAATATTGCATCATCAAAATTTTAATGCAGGAAAAAAACCCATACATTTACAATAAATTATTAAATTTAAGGGGTGTCATTTTTTGAAAAAAAATTTGAAATAATACAAATTTAAAAAGTCATTAAAGGATAAAAGAAAATAGATTTTCACGTGCTGAGTATTTATTTAGTTAGGTTATTTTGAAAAGGGGGAAGTAGGACAAATAAGTTTGGAAACCTCTTTTATAGATGACGGGTTCTTCGTCACTCAATTACCAGGTATTGTTTAGTGAAGAGAATTAATCACTGTCTGTTTTCTTTTCTGGGATGTGCCACTGTGAGACTTTGAACATTCTGTGCCTTCACGTGGACTTAGATTTGTTATGGGATGGGGATGACGATGCTCACTTGCATGCTTCCTTCTTCCTTCATTCCTTTTGTGTAGTAGAATGAACACTGTAATTGGAGTCAGAAGACCTGAGTTTGAATCTTGACCTTGACTTTTATCACCTTTTGTCAAATCATTTAACTTCTTTGTGTTTCAGTTCCCTTGTATGCAAAATGATGAGAGGATTGGAGATAGCGTGAGGCAACAGAATGATGCTGGATTTGGAACAATAGATCTATGTTCAAAACTCTAGTTCTGTTATTTACTATCTCTGTGATTTTCAGTTGATCACCCAATCATTCTGACCTTCAGTCCCTCATCTAGATTACATGTCCCCTAAGTTCCTGGCCAGGTTTAAGTCTGTGATCTTTTGTTCATGCGGTTCTGTACATATGGAATATCCTCCCTACCTCTTCTTTGCTCTTTAAATTCCTACTCATCCTTTAAGGCTCAACCCTAATGTCACTTCCTTTTAGCTTTCTCTAGTCTTAGCATCACCCTAACTCTGTTTAGTACCTTCTCTCTAGGTCTGTGCAAAAGACTTTGTTTTCATCAGACGCAGTTATTTTGTATTGTTGTTCATTATAAAGTCACTTTCTCATGTATTTTATTCTTAACTGCATTATAAGAGCCACTAAGGCAAGTATTATGTATTTTGATCTCTTCTGGTCAGCCAGTAACTTACTTGCTATATACCAGGCACTGTGTTAAGTACTGGGAAGAAGAATGGCAAAAAAGCATTCCTACCCACAAAGATCTCACATTAAAATGGGGGAGATTACATGCAAAAAAATGTAAATCTGAGATTATATCAAGAAGGAATATATAGTGAGTGTAATAGGAGACTGGCCAATAAATCAAGTTTTTATAAGGTTCTTTTTGGCTTTTAAAATGTTATGTAATCTGGGTTCTTTCTACCTTTCCTGTCTTCTAACTTTTTATTCCTTTCCACATGTGGAGTAAAAAGTTAGAAGAATGGAAAGTTTGGAAGAACCTAGGTTACATAGCATTTTAAAAGCCAAAAAGAGAATTTTGTATCTGATCTGAAAGTACTAGGGAGTCACTGGAGCTTTTTGAGTAGGGGATTTCATGTTCGGACTTTCATTCTAAGAAAATAACTTAGGCAGAAGTTGTGGAAAGATCATAGTGGATAGAGACTTGAGGCAGGAAGATCAACCAGAAGGCTATTGTAATATTCTAGGTATGAAGTCATGATGGTCTTTACTCAGGTGGTGGATGTGTGAGTGGAGAGAAAGCAATCTGGATGAGAGCTGTTGTGAAGGTAGAAATAACAAGATTTGGGCATGAATTGGATGTGGGTAGGATGGAGGGAGGTAAATGCAAGTGAGAAATAAGGACAGACCAGGGTTGCAAACTTGGGTGACTAAGAAGAAGGTGGTGCCTTTGACAGTAACAGGGAGGTTTAGAAGGGGGGAGGATCTTTTTGGGTGGGGGAAGATAATGAGTTCTGTTTTTGGACATATTAAATTTTAGAACTGAGATATTCAGTTGGAGATGTTTTAGAGGTAGTGGATAATATAAGACTGGAACTCAGCAGAGAGGTTAGGGCTGTCTATACAGATATAGGAATTATCCTTGTAGAGATGACAATTGAACCTAATAAGATCACCAAGTGTTATTGTATTTAGGAAGAAGAAAAGAGAATCCAGGACAGTTATTTGTTAGTGGACATAACTTTGATGCAGATCCAGCAAAGGAAACTGAGAAAAATGGTAAGACAGGTCACAGAAGAAATAAGAGAGAGCAGTATAATAAAAATCAAAAGAGGAAAGAATATTTTTAAAAATATATTTTATTTATTTCATTAAATAATTCCCAATTACATGTGAAAAATTTAAATATTCATTAAAAAATGAGTTCCCAATTCTCTTCCTCCCTTCCCTTTCTTGTCTCTTGTGAAGGCAAGAAGTATAATATTGATTATGCATGTTGAAGTCATGCAAAACATATTTCTATATTAGCCATGTTACAAAAGAAAATACACACACAGAACCAAGAAAAATAAGGAAAAAATGTAAAAAAAGTATACTTCAATTTGCATTCAGAGTTCATCAGTTCTCTCTCTGGAAATGGATAGCATTTTTTATCATGGGTCCTTTGTTATTTACTTGGATCATTGTCTTGATCAGAGTAGCTAAGTCTTTCACAGTTTGTCATCATTACAATATTGCTTTTTACTGTGAAGAATGTTCTCCTGGTTCTGCTCATTTCAACTTGTATCAGTTCATATAAATCTTCCCAGATTTAGGACAGAATATCTTAAGAGAGGAGAGGGATCAACAGTGTTAGAGGTAGTAGAAACTCAAGAAGGATGACAATAGAGAAAGGACCATTTGATTTGGTAACTTAGGGATCATTAGTAACTTTGAAGAGAGGAGTTTCAGTTGAATGATGGGGATGGAAACCAGATTTGAGAGGGTTCAGAGTTGAGCAAGAGGAGAGGAAGGACAAACACCAAGTTTAGATAGATTTTTTAAAAAAAAATTAAACTAGAGAGGAAGAGGGACATAAAATAAAAACTGGGGCATGTTTGGATCATGTGAGGATTGTTTTTTGTTTGTCGCATGTCTCTTCATAAGTCATTCTTATCCCAACCAATCAATCAACAAGTATTTATTAAGCACATACATAGTACCAGGCACTATGCTAGACAATGGATGTAGAACTGCTCTACGTTGGGAAAGACAATTCATTGAGTACTCCCTCTTCTCCCCTTCTCTTAGTTTCATATCATTCAGATATTTTCCCCTTGAAACAATCCCTGTTGTCAAAGAACTAACACTCTAATGGAAGAGACAAGCACACATAAAAATATTTATAGAACAAAGAAATATATACATATATAGTTAATATATTACATTTATTTTTATATATAGACACACAATACACATATGAAATATATACAATACATATATACAACACACTCATGCATATATAGACCTATAAATGTGTAAATATACACATACACACAAAGTAGATAGATACAAAATAGTCTGAGAGGGAACTAGCCTTATTTTGACTAAATATTTTATTTTTCCCAATTACTTGTAAAAATAAATTTTAGTATCAATTAAAAAAAATTTTTGTGTTTCAAATTCTCCCCTTCCTTCCCTTCCCTCTCCCTTCCTTAAGGTAGTAAGAAATTTGATGTAGGTTACACATATATAATCATGTAAAATATGTTTTCATATTATTTTTGTTGTGAAAGGAAATACACACCGAAAAAGAAAATCCATGCCATGTACATATATGAAAGTGAAAAATAGTATGCTTTAATTTACATTCAGATTCCATAATTTCTTTCTTTTGAGGTGGATAACATTTTTCATCATAAGTTCTTTGTAATTGTCTTGAATCATTTCATCACTGGAATTAGCTAAGTCATTCACAGTTGATCATTGTACAATGTTCTCTTGGTTCTGCTCATTTCACTTTGCCTCAATTCATGTAAGACTTTCAAGGTTTATCTGAAATCATCCTACTTGTAATTGCTAATAGCATAATGATATCCCATTATACCCACATACAATAACTTGTTTATTCATTCCCAAATTGAGGACATTCTCTCAATTTCCAATTCTTTGCTACCACAAAAAGAGCTGCTATAAATATTTTTGTACAAACATGTTCCCCCCTTTCAAAATGTCTTTGAGGCAGAGACCTAGCAGTGATATTATTAGATCAAAGGGTATACACAGTTTTATAGCCCTTTAGGTGTAGTTCCAAATTGCTCTACCAGAAATGTTGAATCAGTTCACAACTCTACCAATGTACAGGGCATTAGCATTTGGAAGGATCATGATAGACCTCCTGCAGAAGATGTTACTTGAGCTGCATATTAAGGGAAGAGAAGAGCTCTATGAGGTATTAGCAGGGAATGGGTACATTCCAAGCATATGGGATGGACAGTGGAAAAACCTGCAGAGAGGAGATGGAATGTTTTATGTGAAGAACAAAGAGGACAGTTTGACTTTAGAGTTCATGACATTTGGTATGTATTGTGGAAAGATATGTGTTGGGGACCATCCTAGGGTAGAGTTGTTGGTTGCATGTTAGCAGCTTTTCTTTTTTCATACTGGTTACCACCCTATGCCCTATAATGTCCTTACAGTTTCTTCTCCAATGGTGTAACAATAGTCTTTTGCCAGTAGTCATGTAGGCCAGAGGCCAAAGTAAAGAATATGGGAAAAAGGGGAAGAATCATCTTTCCCCTCCTTCTGAGGTACTTGAGATAGAAGTACAGTGTTGTTGAGTTCTTACTAATATATCTGTTATAATATTTTACATCAGAAATAAATAAATACATTTTAAGATATAAAATTTAATGGAAAAGCATTTTTTTGAAATATTACTTCAATGTGTTCACAGAGTTTAGAAAAAGAGCTGAGTTCTAGCAAAATAAGATGGATAGTGGCAGCCATTTTTTGTTGTCATTTCTTACTAATATTTTACTAATAAACATTTGTTAAACTTGATTTTTCCCTCTATTGGATGAGGCTTTTTCTTTCCTAAGCAGATGAAAAAAGTTTCCCTTTTTCTTTCCTGTTCCATATACTTCTTTTTCAGTCTGGGTAAACTGAAGGATATCATGGTTCTCATTCAGAGCTACAAAAACTTCTGCTTCTCTTTCCCTCCCCATGAAAGTGAAATAAAAGTGATGATTGAATTAGAAAATTGATCTCTTTCTTTGGCTTTCCTGGTCCCCTCACCTACTAGGTACCTGTCCATATTCTCATTTGGAGATGGGTGTCTAAGGGTATGTACGTATCATGGGGCAACACACGTGTGTGTGTGTGTGTGTGTGTGTGTGTGTGTATGATGGTGGTGGTGGGGTTTGATGATATCAGAATGTGTTTCTTGCAAGTCTGCGTGCCCCTAACCCACCAAGACGTGTTTAGGCTTATTCAATTTGCAGTAACAAAATGATAGATTTTTTTTCCTCTGAATTTAGACAAATGGAACCTGTGGTTATAGTTATCAACAATCCAAAACTTGATTAGAAATAATAAGCAACAACAAAATTAGAGGAAAAACAGCACAGAAATGTGTTTTAATATAGGTTCTGACTTTATAGATCTACTCTAATGTGTGCTAAAATAGATAAACACAACTATATTTTGAGGCACCGGATAGAAGAACATAGCTTTAAAAAATTAATGAACATTTCAGGAAATGTAATGTAGAGGGATAATTTGAGGTTTTAAGGTTTTTAAGTAAAATATTGAATGTTTCTAAATGTTGGACATTTTGCTATAAATTTTATTGAACACTAAATATACCTTCAAAAATTATTATATTGTGTGAACTTAACTAGTGGTCACTGATGCCTTTCCCCTGGCTACTCAGAGAGGTTAGTTTCATTCTCACCTATCCCTGTACAGAGATCCAGAGATTTTTTTTCCCCATAAGTCAGAATATTACTTGGAATTCAGGTTATTTTGAGACCACCCTGGGCTTAGGTCTCCTGTAGGGAAACCTGGTAGTTTCACCTAGATTCATTACCTAAATGATGGAGTTGTTCCCTCTTCTCCACACAAGGTACTTCTGAAGGACTTCTGGACATAGTATGAGGGTTCTCAGGATTCTGACACATGATGCATTGAACACTAGCATTTAAAAGTCCTTTTAGAAATGAGGTTTTTTGTTTTTGTTTGTTTGTTTTACTGATTATTTAGCTTCCACCTGACAATGATGATACACAGTGTGCTTTATTTTATTTTATTTTTGCTGAGAAACTACAACATTGTTTTGAAAAATTTAATAGCCTTTGTCTCAAAATTGTCAAACATAGTACTGTGCTGATGACACAAGTATCAGGAATATGACTCCAAAACAGTGTTTGAACTCTCGTTTATCCTAACATTTTCCCTATGAGGAACCATTAGAGATTATGAGGTTTTCCAAAATGTTTCTTCTTTTTCTTGAGTAAAAATTCCTTTCAAAGTGAACTCTTTTGGTAGTAATAGCTAATAGAATGTATATCCTGAGGTTTCTAACCATTTAATCAAATATCATTATATTTGAGAGAGAGAGAGACAGAGGTAAAGAGAGAGAAGGAGGCAGGACCTGGTTATTTTGGAATTTCATTTCCATCTCTCTGACCCTCCCATTTTGCAGTACAATGGAGAGGGCCAAGGCATATCTATCATGTTGTTCATGTGCCCCCTTTTCTGGAGGTGACTTGCCGAGGGTCACACAGCTAATAAATGTCTGAGGATGGATTTGAACTCAGTCCTCCTGACTTCTAGGGCTGATACTCTATCAACTGTACCAACTAGCTGCCCCTCATGTGTCCTCATTTAAAAAAATAGAATAGACTCATTTTTAATAGAATAGACTAATTTTTCTTTCTGACTCTACCACATGCATTTTTGGACTCAAACCCAATCTCTGATATCAGTAGTATATCTCAGATACTCTTTTTGAGATCTCAGGGAAGGTAAGAATAGGCAATTTACATTCTGTGAATTAATAAAACTGTGACAAGAAGTGCCAAGTAGGTATTCAGTGTCTTGGCGGTTTACAAGTTATACACACACATACACATACGTATGTATACACACAAATATATGTATATGTATATATTCATACATACACACATGTTTTATGCTATATATACAAATCAAGCTCAAACCTTAAAATAATGCATCATATTCTTTCAAATTCTATTTCCATCCCATTAGAATGTAAACACCTTGAGGTGAGTAGTTGTTTTTCTTTTGTAGCTTAACATTTTGTGCAGTGCCTGTTGCTTAGTATATATATACTTAATAAAGGCTTATTAATTGATTAAAATAAATTGTTGATTTAGAATTATAAGTGACTTTAGAGGCCATCTAGCTCAATATTCTTATTTCATAAATGAAGAATTTGGGACCCAGAGAGGTCTTTGAATCCATCTTCTCTGAGACCTAGTGTTCTATCCATGGTATCACTATGCTTTCTGGAGTCACAATGAGGGAATGGCTAACCATACATATTGATTTTTAGTCCAAATGCTATCAAAGTGAGTATACCAATACATATTAAGAGGCAGCTGGGGAGTCTAAATTGGAATCAACGCTCTTTCCTTCAATGTCATCCCTCGCCCCCTTGTGGCAATAGCTCTTTGTTCTCCAATTCAAAACAGTTGAGGAATGAGTCTCCTTGAGAAGTAAATAAAGTTCTCTCCTAGAAAGATGCCTTTATGTAGAGCAGGAATATGTGAATTTTTTTCTTAAAAGTATTTTGATCACTGTATTTCAGCACAATTGATTTCTTTTGTAATATTATGCATTTTATTTTGCTTACTGAAAAAATATTTTGTGGGGTCCATAAGTTTTTGCCAGACTGCCGAAGATATCCACAATACACAAAAAGGGTAATGGCCCCGTCTTGGAGTAAGAGGTAACTTCTCTCCTAGGTCTCCTTTCCTTCCTAATGAACCTGCTGGACTCATGAATACTTTCTTCCTTTTTCACTCTTCTCAAATGCACATGACAACAAGGGAGAAAATAAATATTCCCAGGGCTCCTGGTTGGAACTTAGAATTTCTTCTTTTGGCAAAGGATTGAAAACTGAGGGTATACATCAATTAAGGAATGACTGAAAAGTTATGGCTTATATGAAGGTGATGGAATACTATTGTGCTGCAACAAATGATAAAGGGGATGGTTTCAGGAAAAAATCTGAGAAGAACTGATACAAAGTGAAGTGAGCAGAACCAGGAGAAAAATCTGCGCAGCAACAGTAATATTATAAGAATAATCAACTATGAAGGGCTTAGTAATTTTGATCAATACAATAATTCATAGCAACTCTCCAACTCCAGATATAGGTTTAGAATATAGAATACTATGTAGAATATATAGTATATATATATGATATATATAATATAGATATAATATAGATAGATAGATATAGATATAGAATACTCTCCAGATAAATAACAGGCAGATACAGAGTACAGATTGAAGCACATTTTTTTTCCTTTTTGAAATTGTTCTTGATTTTCTTTTTATCCAGAACATGGCTAATGAGAAAATATGTTTTGTGTGACTGTATATGTATAATGAGTATTATAATTCTTGCTTTCTCAATGGGTGGTTGGAGGGCGTAAAGAGAGGGAGAAAATGTGGAATTGAAAATAAAATAAAATAATGTATTATTCCATAGAGACTTTTGCAGATGATGGCAAGGTACAGCTTAATTACAGTACTTACAGTACTGTCCTTCAGATACAAGATAGATTCAAAGGAATTTTGTGAACATACCTGGTAACCTCACCAAAATTTATAACATTTTTTTTTCCAGTGGAAAAATATGTTCTAAGTTCCCAAATAACTGATTTATAAATGAACTCTTGGAGTACAACTTATTTATAAGATAGTGACTTTCTGTACTCTGCTTTTGCCTTCTTCTATCTTTGGTTTTATTTTTTTTGGAAGGTGTGTTGAGAGGAATGGTACAGGGTGACTTTAAAAGTATTTCATGTAGGGAAATGCTTGGGTTGTTTTAGCTTAGTGAAATTGGGAGAAGTAGCAGAAGTAGACCATTGCTAATGAGTGTGGAAGTAATAATATTGCTGTTAGTGGTGGACAAGGCAAGTGTAAATGGTGGGTCAATATATTTCTGTGGGCTTAATGATTAAAAAAACTATTTGCAAAGCTATGTGTATTTCTCTACATTTGTATTGATCCACATGCTTTGTGGATTTTCCTCATTTTGGGAATAACAAGCTGTATAATTTTGAAAACATTGTTTATTACCATATACTTCTTACATGGCCAGATCACTCATTTTTTAAAGATAATTTTTTTCTGTTCTGTCAAAATGATTTGTAGGGGAGTAGCATGAAAAATAAATTATGAGCAAGAATCGAGTGCATAGTCTACCTAGTACTTTTCCATTCTCAAGAGGAAATTTCAGTTTTTTCCCTAACAACTCAGTCTTTACTCTTATCACCAAAGTACATAGCATGATTGATATTACATTTCAGCTACGTAAACATTGCTTTAATACTTCTCATTACTTTTGCCCAAATAACCCTGAGTAAATGTATTATCTGGCACAATAGTTTGTAGCTGTGGCATCCTTTCAGAGCCAGTGGCCTTGTTGCACAAGACAGAGCTCTCGGACTTTTGGCAATGGTACAGTTGTTTTTTTTTTTTTTAAGCTTTTCTTCATACATTTCACCTCCATTATCTGCAAAGTTCTATTGCCTAGTAAACTAAAGGCCAGAGGGAACAGCCTTTACTTCCATCTCATTCAGAACTAAATATTTTAATCTCTCTAATAGGATGGAATAGAATAAACACAGTGGCACAAAACAGAATTGATGGCCTTTCCATTAGATGGAAGAGAAGGGAGTAAGAAAATGTGAGCTTTGACAACTGTATCTCCATAAATATTTTCAAATTCTTTGATATTGAGATTGAAGAAATTTTCTCATTGAAGGACTTTTCTCTAAAGTCACATTTAGAGTCTTATCCACATGAGGTACACTATTTACACTCATTCAACTAGGTCAGGCAGATCTTCAAGGAAGTTTAGTTTTCTGTGTTATCCAAGATGGAGCCAAAGTACACAATTTGTTATGTTATAGTGGAAAAGTAAATAACTGAAGCTGATTTGTACACAATCTTTGTCTGTTAAGCAGTCTGACTTTCAAATAACCTTTATTTAAATTATCCATGTCAAGAAAAGATAACTATTGTATAGCTTATAGTGATAGAGCATTTTAAAGAGCACAATGTGTACTCTTCACAACATCCTTATACAATACAATTATTATTACCCCTATTTTACACTCTTTAGCATTTTACCTGGATGTATAACTAATAAACATGAAAACTAAGATGTGAACCTAAGTCTCTTGACTTTATTCTTTCCACTACATGATGTATTTAATGCAGTTACAATGCCACTTTAAGAGCAGGCCCAGTCAGGTTGTTTGTAGGTTCAAGAACTACAATGATCTTCACAGATCTATCCAGCCTTCTTTTTGCAATAAATCAACTAATAATTATTTATTAAGTACCTACTATGTGCCAGGAACTGTACTAGGCCCTAGAGATACAAGTACAAAGAATTAAATAATCAAAAATTCTGATGGCGGGGTGGAGAGACAAATATCTACAACATAAACGTAAAGTAAATAAATGCATATATATATAAAGTACACAGACACACATATACATACGTGTACACACATGTACACACATACATATATACACATGTACATACACATATATACGTATACACATATATAAATAGATATAAAGTTGTTTGGAAGGAAGGAGACCAGTAGTCATGGGGAATCAGGAGAGACTTCATTCAGAAGATGGTACCTGAGCTTCATCTTAACAGAAAGGAAGGAAGGAAAGAAGGAAGGAAGGAAAGAAGGAAGGAAGGAAAGAAGGAAGGAAGAAAGGAAGGAAGGAAGGAAGGAAAGAAGGAAGAAATGAAGGAAGGAAAGAAGGAAGGAAGGAAGGAAAGAAGAAAGGAAGGAAGGAAGGAAGGAAAGAAGGAAGGAATAAAGGAAGGAAGGAAGGAAACATACATTTTTAAGTACCTACTCTTAGGTACACAGGCACTATACTAAGTGCTTTACAGATATTATCTCATTTAGTGCTCACCATATCCCTGGGAGGCAGACAATGTTATTATCTCCATTTTATAACTGAGGAGCCTATGGCAGATTTTGTTTAATTTATTTGTCTCTGGTCACACAGTTACTAATCTAGCTGATCCTGGATTGGAATTTAGGTCTTCCTGACTCCAGGCTCCTAACTCTATCTATTACTATGCCACCGAACTGCTGACAGATAGGAGGAAAGGAGAGGTTGTATTTCAGGAACATAAGATTGTCAGTGCAAAATCAGTAAGACAAGAAATGTAATGTTTCTCATGAGGAACAAAGAGAAGGCCAGTATGGCTGGTTAGCAGAATGAGGGAGGGAGAGTAATGTCCAATGAGGAGTTTTTCCTTTGGTAAAATGTGATGTTAATACTTCGATTCCCCACATCATAAAGAGGTTTGAGAATTAAATAACATAATGTATATGAAAGCCCTTCAAAACCTCTAAAGTTTTAATTATGTAGTTTGATGATGACAATGATAATGACCTACCCCTTTGGGACTCCCTTCACACAACACGACATCTCCTTTATCAACTTAATGTCTAAGTTTGTATTATACTTTTCTATGCATTATATCCTCTTACTAGAAGATGTTTAAGAAATATTGAATTGAATCTAAGTGGATGTCTTGCAAGGTGGTACTGCCTCTGAATAATTAGCAGCTCCTTCCTTCCTTCCTTCTCCTTTTCCTTCCTTCCTTTCTTTTTTCTCTCTTCATCTCTTCTCTGTCCCTCTGTCTCAGCTCTCTGTCTTTCTGCCCATCTGTCTCTTTCTTCCTCTCTTTTTTCCAGAACTGTGTGTGAATTGGTATATGGGAATTACTTTCCTAATGCAGTTTAGCACCTGTTCTGCAACTTAGACTGCCCTGGAAGATTTACCTGGGGATTTGGAGAATTAGTTGGCTTGTCCGGGGTTAGACAGCCAGGCAGGACTTGGCTTGACTTGACTTCTCTGACTGCAAGGCCAGTTCTGTCCACTCTGCCAGGTGCATTTCCAACTTCATGGTAATCTCTATAATGGACATGGCACAATGTGAGGAAGGAAAGAAATGGTTCTGAATCAGAACACACATCCCTGCAGAGATGCTAGTGTGCAAACACTCCTACTGAACTTTAACGCTTATGATGAAAGAAGCAACAAAGCTTTAAAACTTTCAAATTCAAATGTCTTTTATATGTATTTCAACTTAAATGAAAAAGGCTTTGGTAAATATCTAAATTCATACCTTTCTCTTATTAATCTTTTAACAAATCATTGAAAGGTGGAGGTGATTACCAATATGGATTTCAAATGTAACTTCCCCTCAGCTAAATTGCAAAATTCGAAGTGAGTATGTGTAAAGTAAATGTGCAAGCCCCTAGTTTTGGAACTGCATCTAACCAATCTAAGAAAACTCTGAGACTTTTCTGATTTTTCTGTTCTTCTCAAAAATATATTCCCAGAGTTTTTCTCATTACAATACTCTTCTTTCTTCAGTTTACTACACCAATATTTCATCTAGCACTCAGCTTTTTGGGTTTTTCATATTTGTAAGCACCAGAACAGTTGTGGTTTAGATATACTGCCATTAGTGAGAGCAAGTTAGTTAAATCTTCTGAAGTCATAGAGAATAACTTTTGAAATTGGGTTTAAAGCTGTATATTTACTTAACAAGTTTGACTAAGTATGACATTTTTTGGTTTCTTAATTTACATACTTTAATTAACAACAAAGTATAACTACCTCAGCTTAAATATGGAAACTGTTTAAAACATGCAACATGACTCTGCTAAGTATTCATAGACACATCATTAAAAAATAATGCTACTAATTAAAACTTGCTCAGCATTTATTTAATTGAGTTTAGGAATATTAGTCAAGATAGAAAGGGGACTATTTCTTCCCTTTTTAGACAGCTATTACAGATGACTGACCATAGACAAAATGGTATTCCTGGTGGTTTCCTAGCTTTCTTCTCTCTTCTCTTATTATTTTAGATCCTCAGCCCTTTTATGGTACCTCTGGATAAACAGGGCCCCTGCGAGATTTGTCCTTCATGAGCCATAAAGTTTGGTCATGAATTACGTAACTTGTATCTTTCCAGTTCTACTCTCCAGTCCTTTCAGTATTTAACTATTGAGGATAGTTTCTTAATCTAAAGGAATGAATATTGAATGATGAAATTTCAAGCATTAGTGAGGCGTATAAGAAATATTTTTGGTTAAGCAGAGTTTCCTGTTTAACCACATCGGTACCCTTTAAATCTTAATATGTGGGCCATCATATCTTCTGTCTATACCTAAAGCTGACTTTCTTTAGGATGGTATACATAACCCAAACCAACAAATTCATTTTGGAACAGATGACTAAAAGGGATCTTACATGAGATGACAAGGGCCATTCCAAAGGATATGCCCAAATTATCGTAAGTTGGTGAGTAGCTATAACTTTTTTTAAAGACCTCTAGGAAAAGAAATTCCATAATCTCTTTTAGTAATCAGTTCCAGTGTTAGAAAATGTCCCCTGTCAAGAAATTATTTATATCTAACCTAAATTCCTCATGCTACATGAATTTCCTTCAGTCCTCTTCACAGAGGAGATGGAAAACAGTTGGTAACCATTCCCCTTCATGTGATAATCCTTCATGAATTTGAAGGCAGTTAATCAGCTGAATTCTCTTTATTGTATTCAAAGGGTACAAACAAAACATTCTTCCCCCTATCCTACATGAATACTTCATGCTACCTGAGTTACAGACAAATATTTCCTTTAATTTCTTCATTTAACTATTTGCATACATTTCATCATTTTCTCACTGTAAAAATAGCATGAGCTTAGGTTGTATGACTATAGAGAAATGGGCCTATCTGTATCTAAACTTCTTTTTATAGGACTACAAGGAGACAGTGTGTGTGTGTATGTGTATATGTGTATGTGTTCTAGATTTGTACTGATGATTTATTAATGTTATTAATGTTGGGAATTTCCACTTTTGAAACTCTTTCCACCAATGTCATTCAGCAATTCATTTTTAAACATTCTTTTGGAAAGTTTCCTGAGGCAAGAGGAAGTTAAAGAACTTGACAATGGTCTCACAGTCAGTACATGTCAGAATTAGGATTTGAACCTAAGTCTTATTGACTCTTGGGCTAACTCTTTATCTGATGGAGATTGATACCTCTCTTCTCTTGATCCCTCTCCCCATTACTTGGAGACAATCTTGGAGAGGTATTGTGCGTGACATATTAATTATCATGTTGTCAACCTGGTAATGTGACTCCCAGAATTTAGCTTTAGTGGTCCTAGGGCAATGTACACACAGTCTGTCACCCTACCCATACTCAAACCTTTTCCCTCTTGGTAGGAGATCCCTGTGAATCAGTTCTGACCCATTAAATAGTCAAACATTCCCATGACCCTGAAGTGGTAGTTATAATAATCAACAAGTGGCCACTTTGATTTAAACAAGTTACACAGGAGACAAAATCCATGTGGGTCTAAGTGGAAAAGCATTGTGAAGTATTTACTTCAGTGAATTTTTGATCTTTCATTATTGTAGGTACTTACTCAAATGATGCTGGTTACATCCATTCATGCCTTTTTATATTCATCCTTATCCTCCCATCAGTCTTCCATAAGGTTAATTCAGCATGGTGTAGACCTTCTTTTCAGGCTTTTGACAATACGTGGGTATCAGTGCAACATTTATGCCCTCCGTCTGTTATCCTTCACTCTTGCTATCTGACTGACCTACCTTCTTTTCCCATCATATATCTTCTGGCTGATTTAATATATATTAATATGTGTATATATCACAAATTAGAAATTTTATATTATATGTAATATAAAATTTTCATTTTCTTTTTTATTATGAACTTAGTCATCAAAAAACAAAAATATTTGTATATATAAGGAAGAACAAAAATGAAGATTATATATGTAATTATGATCTTCCGTTAAGTATATGTCAAATTTAACAAGTTTTCCATTTGATATTTCTCATAAGTTCTTGCATATCATTGTTTGGAACCTGTTTATTCCCACAATGTATCTTTTCTATTATCCTTTGAGTCACTTTCAATCTTAATTTTTGTCATTTAAGATATTCCATTATTCATAGCATCATGGAAATATGTGCTAGGTACTTAATCTAAATGTATTCCATCTCTTCCACTATCCCACCCTCCCCTCCAGTAGAGTATAAAAACTCCTTAAAGTCAAGAAATGTTGGTTTGTTTTTTGGTCTTTATATTCCCATTGACTAGTACAGTACCTTCTTTGTACATAGTAACTATTTAATATATGTTATATTGAACTATATTTCCATTAGTTTTGGAGATTTGTGGGTTGTGGCAGCACAACCTATCCATCATTTAAGACTTGCAGAGCATTACCTTCCATTCTCTCTTTGTCCCTTTGGACTAACTTGACTTAAACATAAGGTTTATATTGGAGGAGTAGTAAGAAAAAGTTGGAATTAGGTCATGGAATCACATTTTAGAGTTGTTGAAAGCCAGACAAAGTAATTTAGACTTTGTGTGGTAGGAACTAGAAATCATTGTAAGCTATATGATGAGAGTAAAATCTTGGGATTTTTAATTTGGTAGGGATGTAGGAAAAGCATTAAAGGGTGAGGGCTAGAGACAGGAAGATGACCTAGGAGATGAATTTAATTATCTAGGCACAAAGTGATGAAGGCCTGCAATAAAATTGTAAGAATAGGAATGGAAAAGAAAGGATGAATCTGAGGGACCCGGGAAAGAGAATGAATGTAATGGGATATTTTTGTGTCCTGGAGTTATAAAGGAGCAAAGATATTTAAGATGGAGTAGCCAGCAGTGGTTTTAATAGAAATCAGGGAGAATGACGACTGAAAGGAATGAGAAGAAGCCTTTGAATTTAGCCTTTAGAAGATCATTGGTGACCTTTGAGAAAGAAGTTTTTGTAGACTGATGGGGAAGATCACAAGAGTTGTTAAGGGTGAAGTGCTGAGGAAATGGAAGCAGCAAATACTCTCTATGAGAAATTTGATAGCAAAGGGAAGGATAGAAATAACATGGTGGATGGACGAGGGTAGCAAGCATAAGTGAAGTTTTGTTTAAAATATTACCTTAGAGAGACTTGATTATACTTGAAAACAGAAAAGAAAAGCCTAATTGATGAAAAGGAGACAGTGCAGATACTGTTAGGAGGTTAGGGGAACAGAATATGGATTAAATAGAGGAGCAAAGTTCCTTGGGAGGAAGGAAAGGCTGGGATTGAGATCATAGGTTAATTTTTGAGAGGATGAGTGATTTCCTTTGAGGTTACCAACAAGCTCTCAAGCAAGAGCTTGAAGTGAGTGTAACAACCCTCTGCCAACAACGGTTTCAGGTCATTGGCAGCTGTGTGCTTCTTTCCCTCTGAAGCTAGGCTTATGCTTGATTCCAGGGAGGAATGCAGAAGTAGGCCTGAGGAAGTTTTCTTTTCCTCATAATTTGGAAGAATAGCAATGAGTTTAAATCATGGCGCTGATATTCGATGTCCTCAGTGATATCACTGTCATTACTGATAACAATAAACTGTACTTTACATTAATTAAGACTAGAGGATCACCCGTGTCTGACCTTACATATAAATAGAGAAGATAGCTTTCTATGTAGTGTGACATGAAATGTATAAGCCCCACGTTGCTTTGTTGTTGTTCAGTCATTTCAATTGTGTCCAAATCTTCATGACCCTTTTTGGTGTTTTTTGGGCCAAAACATTGGAGTTGTTTGCCATTTTCTTGTCTAACTCATTTCACAAAGGAGGAAATTGAGGCAGAGTCACACAACTAGTAAGCATGTGAGGCTGGATTTGAATTCAGGTCCTTCTGATTCCAAGCCCAGTACTCTATATGCTGTACTACCTAGGTGCCCCTAAAAGCCCTGTCTTCCTTACTAATGATTAAAATTTCATCATAAATTAGTCATTCCTTTATGTTATACATTGTTTTATATTAGTAGCCTTTTAAAATGCAGTCATTCTTGATAGCCACCTCAACAGGTCCCCAATATTTTTTTTTTTTTATTTACTCATTTACTTTTAATTTACAAGATTCAGTTCCACAATCACTTGGGTTTCAGATTTTCTCCCCTCCCTTCCCCCCCACCCCCATGGTGGCGTGCAATCATGTATAGGATCTGCAAATAC
>CM053591.1:104062419-104087761 GCA_028646515.1 Pseudochirops corinnae | reverse complement strand
TAATATGTTTATATAGATATGTACATATCTATATATCTGCATGTATCTACAAATTATAAGTACATACATAGTATAAGAAAATATTATATATAGTTATATATTTACAGTGCTTAAAGGGCTGACAACTGTTCTATTTTCTATCTGGTTATTGTCCTCTCTCTAGTTTCATCTATTATTGCTCTTGGGGTGATCTAGTTTGATTGAGTTTTGCAAGTTCATTTTTTTCTCTAAAAGTCTTGTGACATGATACTACTTATTATCTCATACCATCTTCCATGATGTTCTGCAAATTAATTATATTCTAATTTGATGTCTATGGAACTATAGAGTCACAGAATTTGAAAGTTGAGATGTACCATATAAATCTTCAACTCATATATGAAAGGAATCCCCTCTGTAACAGCCAACAAATAGACATTTAGGCTCTTTATGAGGATGTCCAAGGAGAGGAAACACATCATTTACATATGACAGGTCATCCTACTTTTGGACATCTGTAATTATTAGGAAGTTAAATTATTGGGAAGAAAACAGCTAGTTTTCATTTTATTCTTTACGACTTCTACTCACTGCTTCTGGATCTGCCCTTTAGGTTCAAATAGAACAAGCTGAATCTTTCTTCCACATGACAACCTTTCAAATATGTGAATAAAACTGTCATATTCTCCCTGAGTCTTCTCTTGGCTAAATATGACCAATACTTTCAACTGATCTTTATATGACATGTAATTAAGGCCCTTTAGCATCCTGGTTGTCTTCCACTAGACCAGTGGTTCTCAACCTTCCTAATGCTGCGACACTTTAATACTCGTATGTGGGAGTATCTGCATGTGGGCAGACCTGCCTGGAGACAGATAGAGGAGGGGTGTCTTGGTTCCTAAGACCATTGGAAATATGTGTTTTCCGATGGTCTTAGGTGACTCCTGTGACCCCTGTGAAAGGATCATTTGACCCCCAAAGGGGTTGTGACCCACAGGTTGAGAACCACTGCACTAGATAGTCTCTAGCTTATAAATGTCCTCTACCTATACTTTGGGGCCCAGAACTGAACACAGTAAACTAGATGTAGTCTGATGAGGATAAAACACAGTGGCATTATCTTAAATTTTATGTAATCAAAATCGACTGCTTTATTGTCTCTCTCTCTCTCTCCATATATGTATGTATGTGTGTTTCACATACATACATATCCCTTTTGTTATCTATAGTTGTGAAAGGCATTTTCTTCTTTGTTCCTCTAATTTGTTTAAAAAAGTGACTTTTTTTTTTCAAATTTTGTTAGTGGTTTTTTATGGTATAACATGTGAGATTTTGTTTTAACCTTAATTTGTGCCCAACTGCTTCTCAGCTTTCCTAACAATTTGTATCAAATAGTGAGCTCTGACTTCAATAGTTGTGGTCTTTGAATTTATTAAGCACATTTTTAATATTTTCATTTTTTTTTCTGGATGCCATTTACTCAATCTCTTCCAAGGACCAGTTTTCTTATTTTTTAGCCAGTATCAAATACTTTCAATAATCAATACTTTATAGTATAGTTTCAGATACGATATTGATAGGTACATTTCCTGTATAATTTTTTTTTCCAGTAATTTTCTTCAGAGCTTTGACCAGATAAATTCCTCCAAAGTTTGTTATTTTTTTTCTCCAGATCTCTAAAAGAATCTTTTGTAATTTTGATTAGTATGATACTGAATAAATAAATTAAATTTGGTAATATTTTCATTTTTTCATATTGACAAATCTCAGTCATGAGCAATGTCTATTTTTCCCCACTGATTTGGGTCTGCATTTCTAAAGAGAGTATTTTGTGATTGTGTTAATCTATGTGTCCTAGGTGTGTTCCTACAGGTTGACTCTTAAATTTTTTTATATTCTTTAGTCATTTTGAATGATATATCTCTTTTTTATTTCCTTTTGTTGTTTGTTGTTATTTTTATAATATAGGGAAAGATTGTTGATTTGTGTGGATACCCCTTATGTCCAATGACTTTTGAGAAACTGCAAATTATTTAAATTAATATTTTAATTAGCTCTCTCAAGTTGTCTAAGTATACCATATCATCTGCAAAAGTGATTATTTTACTTCCTCTTCTTTCTATGATTATACTTCTATTTCTTTTGCCTATGATTATGCTTCCAGTTCTTTATTTCTCCTATTTCTTAATGCTAGCAAAATAATGGTGATGATGATGGACATTATTGATTTCCCCTAATTTTGTTGAAAACTATAGTTTGTATAAATGCTACCTTATCTTTCTTACATTGTGTGCGCATCTCTGTGTGTGTATGTAATACATTCTTAGTTTTAAATCAATACAATTTTCTATATTAAAGAAAATTCCACTTATTCCTATGTGTTTCTACTTAAAAAAGAGATCGACAAACACACAAAAAAATTTCTGTCAAGGTTAAAAAAAATACTCTGTCATAGAAAGTGTGGGATATAACATGGAATGAAGGAAGTTTGTTCGAGAGAAGAAATAATAAAGTAACATATTGCTTGTAAATATTCAGCAAATATTGATAACACAGAATGTGAGGAAAAAAGAAACATGGAGAGCAACAATTGATTACGAGAACTAGTAAAAACTCATAGATGTCCCTACTAAATAGCAGCATTCTTTGATCACTAGTTCCGCTTAGAAATAATTCACATTTACTTAGTACTTTATGGTTTATAAACCACTTTCCTCAGCATAGCCCCTTGGAATAGATATTTTAAGTGAGATTATCCCCATTTTTTTGGATGAGGAAACAAAGTATCAGGGAGGTTAAGTGATTGTCAAAGTGGGGATTCAAATCAGGTGTTTTTTGACTCCAGGTTTGATATCATAAACTGTGATAAGCCAGTCACAGTGATTTATCAAGATTTTGTTCTTAGGGATGAAAAAGTACTTTTAAGAAATGGGATAAATGGATGAAGCAAGGAGAGTCATGAAGCAGGGAGGGGATCCAGATTAATTACATGGACCACCAGCCTCATTACTTTCATTTCTGGCACTTTGCTCTCCCAGGCTTCTTTAAGGCCATGTATGTCATAGAAAGAGGGTAATGTTAGGCAACTGGACTCCCCAGATTCTTCATGCCCAATTTTGTTTGTTTCCCTTCATGGTCATATGAACATTGGAATGATTGGGTTACCAATTATATACACTATCTTGAGGATGTTTATTCATATCATTTGCAGCCAAAGTGAGACAGAGATTAAGACTTCTAAGTTCATAAGTTCATGACCAAGGTTTTGCTATCCTAGCACACTTATCTGAGGTCTATCTAAAGCTGTAGACAGGACTTTCGCCTTCACTCCAACAGGCTCTTCTGTAATTTACAAATAATAGTAATTCTGTGGTTCATTTGATTTGGTTGTTGAGACAAACAGGAAAGGACAGTATTCAGATTCTTGGACAAGTGGAACATAAACTGTTGCCCAAAAAAGGAACTTAGGCCTCCACAGGCAGGTCTCTTTTCTCTAAACTTAAGCCAAAGTGAAATCAATCAGGTCACTAGGAATGTATCTTGTTTAAAGCTTAGTTAAAACTGGGATGGATAAGGAACCTTTTCCAAATCTTTCCATATATGATAGCCTAAGTTGAAAAATGGATGAGATCAGTTTCAATTACAAGTTCAAAATAGGCTTAGGAGGCATTGCAGTTGATGACGACACTAGTAAGCCCTGGGCACATACTACGCTCAAAATTTCCCTAATGCCAATGCTTATGAGTGAAGTAAAACTTGGGAAGCATCTTAAGCAATAACCAACCCCTCCTCATCAATTCATTTTTCTCCTAGTTTTCTCCTGTCTCTATCCTGCCTCCCTGAGGAGCTGTGATCTAGCCCTTTTTAGATTTGTGGGGGCATGTGAACTCTCAGGAGTCTCAGTTTGGCTATTTTAAGACTATAAATAGGCTTTAATGAAAGACAGGCAGCTATGGCCCTGCCATGCATGCCAGGGAAGTATCACTTACTGGAATTTCCTTCAACTCTGATTTTCTCCTTGAATTAGGGTCAAGGCAGACCTTACATGGCAGTCATTGAGATGATTAAATTATGGGGGAGGTGGCAGAAAGAGGCAATGGAGTTGAAGAGGGTCATGCCTGGAACTCAGGTGACCTAGTGTAACATTATCTCAACTCTGTCAACTAGTTGTGTGACTTTGAATAATTCACTTAATCTCTGGACATTAGTTTCCTCATTTGTAAGATAAGGAATGACCAGAGACTATCTAAGATCTTTTCTAACTATAAAGTCCTATGAGTCAGAGACTGCTCCTCTCCTTCCCCAAAAAAGGCCTTCCTAAAATACTTCCATTGGGATTTTATTTCAAAAAGCACTTTGAGGAGAACTTTGGTTTTCCTCTCCACAACTGAACCTATGCACCAGATGCTACACAGTATATTTTGTTAGACAGAGAAGGAGCACATTATACTATGGGATCTAAGGAGAAAATATTTGTAAGAAAAATGCTTAGCACAGTGCCTGGCACGTAGTAGGTAATGCTTATTCCACATACCCCCCACATGAACTACAGCCAGAATTTAACTACTGTTATCCTTTATAGCTGAATAAACAAATGAGATAACTAGCTTAAAGGATAGAGAAAGAAGAAACCAGGAAACACAAAAGCAGGAACAATAGCCACCTTCTTAGGATATAGGATTCAGAGTTAGAAGGGAAAGAACTTAGAAATTACTTAGCCCAACTCCTGTTTTACCATCCAGGAAGCTGAGGGCCAGAGAGCTTAAGGGTCTTGCCCGACGTGACTTAAAAAGTAAAGTACTAGGGCCATGACCAGAACTCAGTTCCTCTGACCTCAAGTTCAGGGATCTTTCTATGACTATTTATTTATTTATTTTGGAGAAAGGACATGAGTGTGAAAAGGAGAGGAAGCAAAATAAAGTGCAGAATGAAGAGAGAGGGAGCAGAAGGAGAGACACTGGCAGAAGGATATACTGGGCCAAGGAGATGGACGAACAGACAAGAAAAAATATTAAGTCCTTGTTTACTTCTCCTCAATAATTTTTTTTTCTTTCTAACTTGTGCATTGCTTGACAGATATAATAATTTTTATTCCAATAATAATTGGACCTTTGTCCCACTTATGTGACTTTGAGTTTGGGTTTTATGCTCTCACTAACCCTCCCCCCCCCCCCACCTCTTTGTTTATTTTTGTTTGTTTGCTTGCTTGACCACCAGAGAACATTTCCTGCCTCTCTTCTCTGTGGAACTTAATCCACTCACCCTTTAAAATGCTGTCCTGGGAGTGTGCTGTTTTCTCTGCCAAGGGAGGGCAAAGTCAGGTAACTCACTATATCTCATTAGCCCTAGGCTATGTTTCACATCCCATCTAGCTGTCCACCTTGGGCTTTGTACAATCAGCCCAATCCTCATAAATCTCCCTTTATCCCTCTCTTTCGATCTCTGTGAACAATAATTGAATAAGTAATAGCATTTAGTGACAGCCTACTGCCTTATCCCTCTACTTATTATCCCTGTGACTCTAGACCCTTTCCTGATCTCTAATGCAATATGTGTGATCTTCTCCTTTTAGAAAGGAAGGGATTTGAGGGTATAGACTATACTGCTTTTATACTTGTATCCCTAGTGCCTAGCATAGTGCTTGGAACATGGTAGTCACTTAAATGTTTTCATTCATTCATTCATTCATTTATTCATTCTTTCTTTCTTTCATTTACTTATTCTTTTAAAATCCAAGTACCCATTATGGTCCATAATACATCAAAGGAGAATAAATTTAACAGATTTTCTTGCTGTAACCAAGTGTGACTGATTCAGAGAATACTAGGAAATGTTAGGTGGAAGAGACACTTAAAGGGGGTAAAAAGGCCAGGAAGTGGGGTACAATGATCATTTAAGACAAACTACCAACCTATACTTTGTCAAAGGCCAGCCTTGTTAGGGCTGTTTTCAGTAGCTCAAATCCCCAAGGGCTATTATTATAGTAATTGAGTTAGTGCTTATTTCCATGACTTTTAGGTGACCTAAAATTAGATTTGAGTTCTGAGCAAGAAGACTGTTGTTACTGTCACATTCTCCTTTCCTGCTGGGCCTCCCTTTCCTCCATTTTATGTGATTTGTTCTCTTTCCCAATTCTATCCAAGGACTTACTGTCAGCATCTCACCTATTTCCTCCCAATCAGTCAACAAGCATTTATTACAGAGACTTCAATGTCAACACAACTTCCCATTCTTTAGGGGAAACAAAAAATAACTCCAGATAAAAAAAGTTGGAGCTGACTTTAATAATGTTAACATTCCAATGTTTCCTTTGCTCTCCTTTATATTTTCACTTACCCATAAATGGTTAAGAAATCGTGTTTAGTTGTTTTAATGTTCATATTTTTTAAAAAAATGTTTCACATGTTTTGTCTTCTATCTTGTGAGATAAGCAAAATTTTGTCACACAAGACGGAAGATGAAAGATTTAAAAAAAAAAGATGTGATCATCTGTATACATATATATATATATATATACATATATATATATATATATATATATGCATTTTGAGTTCTTAAATAATTTGTTAAAACTCACTAACTAAAAGATTTCGTTGTCTTTACAGAAATTTATTCCTATTGATTCAATTGTTAGTTTATTCCCACATTCATCTATATCCATATCTAACCACATCCATATCGATCTAAATCTGTCTATATCATCTGCATATCTATCTGTCTGTCTGTCTATCTATCTATCTATCTATCTATCTATCTATCTATTTGTCTGTCTGTCTATCTAATCTATCTATCCTCTTTCTATCATATTCCCCCCTGAAATTCAGTCTCACATTTACAGCTGTCTATTTCTATCAAAGCACCTCAAACTCAAGGTCTACAGTAAAGAATGTCTCATGTTTTCTCTAAAATTTGTGTCTTTTTCTAATTTCTGCTAAGCTTGAAACCTTGGCATCCTCTTGGACTCTTTCTTCTTCACACTCCCCCCACTCCCCCGGATAATTGCCAAGAACTGCTACTCCTACCTCCATAATATCTTTCAAAGGAGCCATCATAGTTGAACTCTGACATCATGGTCTCTGGTATGCTGATACATAAGGGCATAGAAGTAACAGTAAAGAAATGACAGCTGTTTTGGAACAAGTTTACATAGGAGGGGTCCATGTTGGAGGCTACCCAATTTTGAGGCATTGAAGGACCATTTCTCAAGAGGCTTATCATGACAGATGTCCAAAACAGAATGCAAATGGAAGAGGAATGAACTGAGAGATAGGTAGGTGGTGCAGTGGAAAGAACAGTAGGCCTGGAGTCAGGAAAGCCTGAGTGCAGGCACTTTCTAGCTGTGTGACCTTGGGTAAATCACTTACTGTTTGTCTCTCTTCTATTGTAAAATGGAGATAATAATAACACATACCTCCCTGTGTCATAAGGATTAAATGAAATTATGTTTGTGAAGTGTTTAGCATAGGTCTGGTGTATGATTCTATATAAATGAGGGCAAAAAGTGGAGTATGATAATGTTTTATATGTAGCAAGAAAGTCTCCAAGTTCCTGTTTATAGATGACATTATTCTGAATGTATCATATCCCAGGATTTGATGGAAAGCCTCTTAAGGGGGAGCAATAACCCCTTTTTTTTTTGCTTTTGGGAGGGGGAGAAAGGCAGGGTAATTGGCATTAAGTGACTTGCCCAAGGTCACATGACTAGTGTTAAGTGTCTGGGGTCACATTTGAACTCAGGTCCTCCTAACTCCAAGGCCCATTCTCTATTCACTGCATCACCTAGCTGCCCCAAGCAGTAACACTTTTAAAAGTTTGACCTAACTGTTGATAGAAGGATAATCCTGTGATTGAAGGATACCTTCTTTACAGAGTTTGATATTCAGTTGAATGGACAACTCATGGAGCTAATCTGTCTCTCTCTCTGTCTCTCTCTCTGTCTCTGTCTCTGTCATTCTCTCTGTGTTTCTCTCCCTCTGTCTCTCTGTGTTTCTCTCTGTTTCTCTCTCTATCTCTGTGTCTCTCTCTTTCTCTTTCTCCTCTCTGTTTGTCTCTGTCTCTATGTGTTTACCCCCTTTTGAATGTAGAAATTTTGGTTGTTGAAAGAGGGAGAAAAATAATATTATTCCAAGAAAAACTGATAAAATTAGCTTGAGAAGAAAAATAACCTCATATACAATGTTGAAGAGAGATAGAGACTTTCCTGAGGACCTGAAGAATTGCCTTCAGATAAATGTACAGAGAGGACTTGTTTAAAGGTAGAATGACCAAGGTAGTAATATGGCTGCAGGGAATTGTAGTCTCTCAGCTCTTTTGAATGTGCCTGTTTTCCGAGTTTTAAAGTTATCCGATAGATATTACAAATTAAATTACTAGAAGCTATGTTATAATTTATTAACAGTGCTGCATCATATCTGAAAGAAAAGTGGATCTTTTGAATTTCACATTATGAGTTAGAGATGAGTCATTGTTTATAAAAATTCTTGAATTTGAAACAATAGAAGATATATGAACAGATACCATGGATGGAAAAGTAAAATGATATTCAACTGAACAAAGAAAGATCCTTTTATAAACAAAAGTTCATCTTTCAAACATTGATATTTTTTTTTGGCATCGCTGAAGAATTTAAGTTGCTGATCAGCTAAATGAGGAAGTGTAGAGGTACATGATGGATGTGAAAAGGCTGCAGCCTATTAAGGATAGTTATTGATTCTATGATTGCATTAGTATAGAGAACTTGTAGGTAAGGTTCTTTATCCTTTAGACTACCCTGCCTCTTAACATCATGTTATTTGGGAGGAATTGTGCAGGAATGGGGTGAAAGAATATCATCAGATTTTCTAGAACAGGAGATAGGCTAGTCAATTTTTCAAATATAAGGAATGACAGATGGATACTCTGTGTGTTCCATTGGTATACTCCTGGGGATATGCACAAGATCCACACAGAATGAGAAGGCATGGATGGGTTTCAGTCTCTGGTAGCTCTCCCTTCTTAGAGGAAATATCCACATAAATATCATAGATTAATTCAATTATTAAAGAAGTATTTTCTCCTCCTCTTTCACTACTCTCAGAGTACCACTGTTTTACTTTAGACTCGCATTACCTCTTGCTTGGGTCATTTTAATTACTTCCCAACTGGATTCTCCATCACCAGGTTTTACTATCAAAATAATTTTCACAGATTTGACCATCTAACTCTACTCCTCAAAAATTGTCTATAGCTTCTTATTACCTAAAGCAGGGGTGAGGAACCTGCAGCCTTGAGTCCACCTGTGGACTTCTAGGTCTTTGGAGAGGCCTTTTGACTGAGTCTAAGATATACAGAACAAATCTTTTTATTAAGAGGACTTGTTCTGTGAAGTTTGGATTCTGTCAAAGGGCCTCACTTGAGGACTCAGAGGATCATATGTGGCCTTATGGTCACAGGTTCCCCACCTCTGTCCTAGAGGATAAAATAAAAACAAAACAAAAATAAAATCACATTAGACTAGCATTTAAGACCCTCCACAATATGATTCTAACTTTCCTAACTCTAATTTCATATTGTCTTCCATCAGAAACTTTACATTCTGTCCAGAAGTCAGTTTTATGATATAAAAAGGATTCTGGATTGGAGTTAGATGACCTGGCTTGGGCCAAGCATTTATTTTTCCATGCCTTAATTACCTCATCTATCTGAAGGGTTTTGATCAGATGATCTCCAAGGTATGATCCTATGTACTCTTACTATTTCCTTTTTCTTGTATGGTCCTCATGCTTTCAAGCAAACCCCCTTCCATGCTAACAACTTCTTCCTCATTTTCACTTGTTGAAATCCAGATGGCAGAGCAGTTACTACTTACGTTCTAGTTTACTCTGCCTTTCCTCAATAAAGATATATAATGAAAAATCAATTATTGAACATGTACTACAAAATTTATAAATCTCTACACTCCTCAACATCTTTCTATTATCAGGAGGAAAAAAAGGTGGATGACTGGACTGAATGTATTACATTTCAAAATAGATACATTATAAAGAGTTTTAACATTTTTATATACTTGGTGTTACTTTTCTGTGGGTTGGTGCATGGTAAGTGGTTTGAAGAAAGGGAGCCTAAACTAAGAATATTTCACCTTGGTGTGCTGATCTTTCACAAAAGAAAATAACCCAAAGTAGATTTGAGGCCATTTTCTGAATCACCTAGTTCATACTGTTGATCAGTAGCAAATGACTCTCCAGCTCAGTGGGATAGATGACAGCTACAAATGGGAAACTGTGCATTTATTTCTTTGATTTCTTCCATTACTCTCTAAGGAACAGCAGTTTCCTCTGATTGACTACAGGAACTGTCTCTTTTTCTTTCAAAAGTCAGCCATTCATTAATATGCTATACCTTTATGTTAAGACATGCTCACTGCTTCAGGATGGCTCACAGCCAGAAAAGCAATTTCCTTTTTCTTTAGAAAGGTTTAGAATCCATTCCATTCCATCCGGAAGAGGTATTCCACTTTTAAAGGTGAAAGAACATTTGCTTCTTTTACAGATAAATGGGAGAAACAGGATACATTAATGAAAGACAGAGGGCATATCAATTAAAAATGCCTATACAGGGTGGTGCCACACCCTATTCACATGTTATCTCAATGTCAATTAACAAGGAAGATTAAGGAAACCGATTTTTCTTTTTCTAATAAAATAATTCTGTTTTCAAGATGGGTTTTACTTGCACATATATTTTTTTACTTGAAAATCTAATAGTTAAATATTTATCAATTTTGGTAACATTTTTAAGGCAATACATTTTATAGTTCAGTCCCAGGCTAATGATTCAGTGATAAGAGAAGCAGTTACAATGCTTGAAAAATATTTAGGCTTAATTTAGGGCATCTTACCCTGCATTTTCCTCTCTGGCCCTAGAGTTAAAGCATTCAGACTTTCAACTAACAGGATCATTGCTGTTGTTCAGTCATGCCCAATTCTCCATGATCCCATTTGGAATTTTCTCTCTTTCTTTTTTTTTTTTGGCAAAGTTCCTAGAGTGGTTTGCTGTTTCCTTCTCCAGGTCATTTTACAGATGAGGAATGGGGGCAGACAGGGTCAAGTGACTTGCCCAGGTTCACACAGCTAGTAAGTGTCTGAGGTCAGATTTGAACTCATGAGGGTGAATTAGGGTAAAGGATAGTTAAATGGTTTTAACATAGAGAAGACACTTTAAAATGTATGCCATTCAAAATGGGCAGTTAATCAACAATTTAGCAAGTATTTATTAAGCACTTACTCTATGTAGCAGTACTGTGATAAATATTAGCAATATATGTAATATAGTACTATATAATGTAATGATAATAATAGTAACATAGAATGAAAATAAGTTCCTTAAAATACCTGTACTGTCACTGCTGCCAAAAAGTTCAATTCATAAAAATGAGATTTAGATTCTGACAGAAGCTTCAGAGGATGAGAAAGAAATACTAATCCTGAGGTTCTTTTGTAAATACTCTATAGCTGTGGATTTTCTGTGATGAATCAGACAAATTTTGGTTGAATTCTTTCTGCCAAGTTGAGATTATGCCATCTCTTATTTCGTATGTGTTGTCTGGGGCTGTCTTTGGGTTCAATATCAGATGGATACCTAGAGTCCTATTCAACAGAATTCAGCAAATATGTATAAAGTTCCTTCCAATGTGTCAGGAATTGTATTAGGCATGATGACAGAAAACTAAAAAAAGAAAACAGCTCCCCGAGAGAGGGGCTATTAATGTAGTAGTAGAGAAGGCACATAATACATGAATGCCATGCAAAATGGATACTTTATCAGCAAGTTAACAGGTATTTCTTATGTGCTTATAACTATGTGCCAGGCAGTATGCTAACCATTAGTAATATAAATACAAGAAAGAAAGATAGTCTCTCAACTCTGCAGTCCCAAGAAGTTGATATTCTATTGAGGGAACACAATGCATAAAACAAAGAAGAGAGGACTGATTAAAGTACTCACTGGGATGGCTTGATAGGGGAAATCTAGTGTCCAAGGTGGAAAGAAATGAGACATGGCAGGTAGGCCTGGAGCTGTATGTCAACAGAGCTCCTGGGAAGACTCCTCCAAATGGAGAGAGAGAGAGAGAGACAGAGAAAGAGACAGAGACAGAGAGAGAGAGAGACAGACAGACAGACAGAGAGAAAGACAGAGAGAAAGACAGAGAGAAAGACAGAGAGAAAGACAGAGATAGAGGCACAGAGACACAGACAGAGACACAGAGACACAGACAGAGACACAGAGAGAAACACAGAGACAGAGAGAAACAGAGACAGAGAGACAGAGTGAGACAGAGATAGTCACACAGAGAGAGAGAGAGAGACAGACAGACAGACAGACAAAGAGAGATAGGGAGAGAGATCCACAAGGGTTGAAGACGAGGGAATTCAAACTTTCAATATGCAATTGCAGGGCTGGAGTGAGACTTCAGGATGAAGAGTTAGATCATGGTAGAGGAAATCCAGTGTACAGCCTGGAGAGGAATTAGGGTTAACATCATTCATTTGGCATTAATTTCAACCTAAGTCCAAAATGAATTAAATAGAAGTTATGACTACAAAGTGCTTTATATGTTATTCTCACAAAAATAGCAAGAGGTATATGTTGCAAATAGTATTGTTGCCATTTTAAACATGAGAAAACTGAGTCCTAGAAAGGTTGAGTAACTTTCCCAAACTCACACAACTAGTAAGTGACCTAGTTGGGAGTAATGCCATGCTCTCCTTCACCTCTCCTCCACACCCCACAGGTAGAATATAATTACCTTGAGGGCAAAGACTTTCATTTTTGTCTTTGTCTTACCCACACCTAGCACTGTGCCTGGCATAGAAGGAAATTATTAAATAACTGTTGTTTGGTTTCTCTTTCCAGTCTACCATGAAGCTTTTCTAGTAAATGGATAAAGTATATGAATAGGAAAATTATGGTATTAATAAAATATTATGACAATCTACTGTTCAGTTTTTTATTCTGAATCTTGTTTTGAGAAAAAATAAAGTTTGGTATAGTTTACAAAAGTGGTGTCCAATTCAAACAGAGGTAGGGGCCACTAATCACTACCTAAGAATCTCTGAAGGCTATAGATTAACTTAGGTTTAAAATATGATACTATCTATGCTTTATCATATTTTTATTTATTTTGTCAAGTATTTCCTAATTGCATTTTAATCTGGTTTAGGCATTAAAGAATGTTTTGGACTCCTTGTCTTTAATACCTCTGGTTTATACCATGAATATGAATTTCAATCCCATAAGAAGCTGAACATATAAGTAAATCCAGAAAGGGTTAGGTAAATTCAGGGAGTTATAGAGGATCAATAATGGGTCGTTAAAAAGGTTTGGGATACATCCTTAGGTTTGTGGAGTTTCAGTTAAGGAGGACAAACCTTCCTTTTCATAATAATTCCTTTGATTCATTTGACTCAGTGTGTGGCATTCCCAGTACACTTATGAGGGTAGTTTGATTCTGGGTGAGCTGTGAATTGTTTGTGATGACTCAGAATGACATCAATTTGCCTGTGGGTCATTCTACTCTGTGGACCACTATGGTGCTATTTAGTAAGTTATTACTTTTTTGTACCAAACTGCATCTAGAAAGAGACAAAGTAGCTTCCATGTTCTTTCTCTTTCATCCATTAGTCACCACCCATGACCCTTTGGAAAATTAGATTAAGTAATTCTATTTTTCTGGTTTTATTATCTCCTTTGTAATTTCATTTTCTGAGCACCAATTCCTCTCTCACCATAGACTGAGTTAGATTACACTCTCCTTTCATATGAGAGGCCATTTGGATGTGAAAGAGTGAATTCAAGCCCAATTATTGCCCACCTGGTGGTTGGGAGGCATTTTAGTGACTCAGAGACTCTGGTTTTAAAAATGTGCTACAGAAATTATCTCCTTATAACAGGCCTATCAACTGGCTACCTACAGGTGTCAGTCAGGAGAAAAAAATCCAAATAATTTTTCTGTGATAAGTTATAGCAGCTCAGGAAATAGACCTTTATGTTTGCTGAAGTTTAATACAATACTGCGGTGGCAATATAATTTGTGAACAGGGAGGACAAAGCACAAAAAATACATTCATAACATTTTAATTTAGTTTCGACTTTTAATACATGATTTTGTTCTCTTACATAATTTCTGCTTACTTAATAGGAAGAAAACCTTAGGGAACTAGAAGGTTTTCATGGCACAAGCCAATTATATTTGAAATTGGATATCATATGAGAGCAAACACAATGAACCCTCTCTTTTCATTCCCCCCTTTTATGTGGCAAAACAGACCTGAATTTCCTTTTAATTTTTATACATCTTGCATACATTTTTGTTACCATAATTGTTTTGTCCTATAGAATTCTTTGTTCATACAAATGCATTTGAATTTGTTTATACATTGAAAGATCCTACTTCAGAGGAATGGGAATGCCTTCTAGCAATGCAAACTGTAAGTATCTTGCTCTCCTTTGAGGATGAATGAATTATCCAATGACTTATCATATAACTAGTAAATGGCAGACAGGACTCAAACCTCATTCTCCTTATTTTAAGTTTTGTGCTCTTCCCGTAATACTCTGCTGATGAATACAATTATTGGATGAGTCTCTCTTATGCTACCCAGTACAGTTCTTTGGATATAAACATTTAATGTTGATTTATTTATTGGTATAATGCAAAGAAAATTGTACTAAATCAAGGGCTCTTAAACTGGGATTCGTGATTTAAAAAAAAGTTTTGATACTGCATTTCACTGTAGTTGGTTTCTTTTTTAATACTATGTATTTTACGCATTTTAAAACATTCTGATTTCACATGTAATAACTGAAATTGTATTTCTTGCCTTCACAATGGATGAAGGAGGGGTAGGAGGGATGGAGAAAAGTTGAAGGTCCAAAAAAAGAGAAAGTTAAAAATAAACGATAAAAAACCATTATTCTGAAGTGAAGTAGGCTTTACCAGACCCATTTACCAAAGGGGTCCATGACACAGATAAATTCCTAGCTCTGTTAGCAGTTGCTTAATTTGAGTCAAGGCACCCAAACTATCTTTACCTCAGTTTCCTCATGTGTAAAAACAAGTGATTCAAACTATAAAGTTCCTCCTATGCCTAACATTCTATCATTTCATAATTTATTCCATTACCAACTTAAATTGAACATAGTTAAGACATAGCAGTTCATTCCATTAATTTGCTTTCTGTCATCTTGTCCCTATGATTGGTTTCCATAGTTGAGTGGATCATGGCCTTATATCAATGTTATTTCAAGCAAAAATGTCCTGTAGTCAACATATTCAATCTGCTACCAGATTCTCACATCTCTCTCTTTACCATATCTTCTATATCTATTTCTTCTCAGTCCTCTGCTATGTCAGATTTAACTTTCCAAGATTATTGAATCATTAATCAACCCATTTATTCATTTGCTCATTCAACAAAATTGTCAAACTCCTATTTGTTCAATGTGAGTATCAGAGGAGATACAGAGACACCAAAATATAGCATTTGTTTGAGGAAGTTTTGAACTTAGTAGGACTGATTAGACTTACACACAATTGAATAAACTATAATAAGAAAATAAGAGACATATGACATTCTATACCTTCAGAGAAAGGAAAGGTCAGTGAGTCTGAGAAGATCAGGAAAGGCTCAGAGAAGATAGCATTTGCATTGGGCCTTAAAGGTTTCCTTTGTATAGGGAAAGACATGAGTCAAGTGTGTGTGTGGAAGGGTAAGTGTGGGATATATTTGGGAGATGGTTAGCAATCAGGATTGGCTAAGGAATAAAATACATGAAGTGAAGGAGCATGAAGCAAGGCTATAAAGGTAAATTGGAGCCAGATGGCTGAAAAAGGTGCCCTGTGGAGAGGGATAGGAGAAAGGGTGTCCTGGTATATAGGTAAGGGTGGGGGTAGAGCTTGCTACCTGGTAGTATACTATTTTATCTAAATATTTTTGCTTGCTAGGCTATAAAAACTCAGTTGTTTCTATGAATTGAGAGGTGTAAGTTGTGTCAGAATCCTTTCAGTTTCCATATAATGAATCAAAGCCCCTATTGTCTCACTTTAGTTATGACTCTGGGTGCAGGTCAGGAAGGTGTGAGGTTGGAGAAGTTTCTCCATAAGCATAGGCTGTTGTCATTGAATTCAGTCATTTCAGTTGTGTCCAACTCTTTGTGACCCGATTTGGGGTTTTCTTGGTAAAGATGCTGGAGTGATTTGACATTTCTGGCAGTGTTAAGTGAGTGTTAAGTGTTAAGTTTGCCTAGGGTCACAGAGCTAGTAAATGTCTGGATTTGAACTCAGGTCTTCTGGATTCCAGGTCTAGTACACTGCTTATTGTGCCATCTAGCTGCCCCATTACCATAGGAGTTTGTCAGAAATTTACAAGAAATACTCTAGCAGTAAATATATGAAATGGCTATATGTAAGAAGAGGGCACAGATCTCATTAATTCTGAATTCTCTGCTCCTTTTCTATAAGTAATCACCTGATATGTCATTCCATTTAGCATCTGCTGTTCTTCCTGGATTCAGCTCCATAGAACAAGATACCCCTCCCAGGATAAGTACATCATTTCTAAACTTATCACTGTACTGTTTACTGAAACCCTGATTCACTCTATCTCCCTTAGCATTCAGTCTCCTCTGATTGAAGGGCTAGAAGATGGAGTCCCAAATTGCTCCCAATGCTTGCTTTCCTTTGTAGAGAACAGAAACTGACCTCTCTCAGCTTCCTCCACTTTGCATCTGCTGCCTTCCTGGTTTCAAATCCTCAGAACAAATACCCCAACTGCTTGGTGTTTCTTTTGTGTGTTGTTCTCCCCCCCACCAGCATCCCTCCAGCATTTAAGTTGTAAGCTCTTTGAGGGAAGGGGCTGTTTTTCTTTTTATCGATTGTATCTCCAGTGTTTAGCATAGTGCTTGGCACATAATAAGTGCTTGTTGGACCAATTGGTTTGGTCTACCTACATCTAATCTTTTCCCTCACTAATTGTTACCATGCTCCTCAAGAAAATTCAATTGTCTCCCTATTGCCTCTAGGATTATTAGTTATTAGCTTAACTGGCAATTAAAGTTCTTCAGAATTTGATTTTAACCTCTATTTCCAGCCTTATGAAATGTATTTCCCCTCCTATACTCTATTTTGAACAAAACCAACTTGATCGATCTTTACATACGTTTCACCTTCCATCTTCATGCTATCAGTTAAGCTGTCCTCTTTCCCTGGAATGTTTGCTGTTACCTCAGTTTTTCAGAACATCTAGCTCCTGGCCAGGCTCAGATTTTGTGCTTTTCCTGATTCCTTCAAAAGTGAATATCCCCTCCAATTTCTTTTTGAATATATTTTCTAATTTATAATAATAATAAAACTAGCATTTATATAGTTTCTGAAGCATTTTACATATCTATTTCATTTGATCTCTGTACATGTTTTCTTCCAGAATGATTTAAGAACCCTGAGGGTTAGTACTCTTTTTTTTTTTTCTTTTTGATCAATTCACTGGTCTAAAATGTACCTGGCAAGAAACTTTCTCTACCAATGCAGATATGCAGTTTTTAATGCAACTTGCAGTTTTAGAGAGTTACTTAGGGGAATGAGAGTGAGTTAAACAGTCAGCATATCCCTTGAGTTTCATGAATCTTGCCCCAAGGCCAATTCTCTAATAATAATAATATCTAGTATTTGCATAGTATCTTAAAACTCGCAAAAAGCTTCATAAACAATATGCCATTTTTATTCTTACAACAACCCTGGGAGGTAGATATTATTATTCCCATTTTGCGGAAGAGGAAATTGAGGCAGATCAATTAAGTGGCTTACCCAGGGTTACACAATTGATAAGTATCTGAGGCCAATTTCCAACTGAGATCTTCCTTACTTGAGATTCAGGACTCCATTCAACGAGCCACCCAGCTACCATATTACTTCCTGTATAGAATATAATATATATTGAATAGCTTGTTGAGTTGAGCTCAATAAGTGGAGTTTAACAGTTTCCAATAGCCATTTCCCTTAATGGAATACATTCTAAATGTTCCAATTGGTCTAGATGTTTAAACTTTCCCCTTTAGAACACCAGGAATGACTGCTCTATAAAAATCAGTCATCACAGCTTTTTTTCTGATTTTTTTTTTTTTTTTGGCATCAGAAATGTTTTTTTTTGGGGAAAATCATTATCATTGATCCTGTTTTCAGGTACTATCATTTTCTTTCTTTATCATTTTCCACACTCTTCCCTTCCTTTTCATAGCCCTATTCAGCTTGTGCTTCTGACAGCAAATACCTCCCTTCCTACTGTATCCATTTTACAAATTGGTTTCTCATGGCTCTTAAGCATCTATTTATATACCTCTGCTTTCCTCCCTAGAAAGGAAATATGTTTCAGCTATAGATCTTAGAAACCCAATTCATTTACATTTAAGAATTGCGATGACATGCTCTCTTATTTCACTTTTAAAGGCTATTTTGTTTAAAGCTTATTTGAGTTTGAACTATCAGGAGCAATGGATGAAGCCAAGGACAAGAAATGACGAATCAACCCTAGAAGAGAAGCAACACAAAGCCCTGGTGTTAATACTTAGCTCTTCACTTCCTCATATGTCTTTTTTTCAGAAATGCTATTTAATAATGAAACTGAATAACAGGTAATGGAAAAAAGACAGCAGTATTCAGGAGGAAAAACACAAAGGGATAATTTGCCCCAGGATAATAAAAACCAAGATTTTAATGATAAAGCAAAAAGGTAAAATTTCCTCTGAGGGTCCAATTCTTAATGCTTTATCTTTGTATTCTCTGGAGAAATAAAGGTGATTTATATCATATTATGTATACGTATGTATTATATATACACAAATATATATATATATATACACAAACATATACATGATATATTTATAAATGAGCAAATTTATATATGTATATATAACACAAATCTGCATATATATATATTTATATATGTACACATTTATGTGTACCCCACTTCTGCTTCTGTGCCCCATACACATATATTCTAAACCTTTCCATCTTGGTAAGACCAATCTGGAAAAGTCTTCCAGAATTAGGGTCATCTCCATGCCACAATGACGCACTGAACTAGGAATTTGGTGAAGAAGATTTTACATATATATGCATACATTCATTGTAAAGTGTCTGGTCATAGTCGGCCTAGTATAAAAGTTATAATGATGATGATAGTGACAATCATAGTTATTAATCTAATGAGTGAGAGAAGAGAGGGAGGGAGAGAGAGAGAGAAAGAAAGAGAAGAAAGATAAAACCTCTGATTTCAGAAGAAACTCAAAAATATAGATACCTAACCCCATAACTTCTAGTCTTAGAGAGATTTTCCTAGTTCATGAATAGCTTAAGTGACTTAGTCAGGATTACTTAGTCAGTATTTGTCAGAGGCAGGACTTGAACCCAGGGTTTCCTTATTTTAAAACTTGTTCCCTTTCACTACAATGCTCATTTCCCCCATTTGTGTGAGCATTTGCATGCCCACACTATATATGTGTACATATAGTGTGTGTATGTAATAATATACATACCTGTGGGTGGCACAGTGGATAGAGTGCTGAGCCTGGAGCCAGGAACACCTCCCTGAGTTCAAATCCAGCCTCAGATACTTATTTGCTGTGTGACTCTAGCAAATCACTTAACCCTGTTTTCCTCAGTTTCCTCATCTTTAAAATGATCTGGAGAAGGAAATGGCAAACCATTCCAATATCTTTGCCAAGAAAACCCTAAAAGGGAGGCATGGAGAGTCAAGTGAGACTGAAAATGACTAAACAACAACATGCATATATAAGAATGATGTGTAGAATTTGAAAGCTTGTATAACTATTTAATGTAAGTTCTATAATATATCCCAAATTTTAATATAAGTGTGTAGTGTTATAACCTTTTAGGGGAGAGGGAGGAGCAAGGGATGTTGTTAATATTAAGTACTTCATATTCTGAGTATTTTCCTTGCCTTGATCCTTAGAGTGTAGAAAACATTTCACATCTCCCAAACTCCCTAAGGCTCCGAGGAGGGGGATGGCTTAATAGAAAAAGGCAAGAGAAGTTGTAAATTGTTTATTAGCTGTGAGGTGCATGTGTTATCCCCAGACTACAAATGAAATGGGACTGGGGAGGATGCAGAAAGAGCAACCTGTTATGAGGGCTAGTAAGAAGTAAAGGATGTAACCTGGAAGGTTTTTTTTTTTTTAACTTTGTTTGATCTACTAGCAAATGGAGGAGCTTTTCACAGAGGAAGAGAAAGAATTCTGAGAAGAGAAAAGGAAGACATTCTGGGAATAGTGGAGAGGAGTATTAAAAAAAAGAGTTGTATAAAACCTCTAGAAAGAAGGAGCCAAGCTTTTAGTCTAGGGCACTGGTTCTCAACCTTCCTAATGCCGTGACCCTTTAATATAGTTCCTCATGTTGCAGTGACCCTCAACCAGTAAATTATTTTTGTTGTTACTTCATAACTGTAATTTTGCTACTGTTATGAATCTATCTGATATGAAGGATGTATTTTCATTGCTACAAATTGAACATAACCCAAAGATTGAGAACTGCTAGTCTAGGGCCATAGGGTAGAGAAATCAACTTCTTAAAAGAAAGGTACCAGTCATTTAAGCAGTTAAAGGAATCTTTTCCAATTCATTTAATTATAAGCAAATGTATTAAAACACATATTATGTGCAAGACACCTTGTAAAATGCTAGAGGTAGGAAACTAAAAAAAAAATGATACAATTTCTTATTTTGAAAAACTTGTAGTTTAATCGAGGAAAGAGACAAGAATATAAATAGCTATTAGGCAAATTAGAATGGAACACATATATAGAAGAGGTGAAATCATCAAGCAAGCAAGCAGGCAGTAAACATTTATTAAGCTCCTGATATGTGTCAGGCTGTTCTTTGTCCTTTTTTTATTTTGTAAAGAGAACCAGTGACATCATGGGGTGATGTATTGACTCATCAGTGCACTGGATTTAAGTGAGTCAGAGTTATACAAAACTCTCAGCTTCAATCTCTCTTCCAGAGTCACTTAAGTCTAATGTCAAGATAAAAGTTAGAATGTCTGGCAATGGCCCAGGATGCAGTGGATGACCTTGGTATCTCTGATATCTGACTGACCTCTGTGGTTGTGGCACTGTTCTAAGAAAAGAACAAAAGCAATCTCTACTCTCAAAAAGTTTGTGTTCTATTGGAGGAGATAACAAGTACGTATATAAGTATATAGAAAATAAATATGAAGAGAAAACAAATGAATACAAAGTCAATAAACATGAGATAGGGAGGGAAGGTACTAGCAACTAGGGCCACCAGGAAAGGCTTAATGAAAGAAAAAAAAAGTAATTCATAAAGCAAAATTGAAGAAGCATTACAGACATAGAACACAGCCAGTTCAAAGGTGTGGAGATGAGAAATGTAATGCCTAGTAAAGGAACTGAGAAAGTCCAACTTGGTTGGATTAAAGAAGGAGGAAGGATCAAAACCTTCATTGAAGCTGGCAAGATAGGATGGAACTATTTTGTGAAAGGTTTTGAAAACTAGAAAGAGCAATAAATATGTTCTCTTAGAGGTAACTGGAACCAATGGAGTTTATTGAGTAGGGAGTGAAGTGGTCAGTTCAATGCTTAAGGGAAATCACTTTGGTTGTGGTGTGAAGAAGGGCCTAGAGTAAGGAGAGACCTAAAGTAATGGATCAATAATAACACCTTTGCAGTAATTTAGGTGAGACAAGACAAGAAAGGGTCTGAACAAGGGACATAGTTTTGTTATTAAAAGATGGGGTCAATAAGAACACAATTACAAAACATTTTTCACACAAATAAAGTCAGATCTAAATAATTGGAAAATATCATTTGCTCATGGTTAGATTGAGCTAATATAATAAAAACGATGATTTTACCTAAATTAAGTTAGATATTTAGTGCCATACCAATCAAACAACCAAAAAAGTTATTTTATAGAGCTAGGAAAAACAGTAACAAAATTCAAATGGAAGAACAAAAGATCCAGAATATGGGGAATTAATGAAAAGAAATGCTAGAGAAGGTGGCCTAGACATACCAGATTTTAAATTGTAATATAAAGCAGCAGTCATCAGAACTATTTGTTACAGGCTGAGTAATACAATAGTGGATCAGTGGAATAGGTTAGGTACAGGAGACATAGTAGTCAGTGACTATAGTAATCTACTTTTTGATAAACCCAAAGACTCTAGTTTCTAGGATAAGAACACTCTATTTGACAAAAACTGCTGGGGAAACTGGAAAATAGTATGGCAGACAGTGGGCATAGACCACTATCTTACAGTATATACCAAAATAAAGTCTAAATGTGTTCATGATCTTGATATAAAGGCTGATTCTGTAAGCAATATGGGAAAGCAAGGAATAGATTTATGGAGAAGGAAATAAGTTATGACCAAACAACAGATAGAGAGCATCATAAAAGATTAAATGGATAATTTTGATTACATTAAATTGAAAAATTTTTGTACAAACAAAGCCGATGTAACCAAGATTAGGAAGAAACCAGAAAATTGGGAAAGAATTTTTATAACTGGTGTCACTGATAAAGGCCTCATTTCTAAAATATACAGAGAATTGAATCAAATATCTAAGAATACAAGTTGTTCCCCAACTGATAAATGGTCAAGGGATATAAACAGGCAGTTTTCAGAGGAGGAAATTAAAGATAATATGAAAAAAATCTCTAAATCACTACTAATTAGAGAGATGCAAATCAAAAGACCTCTGAGGTACCACATCACACCTATTAGATTGGCTAACATGACAAAACATGAAAGTGATAGATTCTGGATAAGATATGGGAAAATTGGAACACTAATGCATTGTTGGTGGAGTTGTGAACTGATCCAATCATTCTGACCATTTTGGAACTATACCCAAAGAGCTATAAAATTGTCCATTCTCCTTGACCCAGCAATACCACTTCTAGGGCCATATCCCAAAGAGATCATACAAATGGCAAAAGTACCCATAAGTACAAAGATATTTATAGCAGCTCTTCTTGTGGTGGCAAAGAATTGGAAATGAAGGGGATGCCCATCAATTGTGGGAATGGCTAAACAAGTTGTGGTATATGAATGTAATGGAATACTATTGTGCTATAAGAAATGAGGAGCAGACAGACTTCATAATAACCTGGAAAGACCTATATAAACTGATACTGACTGAGGGGAGGAGAACCAAGACGTTATACACAAGTTACAGATTCATTGTATCTGTGATGACTTACTTTGATGAACTTGGCTCTTCTCAGCAATGCAAATTTCTAAGACAATTGCCAAAGACTCATAATGGAAAAGGCTATCCACATTCAGAGAAAGATTTAGAGTCTGAATGCAGATTGAAGCAAACTATTTTGCCTCTTTTTTTGTTTTGTTTTGTTTCTTCTTTCTCATGGTTCATTCCATTGATTACAATTCTTCTTTACAACTTGACTATTGTGAAAATATGTTTAATGTGAACGTTTATGTAGAACCTATATTGGATTGCATGCCATCTTGGGGGTGGAGGGGAAGATGAAGAGGGGGAGAAAATTTGAATTTTGTTGTGATGTTGTAATGTTGTAAACTAAAAACAAATAAATTTAAAAGGAAAAAAAAATCCTCTTTCTAAATTTAACTACCTACAGGCCAAACAAAACTGAGCTCTGTCTTCAATAAATGCTGATTGAATTAAAAAAAAAAGGTGGGGTTAGATTTGAGTTATTGGGGCTGAGTAGAGATAGGAAGATGTGGCAACTATTTGGATTTGCATTATGAAGGAGGGTGAAGAGTCAAGAATAACATTAATATTATGAACCTGAAAGATTTGTGGGATGATGATAACTTACAGAAATTACAAAATTTTGAAGAGGAGTAAGCTTTGGGGAAAAGAAAAGTTCTGTTTGGGAGATGAAGTGGAGATATCTTTAAGTTACCCAGTTTGAGATTTCACAAAGCAGTTCATGGGAGAAATGAGTTGTTTATAAAAATCTTTCTTGACAATTAAATCTATGGGACCTGGTGAGGAAAGCAAGAGAGAGTTAATTAGAGACTAGAAGGCATTGGTAAGAGTATTGGGAAATGTCTAGAGTAGGAGTAGATGATGACCCAACAAAGAAGAATGAGAAGGAATGTTTAGTTTGATGAGAGGGAAAGTAAGAGAGAGCAGCAACACAAAATTACAGAGAAGAAAGAATATCAAGAAAAAGAGGGGAGTCAATAGAATCAAATGAAGCAGAAAAAATTTTGAAAGATGAGACTGAAAAAAGGCCATTGTTTTTGTCAATTAAGAAATCATTGAATTAATATTTCTTGGTCAAGATGGTGGCATAGAAGCAGGAGAATTCCATGAGCTCCCCCCATAACCACCTCAAATACCTATAAAATATGACTCCAAATGAATTTTGGAGCTCCAAAACCCACAGCATCACAGAGAAACAAAGCTCCCACTGAAGGCAGCCCAGCAGGCAGATTGGAAGGGTTCATTGCAACATGTTGGGAGCTGAGACCAGCCCTGCATGAACACACGGCTGTAGCCCCAGGGCTGCCAGGAGAAGCCACAGCTGGAGCTTTCAGGAGAGTGGATCACTGGCAGCTGTGGTGGTTTCCAGAATTATCAATCCATAAGAGCTAAGGACAAAGGGAAACGACAGTGGAACTCGGCTACATTTGGGGAAGAGGAGTGGGACCAGCCCCTGGCCCCAGGGCAAGAAAGCAGCTGAAGTGGGGGCCCTGTAGCCATGTCCAAGTGGCTGCTTTAGAGCTCCCAGCCTGCAGATTGCAGGGGGGCCAAGTGATCATTCAGAGACTAAGTGCTCTTTCCTTAACCTGCCTAGATTGGCATCATGGTCTTGGATAGTGGTCCTGAGGTACATGACTAATGAGCCAAAGCTGGTGGAAGCTGTAGAGACAATGGCCTCCTAATAGTTCTGACAGGTGTGAAAACCCCAGTGATTTGGGACAAAGCTCTCCCCTCTGAAAGCAGAGTTCTATGGAGCCCCAAAGTCAAGTAATTGACTGGCAATATGAGCAGGCAAAGGAAGTAAAGTAAGCACAGCAATCCAACTTTAGATTCCTTTTTTAGGTACAAAAAGGATCAAAGCATGGAAAGGAAGACAACACAGCCAGGACTCCTGCATCAAAGGCTTCCAAGACAAATGTAAATTGATTACAAACCATAGAGGAGCTTAAGAAGGATTTTGAAAACCAAATAAGAGAAGTGGAGGAAAAATTGGGAAGAGAAATGAAAATGATGCAAAAAAATCGTGAAAAGAGAGTCAACAACCTGACTGAAAAAAACAACACCTTAAAAAATAGATTAACTCAAATGGC
>CM053591.1:104041769-104061919 GCA_028646515.1 Pseudochirops corinnae | reverse complement strand
TTTTTGGGCCTCTTTTGCCATTTGAGCTAGTCTATTTTTAAGGTGTTATTTTCTTCAGTATATTTTTGGGTCTCCTTTAGCAGGCTATTGACTTGCTTTTCATGATTTTCTTGCATCATTCTCATTTCTCTTCCCAATTTTTCTTCCACTTCTCTTACTTGATTTTCAAAATCCTTCTTGAGCTCCTTCATGGCATGTAACCAATTCATACTTTTCTTGGAAGCTTTTGATACAGGTGCTCTGACTTCATTGTCTTGTTCCCATTCTCTGCTTTGATCCTTTTTGTCCTCCAAAAAAGCACTCTATGGCCAGATTGTCCTTTTTCTGCTTACTCATATTGGCAGCCAATTACTTGACTTTTGAGCTGTTTGTCATGGTAGAATTCTGCTTCCAGAGTGGAGAAAACTGTGCCCCAAATTGCTGGGGTTTTTGCAAATGTTGTCAGAGCTATGAATAGGGCACCCTCTCTACAGCCACCAAAAGCTCTGGCATACTGGTCATATACCTCAGGACAACCATCCAAGACTGTGATCCAGAGTCAAGCAGGTTAAAGCAAGAGTGATTACCCTCTGAATGGTAGCTTCATCTCCCTATGATCTGCAGACCAGGAGCTCCAGAGGCAGCCACATGGCAGCAGCTACAGCCCCTGTGACTCTGTCACCTCTTTCCCTGGAGGCTGGGGCCAGATTCCTCCCTTCCATGACCTAGTTCCAATAGAGTTCCTCACCTTTTACTTTCTCTTTGGCATTTATGGTTTGAGATGCATGGAAACCACCACAGCTGTGGGTGATTCACTCTCCTGAAGTCTACTCTGGCCAGTCTGGGGTTCTGGTCAGGAGGGCTCCAGGTCTGGGCCCCCTTAGCTCATGTGGGACTGCTCTCAGCTTGGAGCCATAGACCCTTCCTGTTGGACTGCCAGGCTGCCTTCAGTGGGAGATTGTTTTTTTCCTGTTACTTTGTGGATTCTGTAGCTCTAATATTTGTTTAGAGATATATTTTACAGGTGTTGGAAGTAGGTGCAGGAGCTTAAGCAAGTTCCTACTTTTACTCCACCATCTTGGCTCCATGCAAATCAGATTCATTTTTGCATGAATCTATTCCCCTACATAAAACAAAAACAAAACAAAACAAAATAAAAAAACAGAACAGCAAAACCCTAAGGGTTTTCAATCCACTGGTGGCCAAGACTTTGAGGCTGTCTAGGAGCCAAGTATTAGACTCTTTCTTCCATCACAGGGATACAATCTGGTAAAATTAATAAAGAATTAGCTCTGTTGTCAGAACATATAGATTAAAATCCTATGCCTGACGCTATGTGATCTTAGTCAAAGGTACTTAACCCCACTAGTTATCACTCTCCTTATATGTAAAAAATGAAGGGATTGCACTAGCGTCTTTCTGAGTTTCCTTCTAATTCTTTATATATGATATTATGTTTGAGAAAACATCCTTGGTTATTTCATTTCCATACATGATTTTCGAGGTGCTAGTCTTATTGTTGATGTTTGTTCTTCACTTTTGAAGAGAAACAATGACATCACATGTGATATTTTGATTTGTACAAGAACTGGATTTAAGTGAGGCAGAATAAAACAATGCCATTAGCCTTTCTCTTCAAGCATCATCGAAGTCCAGTGGCAGGACAAATGTCAGGATGACTGGTGATGGTTCAAATGCAGTGGATAACCTTCATGTCTTTGATGTATGATCAAGTTCTAAGACCTCCAAAGCACTTGCTTCAGCTTCCTTCATAGACATTGGAACAAATTGTTCTTATCCACCCATTTCACTTGTGGGAGGTCTTCACATGCTTGAGATGGACATCCTCTTAATTCACCAAAGGATTTGAGGCTTGTCAGTTACCCTCAATCTGGTTAAGTCCCTCTGCCAAGATGGTTTTACAAGGGTGTGGCCACTACACATACTACAGTTTCTTGGAGCCACAGGAACTATAGATTTGAATCTAATGTTGCATTATCTTTTTAGTTTTTTTCTACAGCTGGAACTTTCTACTGTAATAATATAATTTAAAGCCTTTACAACCCAGAGTTCATTTCATTCTGAGCTTTTCTATAAACAGTTTACATGACATGATTTGGTTAAAAAAAACCCCAATTTGTTATAGAAATTCTATTTACAAATTAAACTCTATAAGTATCCAAAGTATTCTGCCCTCTCCCCCTACCCTTCCAAGAAAAATAAAAAGCATATTCCTATGAATTTAGAAGAGAGTGTGGAGAGAGGAATTAGAAGAATCAAATGTAAAAGACTTTTTCAAGGAGTATTGCTGAGAAAGGGAGGAGAAAAACAGGACATTATTTAATGAAGATGGTTGGATCAGGGGAGGGTTTTTGAAGGATGGGGAAAACAATGGCATGCCTGTAGGCAGTAAGGACAGAGGAGCCTGCAGAGAAGGGAGTAGATAGTGGCTTGCCATTTCTTTCCAGCATATATAGTCCTGGTGTGAAATAGTATTTTGGGTTATCTTTGTTTGGAGGTGTCAGTCCTGATATCATTTTGAAGGGGATAGTGGAATGCCTTATTTGAGAGGAGTCAATTGGGACCCCATTGAAAAGAAAAAGTTAGGGGGCTACTATGGTTCCTTTCACTTGTTATTTCCTCATGCTTCCTTGACTATCGGCTATCTCTAAGTAAGCTATGTGGCCTTCTTTTTTGAGACACTGTTTAAACAAGCAGAATATAAAGACCCATTCCTTTCAACACTGATTGATTTTTCTAATTTCTCTTTAAAAGCCCTTTAGTTCTATAAGTAGACTCTGACAACAATCAAAACCATGAATTTTATTGCTAGCTCTTATCTTGAATTTTTACTTCTGTTAATTTCTGAATTCTTTCTATTCCCATTCAATGCTTAAATATGTTATTAAGGTGATCTGGATTTTGAAAGGATATGCAGTAGAGCACAGTCTCGGACAGACATTACATTGTGGGACAGACTTTCAGTAGGAACCTGATCTTGCTTTTGTGAGGACCAGCCTAGCTAAGTATGGAGAGACTCATCACCAATACGCCAACCATTTGGTGATGAATTCTTTAGCTACAGAATTCAAGAAACAAACAAACAAACAAAAAAAGCAAAATAGCACTCACTACTGAGAAGTCTTAATCAGTAGAGTCAATTTTAGAGTGACTTGAAAAGAAGTCGGAGTGCTAAGAATCAAAATTTTTATAACATCTTCAAAATTTACTTGTTTTTTTGTACTCTAAACATGAGACCCTTGTTTAGTGATCAGCAAGCAGATACACCAAGAAGGAAATGAATCATATCAATCTTGATATTCCTGAAATAAGAAGGAAATTTCAGTCAGGAAGATTCCTAGTATTTGATCAAGGGTTACCAAAATAAAGACTGAGACCTCAACAAAAATAGAGAAGTTAAGGAATGAATGGGCTTGGGGTGGGGGGGTGGGGTAGAGAAAATAGGTTCTCTTTTAGATATCTTGATTTAAATAGAGATGCAAATGGATATATGAGTGGAAATACCAAACTGGTAGTTGGAGTTGCAGAACTAGAATTCAGGAAAAAGATGATGCATGGATAAGTAGGTCTGGGAGTCATCTATATAGCCATGATACCTAAATTTACAGAGTTGATCATGTCACCCAGAGAAAAGGAAGACAGTCTCTGAAAGGGTCTTGGACCACACTCATTCAAAAGGTGTCAGACATGGCCCAATTTCCAGTAAAAAAAAAAATGGAGCAGGATCAGTGAGACAGATAGGGAGAGAATATGATTAGTGTCACAAAAACCTGAGAAGGAAGCAGGGATTGATCAACAGTGCCAAATGCTGCAGCAAGGTCTAAATGAATGGAGACTAAGAAAAAAAAAAGTCATTGAATTAAACCATAAAGAGATCATTGGTAACCTTGGTCAAGGATATTTCAGTTCATTGATGGGGATAAAAGCCAGATTGCAACAGAGATATTCTTGTTCCAAAACTATCTGATCATAAATTTCTGGCAAGGCATAGGACAAAGAGAAATACACTTTCCACAGTGTCATAGAGAAAATATATATGCCTAATCCAAGTAGAAGAGGATTAATGCTGTTTGTGGATGACACTATGAAGGTTGTATCAAACCCTGGAGCACAATAGGGTCTCTACTAAGAGATATATAACCACTCAAAAGTTTGGCCGATCATGCACACAGGAAAAACCAAGTGCATGAAGATATCTGTTACCCAGATGGTGGCATGGATATAGATGGACAACCTGTAGATCTATCTATCTATCTATCTATCTATCTATCTATCTATCTATCATCTATCTATGTCTGTCTCTATCTCTCTATCATCTATCTATCTATCTATCTATCTATCTATCTATCTATCCATCCATCTTTCTTTTTCTATTGGTATATCTGGGAAGCTAGGTCTCGCAGTAGATAGAGTGTTGGGCCTAGAATCAGGAAAACCTGACTTCAGATCCAGCCCTAGACACTTACTAGGTGTGTGACCTTGGGCAAGTCATTTAACCCTGGTTTCTTCATTTTCCTAATCAACAAAACAAGCTGAAGAAGGAAATTGCAAAACACTCAACTATCTCTGACAAGAAAGCCCCCAAACCTCAGAAAGAGCCAAACACAACTGAAAAAGAGTAAACAGCAACAACAACAAAATAGCTGGGAAAACCAGTAAAATGAGTTGTGCTTTAATTAAATATAAAGATAATGGCAATCTTGCCTTCTTGAAATTGCAAAGTTCCTTTAATGAACTTAAGCTATTCCTGGGAATAAAATCTTGGTTTTCAAAATACTAATATTCTGCTGTCATTGTTGCATGGATGAAAGTTATTTCAGACATCATCTCAATTAGGACTCATTTTCCCAAAAAGCCGCTATGATTGATAGATAGATAGATATAGATTTGGATGTAGATATATAACTAGCTATAGATAAAGTTGTAGACACATAAAAGCTGTAGACATAAAAAAAGACTGGAAATTGATATGGAAAAATATAGATACAGACATATAAATATAGACAGGCAGAGATACAAAGATAGATGCAGCTATATATTAGATTATATTAAATATAACTATAGATTTAGATGTGGTTATAGACATAGTCATGAAGACAGATATAGATAAAGACAGACATAGACATAGTGATATAGATTACAGATAGATATACATTTGATATGGATACATTTTCTACATTTAAAAGGCACCACAAACATGGCACTACGATGTACGTATAGGAACAGAATAAGAGGATTGCATATGAAATTGCCGATCTTTACAAGCAAATTTTCTTTTAAAATGCATAATAAATTTGATGGGTCGCTTTCAAAACTGTTCTTATTTGTGAGTATTTTTTACTTTTCTTCTGCTCTATTTTTTGCATTAAGGTCCTTTTGGTTCCACCATCATAAATCTCTCCCCATATTTCCTTTCTCCCCATTGAGAAGAATTTGTTTTTTTAAAGAAAAGATTTTGACATATATGCACATTCAAGTAAAACAAACTCCTACATTGGTTGTGTCTGAAAGTGTATGTCTTTTTTAAAATTTTTAATTAATTTATTTGGAACATTTGTTTTTTTTTAATGAATTTCAAACTCTCTCCTTCCCTTTCCCTTCCACTTATTGAGAAGGAAAGCAATATGATCAGTTATACATGTAAAGTCATGCAAAGTAAATTTCCATATAAGTCATGTTTCACAAAAGCAAGAAAAGTAAAGAAAACTTTAAAAAGTGTGCTTCAGTCTGTACTCAGTTCACCAGTTTTCTCTCTGCAGGTAGAGAACATTTTTTCATCATAGCTCCTTTGGAATTGTCTGGGGTCATTGTCTTGATCAGAGTAGCTAAGTCTTTCACAGTATAATATTGTTACTGTGTACAATGTTCTCTTGGTTCGGCTCACTTCATTTTGCATTAGTTTATATATGTCTTTTCAAATTTTTCTGAAATCATCTCATCATTTCTTATAACACAACAGTATTCTATCACAGTCATATACCACAACTTGTTCAGTCATTCCTCAATTCCTCAATTTTCAATTCTCTGGTAAAACAAAAAGAGTTGCTAAATATATTTTTGTACATATAGGTCCTTTTCCCTTTTCTTTTATCTCCTTTGGATACAGATCTAGTAGTGCTATTTTCAGGTCAAAGGGTAAGCATAACCCTTTGGGCATAGTTCCAAATTGTTGTCCAGAAGGATTGGACTAGTTCACAACTTCATCAACAGGGCACTAGGGTACCTATTTTTTTCCACCTTCCCTCCAGCATTTATCATGTTTCTTTTCTGTCATATTAGCCAATCTGATTACTGTGAAATACTACCTTATAGTTGTTTTAATTTACATTTCTCTAATCAATAGTGATTTAGAGCATCTTTATGTGACTTGATAGTTTTTATTTATTCTTCTGAAAACTGCCTGTTCATATTCTTTGACCATTTCTCAATTGGGGAATGACTCTTATTTTTATAAATTCAGCTCAATTTCTTACATATTTAAGAAATGAGGTCTTAAACTGATAAAGAACTCCCTCACCCCAGTTTCCTGCTTTCCTTCTAATTTTGGCTGCTTTGGTTTTGTTTGAGCAAAACCGTTTTAATTTCACATAATTAAAATTATCTTTTTTTTACTTCCCATGATTCTCTCTATCTCTTGTTAGGTTATACATTGTTCCTTTATACATAGATCTGACAGGTAAATTTTTCTACGCTCCCTTAATTTGCTTATTATACTACCCTTTCTGTCTAAAGAATGTACCTCTTTTTATCTTATCTTGGTATACAATGTGAGATGTTTGTCTATGCCTAATTTCTGCCAAACTGATTTCCAGTTTTCCCAGAAAATTTTGTTAAATGGTGAGTTTTTGCTCCCAAAGCTTGGATCTTTGGGGTTATCACTGGATTACTATGGTCATTTACTACTGTGAATTGTGTACCTAATGAATTCCACTGATCCAGCTCTCTGTTTCTTAGACAGTACCAGATTGTTTTGATGCTTACCTCTTTGTAATATAGTTTGAAACTTGGTACTTCTGTGCTGTCTGAAAGTACATCTAAAGAGCACTATCTTTCTGTTAAGGTCCTATGTAGCATGATTCATCCTTGGTCCTCTGGAATCATGGTTGAGCACGTCATTGACTAATGAATCAATGAATTGATCAATGGATTCTTAAATCTTTCATAGTTGTTTTTCTTTATGATGTTATTGTACCAATTCTCTTAGTTCTGTTCACTTTACATAAATTCAGACAAGGCTTCTCTGATACATTCCCTTTCATCATTTCTTATTGTTCAATAATATCCTATTATATTACTATACTATAATTTTTCTACCCAATCCCCAATTTATTAGTACCTCCTTAGTTTCTAGTTCTTTGACATAACAAAAAGCTGATATACATATATGTACACACAAGCATATATGTATACATACATACACATGCACACATATATACGTACATACAACACATAAACACTTTTCCTAATTCTTTGAGCTGTGTGGAGCATTGGGCCCAGTAGTGCTATTCTTGGGGCAAAGGAGAGGCACAATTTAATAACTTTGGGGGCATAATTCTAAATTGTTTTCCAGGATGGTTGCACCAATTTACAGACTTATGAACAATACATTACTGTTCCTGTTTTCCTATAGCCCCTCCAAAGCTTTTTTGATCATCTTTGTCAATTTGATACAGATGAAGTAGAAAACTAAATTTGCTTTCATTTGCATACATTTAATTATTAGTGATTACGTAGCATTTTTACACATATCTATTGATAGCTTGTATTTCATTTCTTCTGAAAAGTGCCTGTTCATGTACTTTGACCATCTGTTAGAAAAGGCTTTTATTCTTATCAGTTCTTTATAGATCTTGGAGGTGAGACCTTTATCAGAGAAACTCATTGCAGATATTTACCTATTAGCTATTTTTCTCTCTTCTGATTTTAATTGCATTGGTTTTTTGATACAAAACTCTTTAAAATTAATGTAATAAAAATTGTAAATCTTTATCTGCTATGGTCTATAACACTTATTTGATTATGAACTCTTCCCAGATATTTTGGAAAAAGTATTTTCTTCTTTGTTACCATAATTTGTTTACAATATGACCTTTTATATCTATTGTATATCCATTTGGAGCTTATCTTAGTATGTGGCATATACCTAATTTCTGCTAGATTGTTTTCCAATTTTCCCAATAATTTTTACTGAACAATGAGTCCTTACCCCTTATTTGTTTGTTTATTTGTAGTCCCTATTTTACAAAATCCTTGTCTTTGAAAGGGAGCAGTGAGAAAATAACTATGCAGATAACAAAGTCTTCAGTTTCTTGTCCAGGACTTCATAATCCTGAGCAATTACTTCTGGCACTTGACATATATCATTTTTGTGTGTTTTTGACAAATTTAGACTGTTTTTTACATGAAAGGTCCAACGATAACCATTTCTTACTCTGAAATAAGTAATTTACTATATTGATCTTGGGAAGGTATGATTAACCTCACATGGGTGAGTGTTTTGCTCCTAAAATAGTTTGTTCACCAATAGTTATTATAGGATTAAGTGTCTATATTTTTTTAGAATTTTAGAATTTAAGAGTTGGAAGAGACCTCAGTGACCATCTAACCAACCCATACAAGAAAGAAATCCCTACTCAAACTATCTGACAAGTACTTATCCAGCCTTGGTTTCTATATCTCCAAGGAGGGAGAACCCACAGCCTCCCCATATAGTCCATTCTCCTTTTGGATAGCTCTAATGCCTAGATTTTGTGTCTTTGCAAATTCTGTATTTTGTCCCTATTTCTTTCTTGTGGGACTCAATGGGAAAAATCTAATCCTTCTTTGGTATAGTGTCCCTTCAAGTATTAAGCATACATGTATTCTTTCCCTAATCTTTTCTTCTCTAGACTAATTATCCCTAATGTCTTCAACTTCTTGTGGGACTTGATCTCAAGGCCCTCAATCATTCTGACTGCTCTCTTCTAGATACTCTCCAGCTTATCTATGTCCTTCCTAAGTTGTGATAATTTAAGAAGGGGTCTGTTTAGAACACATTTCAGAGACTCTAACATATTCTTAGTTTAGAAAGTTCTGCTTCTCTTAGTGTGGCCAATTATAGCAGTTTTGTCTTTGCAGGATGGATTGTTCATTTAATTATGAAGGTTACTTTCCTATCTCATTCATGTCATTTACATAATTATATTTATGAATTATAAGGAAAGAGATTGTCTTAAAATTACTTTTCACTTTGAGACTAAAGCTAAGTTGAAATCTATTTTAAAAATCCATTTGTGCCCAGAAATGTCAGTAAGTTTTGTCCTGTAGCTATGTAAATAGAGAAAAATGAGTTGACTGTGTTCAACATTTTCAACAATGCTATAAATATGCACACTGCTGAAATGTTAAAGAGATTGTTTTTACCCTAACAATACAGAACAGATGAAGTATATTTAGCTTTTACATGCCATCAGTTTCTGAAACTCACACTGCCACAAGCACATCTATTATTGTTCAGGTGTGGTATGTCATTCTCTACTGAAATACTACTTAGATGTCTCATCATGATGATGTGAATCTATGCTCTACCATAGGCATAGGCAGTGTGTGCTACACTTCTGAATCCAAAAGGGCTTTGGATTTGAAAGGATCTGGGTTCAAATATCACTTTAGATGCTTCTTAAGTGACTTTGGGCAACTCACTTAATCTCTTCTTCATTTGTCATATTGGGCTTCCAGCTTTTGAGCTGTGATCCTTTGAAGGGCATAAAACCTCTGGCAAATAATTTTCAACTAAGAAACTATAGGGAATGAGTTTAGTAGTGAGCTTTTGGGGCCCAACCTAGCTGACTTCAGAGAGGCTTATCTACTAAACAGTTGATTAGCAGTTGTATATGCACATTGGCACATATATACATATAAGCATAAATTTAGTCATATATTTAGCTATGGTGATTTGTGAAGATCATTTGTTGCAATTCTGATGTGTCTTGGGGGATTGAGAAGACTAAAATAATTATAGGTCCTTAAAAGACTGAAATTAGAGACACTTCTCTTCCTCAGGTTTCATTCTCCTCACAGGAACATCCAAATAACGCTTTCATTTTCAAAAATTCATAGAATCTTTTTTTTTCCTCTTTAAATTAATTTATTTAACTTTAATTTTCAATCTTAACTTCCATAAGCTTTAAGTTTTAAATTTTCTTCACCTCCCTCCACTTCCCTCTCCTCAAGATGGTGTACAATCTGAAAGAGGCTCTACATATATGTTCTTATTAAACAAATTTTCATATTGGTCACATTGTAAGGAAGAATTAGAATGAATTGGAGAAACCAAGAGGAAGAAAAAATAAAATGAAAGAGAGAGACAGAGAGAAAGAGAGAGAGGGAGAGAGGGAGAGGGAGAGAGAAAGAGACAGAGAGAGAGAGAGAGAGAGAGAGAGAGAGAGAGAGAACAAATAGTATAGAATCTGTTTTGCAAGCTGATATTCTTCTTTCCCCAGGCTTAGTAACAATCAGTTTTCCTGTCCTTGGTGTTAGGTTTTGCTTTTAAACTTCTATCATACCTAAATCATATCTGAGACCTTATGAAGCTGGAATTGTGAAAAGGACATTAGATTTGTCAGTCATTTATTAAGCAGTTACCAATGGAGAACCTGTTTTCTTGGAGCTAATTGTCAGGCTAAAATTAGTACAAATAGCAGAGAATCAGTCCATATTCTGTTGCATCTCAGCCTCAAAGACTGTATTGAGTGCACAATTGTATGAGAACAAAAAGTCACACACCAACTTGCCCTTTGTAGCCTTTTCAAATTAAATAATTTACCATCCATGAATAGTTGATCTTGATGCTGTTTTCATCCCCATGAAGGCATCTGACAATTTCACTGAAAATATGCCAAAAAGCATGGGAACAAGCACATAGACCTGCTTCTTTGGAAAGTGCAAGGGCATAGCACATCATCCATCATCCAGAACCTGTACAAACAAATTTTTCCATGATCTTTCACAAGCCCTCACAACTGACAATATCAAAGACCTTGATTAGATTGATGAAAATTTTGTTTAGAGCTCTATTCTGCTCCTGGAATTTCTACTGGAGTTGTCAGTCAGCACAGAACATATTGAGCATTTTCTTGGTCTTTATGTGTCAGATATTGTGCTAAGCAACGGTGATAACAAAAAGAGGCAAAAGATAGTCCTTGTCCTTGAAAAGCTCACAATTTAGTGAGGGAGACAACTTGCAAACAGCTATACAAAAATTAATAATTTATGGAATAAAATGGATATAATCAACAGAGGGAAGGTAATGAAATTAAGAGAAGTCAGGAAAGATTTCCTATAGAAGGTTAAGTTTGGGGCTGGGGTATGAAGAAAGTCAGGGAAGCCAGGACACAGAGTTGGTGAGCAAGATGTGTCAGTCATTCAATAAGCATTTATTAAATACCTCCTGTGTGCTAGGAATTGTATTAAGTGCTGGGGATACAGAAAGAGCAAAATATAAATCATACATTCTAGGACAAATGCTACATTTTCTATGATGCAAATTGTTGTCTGTGTAAGAAGAAAAAGTAACTAACAGTGCTCGGTCTACACTGAGTTAGAGGATTAAAAAAAAAAAAGCAGGACAGAGGAAAAAAAAAATTCTATTTGCTGGGCTATGTCCTTGACTGAAGGAGATCTTGCTCAAGGTCTCAATCCTGATTCTTTAACTCACTGCCAAAAGGCTCAGAACCAGTGGTTTTGTCTGGAGTAGTCTAATGATGGGGGTCAGTGGGAGGAAAGCATATGAAGAAAAAGACTACTATGATTTGGGCTTTTTTACGTGGACATCTACTTTTGTATTAGATTCAGGAGAAACAAAATCAGGGGAAGGAAAGGCCATTTCTGACATTGGTTTGTTGCCCAATCTCACATCCGGGGCTGCTGGGAGGAGAGAGAACTGCTGGGAAGGTACTAGCTCCAGCTGCTAAAAGTGGGACCACATTCCTTGTCCTTCATAATTCTCGCTAATATGGGGAAATCAGAGAGGGAAGGACTGAGGGGTATAGAAATGCTAAATGCTTCTAGGAGCATTTACAGTAGGAGAAAAAAATGTGAATAGGAGACATGAAGCACTGGTGGCTATAAAATGACCATATCAATAGCAAATGAAAATGAAATGATATTATTTTTTATTTCCTGAGCAGTCAACAGAGCTTGAATTGGGTTTGGTCTTTCAGAATCTCTGGTCTGATATATGATACCCATATTAATTAATAATATTTGCAATTTTTTTTCTTCACAGATGCTCACAGTAAGTTCTCATTTAATATCCCATTTGTTCCTATATAATCCCTGTTAGTCTGATAAAAGGAAATATTATATTATTTATTTTGCACATGGAAACCATAGTTAACTTGCACCTCTTCTGCTCCTCCCTCCCATACATGGTGAGTTATTTCTCAAGTCCTGTTTGCTTTTCCCTCACAAATTGACAAATAATTAAACATCTACTGTGTGCAAAGCAGGGTATTAGGTTTTTTTTTTTTTTCCTGAGTCCATTCCTGTTAGTACCAAACTATTTCAAGCTATGGAATATTTCAGCAGTTTTCTTGTTAATCTCCCTAATCCAATTAATTTCTAATCCATCTTTCACACTACTACCTGAATTATCTTTCCAATGCACCATTTTGACCACTGTCACTGTACTTAAAATAACATACAGAGCATAACCAAAATTCTTTAGTGTGTCATTCAAGGTCAGAAAGTTTGGTCCAGACTGCTTTCCCAATCTTGCCTCACACTATAGCCCTGTGTAAATCCTCTTTTAGCCACAATGAAATATTCTCCCTTCTTCTAATTTTGTACCTTTCTACCTTTTCTTATTCCTTAAATATTCTCTGCTTCCCATCTTAATCTACAAAATCCTACTCCTACATCAAGGTTCAAGTTTAGATTCTACTTCTTCAGTAAAAACCCTACTGATTACTCCTACTGGTACGGATCTTCCTACTCAGACCTCTTGTATCACTTTATACATCTCTTATTGTAGTTCTCATCTATAGTCTTTTTGAGAGTTGTTCGTTCAATTTGTTCGATGCACTATTATTATTGTTAGTTACTGCTCTTGTTATTATTATTTTAATCATCATCATCATTAGAGACTGGACCTTCCTAGCTTGCCATGGTTGGAAGTACAGTGGCCATTGATGACTGGATCTCAAGGGTGATCAGTCAGTCAGAAAATTTCAATTGACTCTATATTTCTAACCTGGGCTAGAAACCCATTTTGGACATCCTTGTGGCTTCTTCCGCAGGGTTCATTGTATTCATGCTGGACTTTATGCATATGTCCAATTGGTTTGTGCCTTCCTGTAATTCTCAATCCCCAATCTCAAGACATTAGCCTCTCCAGCATCAGGGAGGACAACATGAGCTATCACATCTGGCCAACACATATGTATTAAACATTTGTTATGTATCAGACTATAAACTTCTTGAAGACAGTGTTCCATTTGATTCCCCAAGCATCTACCTTGAAAATAGTAAGTACTTATTAAATTCCTATTGAATGAAAAAGTAGGTATTCAATAAATGCTGTAGTGAGAATATGTGGTGAGAACGTAATGAGAATTTTGATCATGCTTAGACCACCTGGGATTGTATCTTTTTATGTAGAGAAGCTGGAACCTGTTTCTAGAATTGAGATGACAAGTAATGGAATTGCTTCAGAGTATTCATGGATACAAGAGTATTCATGGATATTTTGTAACCAGTTCTGGTTGGCCTACTGCATGGTTAAGAGGTCTGATTTTTCATTTGTTTGTTTGTTTTTTGTTTTTGTTTTTTGCACTGTGAAATTATGAGCATCTTTAATCAGCTTCATCATAGTCTTTGTTCCATTCTCATCTAGGGAAGCTCAAATACTCTTTTGCTCTAAGCATCTAGTAAGTCCATTTCTCAAAGTAAAGAGCCTTAGGGCCAACTTTCCCCTCTGAGTCCATTTGGCCCAGAGATATTGAGCCTTTTCGGCCCTTTCTTTCATTTTAGTTTCAGAAAGTGACTAGAGCTATGTAGAAACTCTAGCTAAAGTTTGAATCTAATCGAACCCTCCAGGTGGTATAAGAAGATTTATGCCTCCAAGGTATTGGGGAAAACATTTTTTTGTGTTTATTTTTGCTACATCTTTGAAGTAAATATTCCTTTGTAGAGTTGATTGGTATTAAACAGTTAAAGGGAACTGGGTAGCTGGTCTCATAACAGTGGAGGGAACATGGCTAGTGGGGGTACAAATGAATGGAAGCTGATAAAAGAGATCACATGATCCCTTAGGTTCTCCTAGAACTCTGAGGGGCAATGAAGATTTCCTGATCATGAGATAATAGGGTCAGAACATACATGCTCTAAATGAAATAAAGAATATAAGAAGGCCAACAGCTTAGTTGAGTTCTATGTCTAAGGTCATATAGTTAGTAGTGATGCTAGAATAAGAAACTAAATGACTTTATTTTTTGTTCAATAACTCAAGGTTTGAAGTCATAGTCAAAGTTAACTTCACCAAAAGCCCTACTTTGATGCTTTTGTGGTAGAAATATGACCCTGGGTTCTAAAAGTTCATGCAAGAAGAGCTCAAACTCTGTCAGGCCCTACTGAACAGGAAAAACATTGAGTATTGACACGAAGTTAACTGCATATTTGCTGTCTAGGGATCATATTAGCTAGTTTTGCACACATTCATAATCAGGTTGAATGCAAGGTCGTGAATTTATTGGAAATAGCCTCTTTTGGTGGTTCTTCTAGAGGCTTTGGATCTACTTTAATGAAGAGACTCTCATCAACCCACCTGGCACTGGTGAAACTACAGATCATTTAAATATTATAATGTATCATTCCCTTTAGGACAGTTCCTCCAATTTTCACCTACTGGGTCCTTAGAAGATTACTGCCATTACTAACCTCAGATTTTATTGGGTGCTAGGTTTCTGGAACTTACTTCATCAAGTCTCTCTACACTCCAATCTGTTCTCCATTCAACTACTAAAGTATTTTTTTTCCTAAAATACAAATTTAGTCATGCCCTTCCCTACCCTCAAAGTCCTCTTACTCCTATGGCTTCCTGTTGCCTCCAGGATCAAGTACTAAATGCTCTGTTTGGCATTTAAAGCCCTTCATAATTCAATATCCTCTTATCTTTCTAGTCTTCTTACACCTTACTCCCCAACACACTCTTTGATCTCAGTGACTCTGGCCTCCTGGACATGAACAAGACACTCTACATCTCAGCTCCAGGCATTCTCTCTCACTGTCTCCTATGCCTGGAATACTCTCCTTCCTCCTCTCAGACTGCTTACCTCCCTGGCTTCCTTTAAGTCCCAACTAAAACTCCAACTTTTATAGGAACCCTTCCTTTAATTTATGTGCTATGCTATACCCAAAATGAAACTAAAAAAAGGCATATATCTCTCTCACCTAAGTATAGTGGGGATTGTAGGCTAAAGTTTAAAGTACAATTGCAAAAAGACACATTATAATCAGAGTAGAGAATATGTGTGGCAAAGAGGTACCTCCCAACTTTTGGCACCCAAAAGTATTTTCTTATTTGGTGGAGGAATCCTGGATTTCATTGTGGGTTATGACATCAATGATGTATGACTTGCTCTGCTGGCTGGCTCCTCACAGAACATAGCACCTTGAGTGAACTGGTCAAATCTACTACTGGGCTAGGTTGTCTCAGCTGATGCTTTTCAATTTCTCTATATATTAAATTGCTTACAGGGTCACTGGCTGGACTCATCCATACCAAAGTTGCTTCTCAGTCACTACCTTCTCAGTCACTACCATGGCAACTGCTACTAACTGCAGTTGACTCCTTTCTCCTCTGGCTGTGAGATCTATGGATCTCCCAAACTTACAAAGTCTCTGCCTGGCCATATCTACCTCACAATACTTACCTATAATCAAGAAAGAATAAACACAAAGAGAGAGAAGTGGGTGGCCATGTGCCCTTAGCCTCCATGGCTGGATGAACAAAATAAGACAGCTACCTATCTTCTTTGTCTCCTTCAGGGAATTAATTTCTATGTAGAAGGTGGGAAAACAGATATATAGACTTCCCTTTTTTAGGAAACCTGTTTGTTCTTGGTATTTCTCTTTGTTCTTGACTGGTAATATCTCCTTCTGTTCTAGTATCTCCAAAAAGCAAGTCCATGGAATTCTCTCTTTCTAATTGTCTTGGTCCTTAGTCTCTGTCTTGGTCTTTGTGTCTCTGTCTGTGTCACTTCCTCTATCTCTGTTACTCCCTTAAGGGTCAATTACTACCTTTAAGGGACTTTACTTCAATTCTCTGGTTCATGCTGACCATTTAACTTAGAAATAGTTGTTTTACATGCCATTCAAGATGTTTCCTGTGTATTGTCATCTACCTTATCTCAAATGACCTTATGTTGCTCTGATTAAGGACTTGTCCACAATTGCGATGCAATGAGGGTATCTGGTTTAATATGTGATTGATAAATTCAATGACTATATTAATTGGGATGGTTCAACATCTTTGCAATGAAATTCCCATTTTTTTTACTGAATTAGAAAAAAATAATGGCAAAATCCATTTGGAAAAACAAAAAGTCAAAGAAAATAATTTAAAAATATAAAGAGAGGAGGTTTAGCTTACCTGATCTTAAGTTATATTATAAGGCAGTAATTATCATTTTGGCTAAGAAACAGAAAGGTAGATGACTGGAATAGAGTAGAGATGAAATTTGCTGTAGCAAATAAGCATAATAGCCATGTATTTGAAAAGTACAAAGTCAAGATTTGGGGATAAGAATTCAGTGTTTGGTAAAAAATGTTGGGAAAACTGGAAAGCAGTATGGCAGAAAATGGGCATAGACTAATATCTTACACCAAGATAAGGTCAAAATGGATACATGACCTAGATATAAGGAGAGCTATTATAAGAAAATTACAAGAATAAGAAACATACTATTTATTAGACTCATGGAGAGGTGAACAATTTATGAATAAACATGAGATAGACAGCAAAGTTAGGTGTAAAATGGATGATTTTAATTACATTAAATTGAAATGTCTGAAAATAAATAAAACAAATATAGCCAAGATAAGGAGAAAAGCAGAAAATTGGGGAAATTTTTTATAGACAATTAGCCTGGTAAGGATTTCATATCTAAAGTATGCAAAGAACTGCCAAATCTATAAGAATATGAGTCATTCTACAACTGATGAATGGTCAAAGGATATGAATCATCTGAAGAAATTAAAACAATTTATAGTCATGTGAAAACCATTATTAAATGGAGAAGTGCAAATTGAAACAACCTTGATATAACATTTTGCACCTCTCAGACTGGCTAAAATGATAGAGAGGGAAGGTGATGGGTATTAGAGGAGATGTGGAAAAATTGGGACACTAATTCATTATTGGTGGAGTTGTTAACTGATTCAACCATTTTTGAGAGCAGACTGGAATTATACCCAAAGAGTTATTAAACTACCTATGCTCTTTGACCCAGCAAAGCCTACTTGGTCTGTTTCTGAAGATAATTAGGGAAAAAGGAAAACAACATATATGTTGTTAAATTTTATAGCAACTTTCTTTGAGGTAGTAAAGAGCATGGAATTGCATAGATGTCTATCAAGTGGGAAATGATTGAACTGTCTGTTGTATGTGATTGTGATAGAATGCTACTGTGGTATATTAAATGATGAGCTCAGTGATTTTACACACAAAACATGGAAAGACTTGCAGGAAATAATGAAGAACAAAGTGAATAGACCAGGAGAACACTGCATATAGTAACAGTAATGTTGTTTTAAGGATGACTTTAACGAACTAATATAATAAAAACAACAATTCTACCTAAATTAATTTACTTATTCAGTGTCATACCAATCAGATGTTCAAAAATTATTTTATAGAGCTAGAAAAAATAGTATCACAATCCATCTGGAAGAACAAAAGGTCCAGAATATCAAGGGAATTAATGGAATTCTAGGGAGCTGGCATAGCCATACCAGGTCTTAAATAGTATTATAAAGGTAGAAGCAGGAAAACTTCGTGGCTCCCCCCTTAACTACCTCAAATACCTATAAAATATGACTCTAAATAAATTTTAGAGCTACAGAACCCACAAAGTGACAGAGAGAAACAAATCTCCTGCTGAAGGCAGCCTGGCAGGTCGACAGAGCCCAAGGTTTTAACCCCAGGGTGTCCCAGAAGAGCCACGGCTGGAGATTTTGGGAGAGTGGATCACCAGCAGCTATGACAGTTTCCAGAATTATCAACCCATAAATGCCAAATACAAAGTAAAATGTCAGTGGAACTCTTCTGGATCTTGGTGGGGGGGGGGGGAGAGATGGAATGTGGTCTAGCCTCTACTCTTGGAGTGAGAAGTGGCGGGAGTGGTGGCCCTGCAGCTGCCTCCATGGGGCTGCTCCAGAGCTCCTGGTCTGCAGATCATAGGGGAGCCAAGGAACCATTCAGAGACTAAGTGCTCTTGCCTTAACCTGCCTGGATCTGGATCACAGTCTTGGGTGGTGGTCTTGAGGTGTGTGACCAGTGAGCCAAAGCTGGTGAGAGCTGTATAGACAGCACCCTCATAATAGCTCCAGCAGCTGCAAAAACCCCAGTGATTTGGGACAAAGCTCTCCTCTCTGGAATCAGAGTTCTATTGTGCCAAAGTGCCCAAAAGTCAAGTAATTGACTGGCAACATTGTTGTGCAGAGTATAACAGCGAGCTGAGACCTGGGTTCAAGGTATATTTACATGTGGATTTATTAAGCAAGCCCGTGATTACTGGAGTGTAAACTCAAATCAGGAGTGTCCATTGAGGGTACAGGCCTCATTTAAAAAGGCTAAAACCACAAAAACCACAATCAGGGAGGGGAGCTAGCAGAAGCCATGACATACAAAAGCAAAGAACAGCAATTGGTTAGATCTATAGCTCAGGGAATATGGCACAAGGGTAAAAGGGTGCAACCTTCCTTTGACATGGGGGTTGCTCCTAGAACAAGGTGGAGAGCACAGGGTGGAGGGTCGTTGTAAGCTTTCCAGAGCAGGGTGGAGGGTCATGGGATAAGGGGCACTGGAATTCCCCAGAACAGGTTGGGGTCATGTTCTGAGTGACGGGTATGGGGACCCTGCTTGGTCAGTGGAACAGAACAGGGTTGTCCCTAAGATTGTCTTACACCATAATGAACTTTTTACCATATGCTGATTCAGGGAGAATTTACGGTAATGCTGATTTGAGAAAGGAGGGAGTGAGGGGACTAAGCCTTGGGCAATGCCCAGGCATGCCTTAAATACTTTCAAGCTATTACAGAGTAGGATAGAGACAAAGACAAAAATATAAATGGGCTTAATGGTGGGCCACAAGAGAGGTGGTATGTAGTGACCTGGGATTTGGGTTTGGGTACAACAACATGAGTAGAAAAGGAAGCAAAGCAAGCACAGCCATCCAACTTTAGATTCCTTTTTTGGGGACAAAAAGGATCAAAGCATGAAATGGAAAAGAACATAGTAAGAATTCTTGCATCAAAAGCTTCCAAGAAAAATATAAACTGGTTCCAGGCCATGAAGGAGTTCAAGAAGGACTTTGAAAATCAAGTGGGAGAAGTGGAGGAAAAATTGGGAAGAGAAATGAGAATGATACAGGAAAATCATGAAAAGAGAGTCAACAACCTGACTGAAGAAAATAACACCTTAAAAAATAGACTAACAAATGGCAAAAGAGGTCCAAAAAGCCAAGGAGAAGAATGCCTTAAAAAGTCAAATTTGCCATATGAAAAAAGAATTTCAAAAGGTCACTGAAGAGAATAATTGCTTCAGAATTAGATTGGAGCAAATGGAAGAAAATGACTTTATGAGAAATCAAGATACTATTAAATAGTTCTGAAAAAATAGAAGACAATGTAAAATATCTCATTGGAACAACCACTGACCTGGAAAATAGATGCAAGAGAGACAATTTAAAAATTATTGGACTACCTGAAAGCCATGATCCAAAAAAAGAACCTAGAAATCATCCTTCAAGAAATTCTCAAGGAAAATTGCCCTGATATTTTAGAACCAGTGGGTGATATAGAAATAAAATAGAAATTGAAAGAATTCACCAATCACCTCTTGAAAAAGATCCCAAAAAGAAAACTCCTAGAAATATTATAGCCAGGTTCCA
>CM053591.1:104017637-104041269 GCA_028646515.1 Pseudochirops corinnae | reverse complement strand
GCATATTATTTCAAATAATTTATTTACTATCAGAATTAGTTGGTTTTTAAATGTTTGATAGAATTCACTTTTAAATACATCTGGGCCTGGCACTTTTTTCTTAGGAAGTTCATTTATTTAGATATTCTATTTCCTCATGACTTTCAGGTTGTTCACTAATTCTTAAATTATCTCTTCTCAATATATTTTTCAGGTCAATTGTTTTTCCAAAGAAGCATTTCACATTTTTCTACTTTTTCATCGTTTTGCTATTGTTTTATTGTTTCTTGATTTCTCATGAAGTCATTAGCTTCCTCTTGCCTAATTCTAGTTTTTAAGGAATCATTTTCTTCAGTGAACTTTTGTATGTTCTTTTCCATTTGGCCAGTTCTGCTTTTTAAAGGAGTTCTTTTTAGGGAATTTTTGTATATCTTTTTCTATTTGGCTAATTGTGTTTTTAAGGTATTCCTATCTTTATGAGATTTTTTGTGCTTCTTTAGCCCATTTCATTTTTTAAGATGTTATTTTCTTCAGATTTTTTTTTTTGGTGCCTTTTTTTTTTTTATCAAACTGTTGACTCTTTTTTTCCATGACTTTTTTTTTTTTGCATCATTGTCATTTCTCTTCTCAATTTTTCCTCTGCCTCTCTTATTTGCTTTTTAAAATCCTTTTTGAGCTTCCATAAGAATTTTTTTTGGGGGGCCTGAGACCAATTTTCATTTTTCTTTGAGACTTTGGGTGTAGCAATTTTAATTTTGTTGTCTTCATCTGAGTCAGTGTTTTGATTTTCCTTGTCACCACAGCAACTTTCTACGGTCAGGATCTTTATTTGTTGTTGTCTTATTTTCCCAGCCTTTTTCTTGACTTCTAACTTTTTATTAGTTGGGTTCTGTGCCTGGGGTGGGTACTATCTTAAGCTTTAAATTTTTGGTACAGGTAATTTTTGGAGTCTGCAAGCTTTCACATCTTCCAGAGTGGCATGATCTAAGGAGAGGTATGTTTACTATTCTCCTGGTCTGTGCTTTGGTCTGTGAGTGACCCCAAACATTCTTTTCTGCCCTGGAACTGTGACTAGGGTCCTCACTCCCTTGCTGCCACAAGCTCTGGTGTGCTAGTGTTCCTCCTTACCTTGTGATCAAGATCCAGGACTGTCACTCAGATTCAAGTATGGGCAATGCAATAGCTTTGTACTCAGTGACAGCAAATGGACCCCTGTAATCTCCTTCCTTTACCATCTGTGGACTGAGAGCTCCAGAAGCAACTGCTGCCACTGTGGATTCATTCATCATGAAGGTCTGCTACTGATTGGCTGAGGCTTGCTCTGGGCTGGCATGGCCTGTACTCCATTCTCTCCCCTGGCGTGAGAAACTTTTCTTGCCAACCTTCTAAGTGGTCATGGGCTGGAAAATTATATCATCTAATCCACTTGTGGGTTCTGTTCCTCCAGAATTTGTTTTGAGGTGCTATTTAAAACTATTTGGAGAGGAATTTGGGAGGGCTCAGGTGAGTCCCTGACTTTTTTCTGCCATATTGACTCTACCCCCAGAATAATGTTTTTGAATGCACAAAATAAAATACATAGGATTACAAAGGACATCACAAGTCAATGAAAATAAAAGTGTTTTTTTCCTACTCAAGTTCAGTTTTCTCTGAAATCTGTACGTTGGCCTCTTATGGGTTTGTGGACCTCAGGTAAAAGAACCTCTGATATAGTCCAATCACATCATTTTACAAATGAGGAAACTGAGGCTTCAGATAGTGAAGTGACTTGCCCAATGTCACATGGGTGAAGAGATCAAAATCAGATTAGTTGAGACTGGGAGAATCATTCAGAGGGATGGAGAGATAGAAGCAATATGGTTGGTACTCTGTCTTCACTTTAATTACTTCATTCAAAATTAGGCAGAGAAAGATGGAGGACCAGTATGTGTATTAGTGTCTTCAGATGGAAGTAGGGTAGAAGTGGTGATATGTAGCATCAATGACTATTTCTTTCAGTAAGAAAATAAGTCTCATAATTCATTGGTTTTTATTATGTTGTAGAGATATAATATGGATGAGGAAATAGTAGGTACGATGAGTGAATAGTGGCAAAATACCAGTAGAATTGGAAATGGTAATCTAAGGGAAATACAACCTAATTTAGGGTCTTGGTCCCATGTGATCCTCTGTACCTTTGCAAAGTGTTCCCAAATCTCACAGACTAGCTTAAAACAAAGTGAGGAGAGTTAATGATCCTCGGTATAAAGCATTGGGTATAGAAGCAAAAGGCTTTGTTGTTAGTCTTTCAGTAAACTTGTCATTGCTCTTAGTGAGTTGGTGTCAGTCATACCCTTCTTCAGGCTGCATCTGATTATAAGCCACTGACAGATTCTTCTTGCTCTCTTGATTAGGTGATAGTTATCTGCTCTCTGGAAACCACTCCCTAATAGCACAGAATAGAATGGCTTGAAGTGATTCTTTTGTCAAAAGGTATTATTGGGTGAGGGATTTGTTTTTGCCATCAAAGAATGACCACCCCTAAGCACACACTAATTTATTATTTAACTCAGTTCTCTGAATTTAAAGATGAAAACACTGGGGCTCAGAAGGATAAGTCACAAAGTCACAAAGCAAGGTGGTATAGTAGTTAGAGAACTGGGCTGGAGTCAGGAAGATCTATGTTCCAACCTGGTCTCAGACCCTTACTAGCTGTGTGACCTTGGGCAAGTCACTTAACTTCTGTTTGTCTTAGCTCCTCATCTGTAAAATGGGGACACACTTGAGAAGGAAATGGCAAACCACTCCAGTATCTTTGCCAAGAAAACTCCATGGACTGTGTCCATGGGGTCATGTAGCATCAGATATGACTGAATGACTGAACAAACAACAACAACAAGAATTCAGGTCTCTAATCCAGAGTTTGTTTCACCGTGTGAAAATTTCAATTATTTAAATCCTAAACCATTAGGAGAAAGGATTATCTTTGTCTTCTCTTTTAACAAAACCTTATTAAAGGAGGCATTTAACTAATGATTTTGAAGAGAAAGTGTTTGCTAATGATGAGAATCATGATTATAGTATGCAAGATTATAGTTGTCCAAAAGGACTTTTTGTTCATAGATACCTACCCTCTCATTATGAACTCACCTAATTATCAAGTTCTCCATTGGCCAGAATGCACCAAATGATTGGAGTGTGGCTTGGCACTTTACATATAAGGTTTATTTATTTTTTTTAGGCATTAAGGATGAAACTCATATTTATGCTGGAGAGATGCAACAGTTTTATAGCAGTTCAAATGTCATTTGTATTCCAGTATTAATCTTTGGCAAGAAAAGGCCCCCACTATTTCTAGTGACCAAGAATTTAGGCAATTTCCTCTGAAGAAAATTATCCTTCTGAGAGCATGAAGAAGTATTTCACTCACATTCACCCAAAGTTAATCGATACACCAGACTCCTTTCTTACGCAAATGTCCTATTTTCTTTCTTCTTATAAAACCAAACATAGCTGCCACATAAAACCTCTTATATTTAAAATTTTGCCTTTTAAATGCACTGTGCTCTGGTATGTGTATATTGAAAGACCAGAAATAACTCCAGTGACATATTCTTCTTGCTTATTTCATACATATTTCCAACTTATGACTCATTGGTTTAAAGAGGACAAATGTGTACTAAGAGCAAAACAGGGGACTTGATGTACTTGTGTCTGAGAGGAAAATGAATCACTGTGAATTTTGGCAAAAGATCTAGTGACAGCGTTACTGAATGACCCCTGCTATCCCCTCTCCCCACGACACACATGCTTGAAAAGGGCCAAAATATTACTAGTTTCTTTCTTAAAAACAAAACAAAAGCAAAAACAAAAATTCACCCCCATAAAACTATTTTCATCTAAAGTGCAAATATATGTATATCATATATACATATGTGTGTATATCTATATATCTATATCTATATGTATATCTATCTATCTATCTATCTATCTCACATGAAAATGACTCTTAGGTGCAATAGCATTATAGAAGAGTATGTCAAAAGCACTCCCAATGTTAACAACAGCTTTTTCCTTCACTTCCCAGTTTTTAGAAAAGTCTCATTTTCCTTTCTTCCCCCACCATCTGTTTTTCTTACTGTAGCAAATACCATTTCCCATGGAGTTAAATAGGATATGAAACTGGATTGCTTTTAAGTACATTTTAGTGTTGGTTCATGGTTTTTCTCATAGTTTAGTTATTTTTTTTACCCTGTACAACAGAATTTGCTTTACTGAAACACTATTCTGACCAATTGTACAGAAATCCTAGACATCCGTTTATGTTCAGAAAGGTGATGTTTCACTTGATTTTGTGCTGAAATCAACTTATCTTTGGATCTATATTTTAAAATGAGGTCTATTTCAGTACTTTTCACTTTGTGGAAATACAAGAACTGATGCTTAGGACTCAAGACCTTGCTGGTCTCCACTGCTTACTTGCTTATTCCCTTGGACTGAGTCTGATATTGATTATTGATCAAAATGTACATAACTATCTAGCCAAAGTAATTACTCTTTCCCTCCCCATCCTCCCATCCCTGAGCACACCTCATTTTTGCCTTCTACATGCCTTAGCTTAGGCCTTGTCCCACCTGTTTGACATGCCCTTCCTGTCATAACCCATCCAGGTAGCCAGGTGGCTCAGTGGATAGAGTACTAGGCATAGAGGCAAGAAGACCTAAGTTCCAGTCTAGCTTCAAATACTTATCAGCTGTGTAACCCTGGTCAAGTAACTTACTCTGTCTCAGTTTTCTCAACTGTTAAACAGGGATAATAATAGAACCTATCTCTCAGGGTTGTTAGGAGGACTGAGATAATATTTATAAATTGCTTAGTACTATGCCTAGTACTATAAATAGGCAATTAATAAATGCTTATTTCCTTCTTTCTACCTACCTAAATCCTACTTATCCAAGTCCCACAGTATATATTGGTATAATATTTTCTTCACCCACAGTGATCTCTCCCTCTTCTGAACTCAATCCATGTTTTATCTCTACAGGGCCATAAGAACAATTATGTGGTAAGATTGTGGATATAACTGGGATCCAGACAGAAGATTCTTCACTGCTCCCACATGTTATTTACATTTATATATACTTAATAACTATTTATAATCCTTATTAACATAAATCTCTCCATTTCTCCATAGTCCTACTACTCATTTGTCAATTAGTCTTTTACTTCTTTGTGATAATTCTTATTTTATTACATAACTTTTCACTTGTCATCCCTTTGATGAGATTACAGGTGCCTAGAAGACAACAGCCTCATCTTATACTTCTTTATATTCTCCATCACATTTAGAATAGTGTCCTGTACATAGTAGATTTCCAAAACTTGACTGATTCATTAATTGGTAAATCTTCCTTGGGAATCCTTTGAGGCAGGCACAAATTGTTGGAGTAAAAGTAAGAGCTCCTGTCTTTAAGAAGGTATATAAGGGGCAGGTAGGTTGTGCAGTGAATAGAGCTCTGGCCCTGGAGTCAGAAGGACCTGAGTTCAAATCCAGCCTCAGACACTTCACGCTTACTAGCTGTGAGACCTTGGGCAAGTCACTTAACCCCAATTCCCTGCGTTCTCCCCTCAAAAAAAAAAGAAAGGAACAACAAAACAAGAAGGTATATGGAAAGAGTAGGATTATAAGATACCAAGCCTAAATGAATGAGAGCGTAATGGAGGAGGATATATCCTTAGCAATTTCAATGATGTGAAAGGTACAACTCATATTGTAGTGTTCTTAATTTTTTTATTTGATAAACATTAACTATTTTCCTTCCTCCCCATTACCCCCTAGGGAAAAAAATGTGTCATGGTGAATCACTGGAAACTGAGACAGTATCGACCAAAACATGATTAGAAAGGAGAAGACAGTGTTTTAGAAGGTTGGAAACTTAAGGAATCCAAAACAGGTTTTCAAAATATTGTAATATTGACTTTTGTGGTAAAGCTTATACAGCAAGAATGAAAAAAGTCAAATTTGAAAACCTAATATAGGATAGGTATATGAATGGAAAGAAATCACCAAGGAAGAAAGCATCCATCAGACGGACATACTGAGAGAATTAACTGTTAATAATTGAAGGAATTATCTTTAACTTTTCATTAATAGGACTTCAATTCAGATTATTCCAATGTAAGATTTTCCTTATGCCAGAAATATGGTGTCTTTCTGTAAGGTCTACAAAAATTTTGGCTCCCCTTTCCCTTTACCAAGATGTGAACTTTCTTAGTAGTTCATAAGATTAAAGTTTTGATATCAACTGTGAAACCTATGAAAGCTAAGACACAACATATTTGACAGTCTTTTTCAATAACTGATTGACAAATTTTCTTTTTGACGTAAACATCTCTCACCTTGAGTGCATAATGGGAAAATACTATTATATCCACACAAAGAGGCTGTCTACTGAAATATTGATCTTATTAAAGATGCGGATGAAGAACAATGTAGAAAAAAGCATGTCCACACTCAAACAAAAGAAATGAAACAAAAGTTTATAAATTTAGAAACACTCAGCTGCTCCAAAATTCTCTTACAGTCTGTCAGTGGTGGGTAGATTAAACCCAGGCAAGAAGCATGATATGCTGTGAGCTGCCTGCACTTGCAGCTCTGAAACAGATGGTGAGAATCCAGTTCATGGATCACTGCAGGTAAGGGAGCAGTAACTGATGGAAAGAAAAATAAACCCATGATATATGGAAGGTAGAAAGGAGAACAATATTCAGACATACATTAACCAAATGATTTGTTCTTGTATTTATATTGCAAAACCTTGAACTCTGGCCCATCTACAGGAAAGAAACATCAATGATTTTGATAATCTCAAGAACTTCAAAATATTCTATCAAAGTAAACTCGGATTAAATATACTTTCACTTTTGTTTTTTATTTTTCCACATGGGATATAGAAGTAATGCTTCTTCATTTACTCTCTTGGGGAAAAAGAATTAGAGTTTGTAATAAAGTATTCAACAGGAAACTTCACATTAAGTTGATAATGCCTGGGGTGGAGTTAGAACCTTGACCTCCCTGTGGTCTATTGATCTGATTAGGATAGGATATAGTTTCCTTATGAAGGCCATCTTGGCCTTATCCTGCACTTGAACTCTGATGGGATGCTAGTAGTGTTAGATAGTTCAACTAAAGGTCAGTTGTTCCTTATTCAATTGTGTCCAACTCTCTGTGACCCCATTTGGGGTTTTCTTGGCAAAGATACTAGAGTGGTTTGCATTTCCTTCTCCAGCTCATTTTACAGATGAGGAAACTGAGGCAGAGTTAAGTGACTTGCCCATGTAAGTGTCTGAAGTCAGATTGGAACTCAGGAAGGTAAATTTTCCTGACTCCAGGCCTGGCACTGTAACACCAAAATGCCCCAAAGTTAGCTGACTTGATATTATTTGGTTCTTGCAATATAATAAGTTTTTTTGAAGTCAAAGGCTTTATGATTTTGGTTTTTCTGTCCCCAGTGCTTGCATGGCACTGTGTTTTGTATATGATAGATACTTAAATGTTCATTGAATGTATATTGAATATGTTAATGATTCAAAACCGGTAATGTTGTGCTTCTTGGAGTCAGAGATTGGTTTGGCTAGTCCTGGTGACTTGTTGCTCCTGAGAAGGAAGTTCTCTTTGATTAGAAGAGACTGACAGCCTGTGACCATAACAGGGACAGCCTAGTTACCAGCTGAAATTATTTAGCTGACATTATCTGTCTTGTAATACTACTTGCATGATCTACCTCATAAAGATGGAGGTTCAAATGGGATACTGCATTTAAAATGCTTTGCAAATTATAAAGGAATATATTAATATCAGTTGTTATTATCACCATTATGATGATTATAATGACCCATTTCCATAATCATGGAAACCTAAACATGCAAAGGTTATATAACCATAACAATGCAAACTATATTGCTTTGAGTTTACTGGCTCCTTAGCTTATCACAAGCAAAAGAAAAGAAGAATGTATTCTGTAATTCAGTCCGTCAGTCCATAAATATTTAACAGACTACATAATGCTCATATAATATATGACACTGTATAAAGGCACTTGAAGGGTACACATTATAAAATAGACATGATTTCTTCCTTTTGAAATAATTACAATATAACAGGGGAGATAAGATTTATAATGATAGTATATATAAATCTACACATACACAATACAGTAATTACAAGATTATATTAAACAAGAGAGGCAGATCTGGGGTTGTTCTGAGTGGCTGATCAATAAGAAACAACTGTGGTATTTAAACTGCAATTTGCAGAAAAATAGTATAGGGTCCATGGGATTGTTTAGTCAAAGGTAGAAAAGCCACTGTGGCATCAGTTAAAGTGACACCTTAAAGAAGTTGACATAGGACATTATAGGAGTCAGGAATCTAAGTGTAAAATGGTGGTGGAAATTAAGAGTAATGCTTAGAACTAAAAGTAGAGAGCATTGAGCTATTATTTTTTTCTACCCTCCCACAACAGTCATAGAGATGATTTTCATAAGACACAAATAGATATACACATGTACACATGCATACTTATGTATATACATGTACATATATATGTATGTACCCATGTATCTTGTGTATGTGTATGTATGTAGATTATATATATGCATAATAAGTATATATACACATGTAAATTATTTATATGTGCTTCTATTTGTCAGTTCTTTTTCTGGATGCAGAGAGTGTCTTTCTTTATATATATGTATAATTATATATAGTTAATTTGGGTATTTATAATAGACAAAATAACTTATTCACTCAAAGCTGTTCTTAAAACAGTATTGTTGTTACTGTATACAATGTTCCCTTGGTTCTGCTCATTTCCCTCTTCATTATTTCATTCAAGACTTTCCATGTTTTTCTAAGATCATCGAGCTCATCACTTCTTATAGCACAGTAGTAGTCCATCATTATAATACACCACAACTTGTTCAGCCATACCCCAATTATTTGCATCCCTGCAATTTCCAGTTCTTTGCCACCACAAAGAGAACTGCTATAAACATTCTAGAACATACAGGCTCTTTTACTGTTCCCCTAATCATCTTTGGAAATAAATTAGTTATTTTTTTGTTAGAAAAATATAAAATTATTATAACATATAATTCAGTGTGATTCAGATGCTAGAATGGGTTTTGCAAGAAAGTGGTTGGTTGGTGGAATAAATCAGATCCTGAAGATAAAGGAGCAGAAAAGGATTACTGGAAGCAAAACTGTCACCTGTAATTTAGCTCATGAAGTATCAAATTAATCCAATATAGTCAAGTATCTATTGAGGATCTGCTAAGTGTTAGGCACTGCTTGGGTGCTATAGATATGCAAAAATGGTTTAAAATCTAGTTGGGGAAGTAGCATAAGAAAAATAGGAAAGGCTGCTGACTTTATAGAATACTGAAGAAGTTGACAACCATGGCATTGGATAATTATAAATTTTTGTTGAATAATTAATACCAGGTTATGGTGTCCCTAGAAAGTCAATCCAAGGAATTTCAGTTTTTTTCTGAGTATACTGGGAAGGCTTTTTTTTTTTTTTTTTTTTTTTTTTGTAAATCCAGCAGAGTCCACATCCATGAAGGATTCCTTGTGGATAGTGAAGTTCTCCAGATACTTCTGTTTGGGGAAATATAAGGATTGCATCAAGCCTCAGGACACTGCAGAGCCTCCTGGAAGATATGTATATCCACTCCAAAGAGTTTATCCTGTCCATACACATAGGAAAATTGGAGTGAATGAAGAATGTCTATTGCTCCAATTTTGAGATATATTTGGTTGGACAACCCATAAAGTTTGTGCGACAGTATAAATCTATATATCTATCTCTATACATGTAGATGTCTATATCTGTCTCTCTTTATATATATATATATACATATACACATGTAGATATAGATAGATATATAGATATATACACACATACATATATACATTCATATATATTTATATGAACATATACTAGCATCATACATGTATGTATATATATATATGTACATATACACAAATATATGTGTGCATACACACATATATAAACAGAAAGATGGATAATGACCTGAGCTCAGAGTTGAAAGTGAGGAGAGTGAGATATATTATTTTTAGCAAAATGCAAAGCTTTTTTTTACTGATACCAAACCTTTCATGAAAGCAAAGGTCTTTCTTTTTAATGCAAACACTTTACAAGTATTGCTATATGACAGTAAGACCTGGAATATTCTTGTCTCTGAAGAACTAAAGATTGACAATCGCACAAAAGATAATCAAGAGATGCATCATGGATGTGTGTAGACTGCATCATATAACCAATGAATAATAACAAGAGTATAGCAGAACAGAAAGAGAAAAAAGACTGATCTTATGGTGACACATGCATATGGCTATGATGCTCCATTCTGATGCTGGAAGGATTCCAGTTCTATTCTGATGTTGGAAGGAAATGAAGAAGATCTCTAAAATATTGGGTTGATGCCTGAAGTGGGCAAAAATGCCCACATACTTATACTTTGGATTAGCAGAAAGAACTCTCAAACTGAAGGTATCACAGATCACAGATGCACTTGAGTATGCTTAAAAAGGACATGGGTTATTCATATAGCAGGAATGAGATATTATGATAAATTTGTACCATTCAGATATTAAAAGACTATGAGGTGACACTCTAATGGGTTAATTTTATAGTATAAAATTTATGTCTTCTATGAAGTATTTCTTGAGAGAAATGGTTGAGAATCACATAAGATGCAAAGATTTGGAAGATTTGTCAGTTGTTTGGTGCTTCACCACAGTAAAATATGGCAAAGACATCTAGGAGGGCTTGAAAAGGAATACTGGTGAGAAGGAGGGGATTTAGAAACAATGTAGTAATTCAGGAGTGAGAAGTTGGTGACTCATTGGATATAAAGGGTTAACATAATTCAAGGAAGAAACACTGTTCAGTTATGCCTTATGATTTGGAATTAGTGATTTAAAATGAATGCAATGGTAGTCCCACTTCCCAAGATTCTGAGAGAGACATCTGGTTTGTCTGTATCTATAGCTGACATTTTCTAGGACTATTTCTGTTTTCTGAGCTCTCTTGTAGCTCTAAGTCTTACAGCAATTCTGTCTCTTAATATGCATCAGGATCATAGATGTAGAACTAGTTAGTGACTAGAGAAGTGATGTGACTTGGCTAAGGTCACATAGTGAGTAAGTGTCAAAGTCAGGGTTGGAGTGCATATCCTCTGAATCAAATTCTACACATTTTCTACTCCTCCACACTGCTATATTTTAAAATTTCTAATTTTTTGTTAATTTTTTTTTACTTAATCCTTTTCTTCTAGCAACTCTGCTTCAGAAAGTTAACAGGAATACATTTCCATTTGATTTAATCATCAGAGATGGAGGTTAACTAGGAAGAGTCATACAAACCTTTTTCCTCAATATGAGTTAAATCAACATTGATCTACAGAGACTCAATGCCATTTTACTCAGCATGTTCAGAGTGCAAAGAAAATGGTCACTTAGGGACATGTCTCAAACACAGAGCTCTAAAAATCGTAAACTGATGGTTTATTACCTCAACTCTACTTTCTAATGCTTATTGTTAAATGATATTATTGCTCTCCGTGGAAGACATTGCAATCTCTCTAATTATGGGAGCAAAAAACCCCCACATACATACATGCATACATATACCCCACCCCCCCCCCCAAAAAAAAAAACCTTATTGTTCCTTTCCAGCTTGTTCCCATTTACTGAAAATAAGCTTGAGTTCTTGCCTTGGAGCAGTATCTGCAAACTACAGTCAGATGTAAGGGCAGCCTAATCAGGCCTGGGAACCAAGCCTTAATTAGACGGCTTGGAAAACAGAACAGACAAGCAAATGAAAATTATTAAGCATCACTCATGATTCCTGTTTCTAATTTTAAAGAGGAAATCATGCATTAATCAAACCCTGCCCTGGAGCTCTGAGGCACGTTTCAGAATTATCTCGAAAAAACAAGGAGAAAACTTTTTTGTGTTTAGAGAAAACAACCCTTGACCAGTTAGTATGAATAGTATAAAATACTCGAACAAGAAATAAACTTTGTCCTAATATGCTAAATATCCCACTCAAAACAAAACAAAATTTTCCCCTGCCCCCCCTCCCCCGCCCAATATCAGGTGAATTGAAGGCAACTGTCAGTAATAATCAGAGTTAAGCCTGAGTTTTCTGAAAGTAGAAGACATTTTCAGAGATTAACAGCTGAATTCAGATCAGTGCATTAAATAGGCACATATACAATGACCATACTGTAGGGAATTTCTAGTTAACAGAGAACATATAAAGAAATTCTTATGTTACAAATTCAGTATTAGCTCAAAATTATTAGTGGTAATCTGGTAAGTTGTGCTGAAGAAAAGAATTCTTTACTTCAAAGCTTTGCTATTTCTTCATTGTAGGACTACTTCTAACAGTAGAAATCCCAGCATCTCTATGACTTGGTAGATAGTTTTTGAGAGTCACTGGGGTTGAAAAGAACTAATTGCCCTGCAACCAACTCAGTGATAAGCCACTCTGAATTAGATTGATCCTTTGATAATTCACATGTCCTTTCCACAGGGTTCTCCTCTTTTTGGAGTTACTATCAGGACCTTCAAATTCCTCTGGTAATTGCAGGCCACCTCTCCCTTTCCACCCAAAAGAAAGCCCTTCTTTGTAATAAATAAGAATAATCAAACAAAACCAGTGTAATTCACACATTGGTTTTGTTTTAAAATGTATGTTTTATCCTAGTCTATCCCTAGTCTATCACTTCTCTGCAGAGAGGTGATAGGACACCTTGGACTTCATCGTGAATCACTGACTCCTTTGGCAGTCTAATAGAACCTGTAGTCTCATTCTCAGAATGTTTTTAAAGGCATAAAATAAGATACAAAGGATTTCAGAGGAGACCAATTACACTGAAATAAAAGTATAATATTATATCCCATCTAAGTTCACAAATTCATGAAAATCTGTCTTCATAACCCTTGGAATCCATGGATGTTTAGTTAAAAATATCTGGATGAGATACAATATCCACATTATTATTATTGACATAAAGATGTCTCTTTGTAACATTCTAATTTTAATGAGACTTTAATACATTTATTTGGGTGCCTATTATCTATGCCCATACAAATTTATGCCAAGCATTTCATTCAGCATGTGTCATAGCTATGAATGAGTAGAGAGAGGGGAGAAAGAATAGAGTTAGTGATTTATATGTTAACTATATATATAAAATTCAGTGTTATTTTCACTTTTTCTGTTTGTGGTGGATGCTTTCTTAAAGAATCCACCCTGTCAGTTTATAGCGATTGGACAAGTAAAGTAGAGATTAATACATGTAATATCAGAGATTTAAAAAAAAAAAAAGGTCAGAGTCAAGAAATAGAATTTTAGGAATGTATATTGTCACTATGACTATCAAAATAAGCACAAACAATTTTTATTATTTCCATGTTTCATAAACCTTAAGACAAATATTAGAAAAATATGCATTTCAAAGTGGAATCCATAACAATTCTTAATTTAAATATATCTAACTATCACTAGATTAAAATTCCCAGGGTAGAAGACAAAATCTCCTCTCTCTCTCTCCCAAGACAAAGAGAGAGAGAAAGAGAGAGAGAGAGAGATATGAGTCTAGAGCCTGGGAAGAGGACAGACTTTGCTACTTGAATCCTATGGCTGGATCTTGGTTAAGCAAATAGTTTCCTGTGCATGCAAGCAGAACTTGACATTCCTTCTACAGTAATTAAGCTTGGCAAGAGTTTTTGTTCTGTGTGTTCTTTCTTTCCTGTTGTAGCTCATTTGCACAATTGAACTCGTAACATAGGGTAAGAGGTTTTTCCCCTCATGTGGATGTGGATTAAATATCTTGATAGGGAAATTTGGCTTTTAGTGTCCAGGCATACAGCTGAGTAAATGGGGTAAAAATAAGAGTATTCAGGAGAGTGGGTTTTTAATCCTCTCCTATGCCCGAAGGGAAAACAGTTTTGAACAAATATCACATATGCATTAATTCATATCCAACTCTCCATAGTAATTTTGCCATTAGAGCCTCTGACCCCCTGCTTTTAGCTAGGCAATTCTTGTTGTGGTTCAGTTACATCAAACTCTTTGTGACCTAGTTGGGGTACTCTTGGCAAAGATACTGGAGTAGTTTGCCATTTCCTTCTTCAGTTCATATTCCAGATGAGGAAAATGAGATAAGCAGGGTAAAGTGACTTGCCCAGGGTCATAAAGCTAGTAAATGTCTGAGGTCACATTCGAACTTAGGTACCTGACTCCAGGCCTGCTCCTCTATCTTCTGTGCCACCTTGCTGCCAAAGGCAATAATACTTAATGATATCTCATGTTTCTGAGAGCTTCTTGTTTTATTATATCAAATGTATTAATACTCTAGAATTTAGCCTTGGATTCTTGAAAGAATTTTTTAAAAAGATTTACTCTAAGTCACAGGGTACTTAGTGGTTTTTGAAATCAGGATTTTAAGTTCCATGTGACTGACAACTGTGAAATAATAAAAGAGTAGACTATGACTCTAATTCATTGGGTAGACCTTCTTTATAGTGGAGCTATGGAAGAGAAAGAATCACACAGGATAAGACTTGTATGAATTGCCACCTCTATAGCAATGGGATTTCTACAAGAATAAGGTATATTGAAGTTATGAAGTCATGAAGGACACTCAGAAGCTCAGACAGATCTGTGATCCTATCAGTTTGGAAGATGCCTCCAACAATGCAAATCATAACTTATCTCTACCATTCTCCCCCCCGCCCCCCCTTCCTTCATACTCTTGTCTGGGCTCTTCCATATGATTGTCTCAAGATTCTGGAAGGCTTCCTCACTTTCTCATGACATTGTGAGAGGACCAGTGGAGCACTTTGGCTCCCTACATATCATCCCTTGCCCTCACCTATTATACAGTTCCTTATTGTTATATTTCACTCCTGTTCTTCAGCTATCCTTGTTAGTTATCTGTTACAGTCCTCCTATGCTCATCATACTGCCCTCTCTAACCATCCATGTGACATTCATTTTTAGTTCTTCAGAAACTGTTATGTTTCATGTCTCATTTCCATATAACAATACTGGTAGGATGTTAATATTAAAAAGATGGGCCTTTACTTTCTTTTTTTTTTTCTTTTTGGAGGGCAGTTGGGGTTAAGTGACTTGCCAAAGGTCACATGGCTAGTTTTTGTGTTAAGTGTCTGAGGGATTTGAACTCAGGTCCTCCTGACTCCAGGGCTGGTGCTCTATTCACTGCACCATGTAGCTGCCCCCAGGGCCTTTACTTTCACAGGAAGCTTAAAGTCGGTAATGGATCTTTGCAGCTTTCCAAAAAGAATCCAACCTATTTTCTTTGTTCTGTTTAGTTCTTTACCCGACTCCTCCTTCTGTACTGTCCATCTAAGATATACATATTAGTGGAAGATAAAAGGGAAAATATAGCAGGATTTGAAAACAAAGAGGAAATAGCTGTAGTTGTAGCAGATAGTTGAGTAAGATGGTAAGTACCTGAATGATGATGCAGATGTGATAAAATGAATGTCACATCTACTCATGGATGTAGCCTAACTCAATCAAACTAATGAATTGAGAGAGATTGAAGGCTGTTATCATGGGTTAAAGTGGTCCAAAGAGATAATCCTAACCTTTAATCATCTCTGTTTCAGAGAGGTTGGGTGTAAGAGGTTTTCCAGAATTCTGCTAGAGTTTGAGGCCTAATCTGAGGCAAGCCTAGGGCACCCTTTGTAATTACCATATTGAACTAAGCACTGCCTCTCCTTATCTCTGCCCCCTACAACATGCATGTGATAAGTAATGAATGTATTGGAAATGTTAAAATGTTGATATTAATACATCAAGGACCTATGATTTTGTACCTCTACTGAGGCAGATCTCAGCCTATCTAATAAAAATATTTTAGAGGATTATCTAAGACTCAGACAGGTTAATTTAGGTCAAGTGGCTAGTAGATATCCACTTGATATTTCAACCCAGGTATTTCTGAATTCAAGTCTAATATCTACCCATGGCACCATGCTGCCTCTTGAATTTTGGCAGCATGGAAAACATTTCTGCTGAAAATTATATGTCTTTTTTGGCAATTAGGTTACTTTTTATTTCCCCTGAATTGTAATGTCTAACAAGTAACAGAACACACTCTATTTTCACATAACAACAATTGATTTTCCTTGGATTATGGCCTCTAACAAATCAAAAGAATATGGCTTCACTTTGGCCAACTGATAATTAGTTGAACATTTTTTTCATTAGGTTATTTTTGAGTTTTTGCAGTGTCTCATGTGGCTAGTGGGTGGAGAGACAAAGGGGATTCTTGCCAAAGTCTCAAATCCAAATTCCTTTTCAAAGGGCCCTAGACTCTCTAATTCTTTAGGAGGCCATTGCTATGTTGGAAACAATGGAGTACACAGATTAATAGTGGCTGACATTTATATAATACATTATAGAACAAAGTACTCTACTCAACAGCAACTGTGGGAGGCAAGCAATATTAGTATTATTGTTACCATTTTGCAGATGAAGAAACTGAGTCTTAGAGAGTTTAAGTAACTTGTCTAGTTATTAGATCATAAATATAGAGCTGAAAGGGAACTGAGAGGCCATTCAGTGCCACCCCCTCATCTGACAGTTGAAAAACTGAAGCCCAGGGAAGTTTAGTGACTTGTTTCAGTTCATACAGATAATAAATGGAATTTGAACTCAAGTTCTCTTACTCTAGACCTTGTCTTTTTCCATGAACGACACTCCCAGTTTGCAAGTAGCAGAGCAAGGGCTGAATCCAAATCATCTAATCCAATGGCCACTACTTTTTCCTCTACATAATTCCATACTGTAGTTATTTCTTTGTTAAAGGGGAAGGTAGGGAATGCTTCAACCTCTCTTAGTGTGGTAAGGAGATCAGGGGCAATAGATGAGATTGTATTCACAGGCATTTGTTTAGTTGAAGGGAAAATTTTCTCTTCATCCTCAAAGACCCAGGTATTATGCTTCTCCATGAAACTTTCCCTGATCTTGGGAAAACCTGATGTGAACTCTCCCTCCTTGAAATTCCCAGAGTATTTATCTCTTTTCGGAAACATAACATTCTCTCTTGTATTACAATTATTTATTTACTTATTGTGCTTTTTTTTCTATACTAGATCAAAAATGCTTTCTGAAGGAATTGAATCTTATTCATCTCTTCATTCTCTATATTATCTAAGCCAGTGTCTTTTATATGAAGGGGCACTGAAATGATGGGCACTTCAAGTATGAAGATACCGTTATGCCATGATACGGTCGTATTACTCCTTCTCCCAACAATTTTCAGTGATTTCCTAGTGCGTACTGAGGGAAGTTCAGGCTCTGTCAAATGATGTTACAGTTTGTCACTAATCTGTCATCAACCTTGCTTTCCATCCTTATATAACATTATTTCCCTCCTTTTCCCTTTTGTCCATTTGCTTTATGCTATAGCTGCATTGGACCACTGTCTAACCTCTGAAAACTCCCTGCCTTTTCCTGTGTTTATTCTTAATCAGTCAATAATCATTTATTAAGTTTTTACTGTGTTCTAGGCACTGGTACTGGGGATACAAATAAAATACCCTCCCCAAAAAATCAGAAGTCCCTCCTCTCAGAGAAGTAGGAGGCAATAGGCAAACAATTATATACACACACACACACACATGTATATACAAAGTGTGTGTGTGTGTGTATGATATATACAAAGTACATTAGAAGTAATATCAGAAGGAAGGCACTAGTGGTGGGGATGGGACCACAAAAAGCTTCTTGCAGAAAGTGGGATTTGAGCTGAGACTTGAAGGAAGCCAGACATATTATTCTCTATTCCTGAAATATCCTACCACCTCCTTGCTGGTTAAATTCTGAACCATTATTAACAGTACAGTGGCAATGCTAAATCCTCAGGAAACCTTCACTAATTCCCATAATTAACAATCTCTCTCTCCTTAGTTCTCTGATTTGTAATTTGCATTGCATTTCCCTAGTGCATGTATATGTTATTGTTCATTATAGTTATTTTACCGGACCATATCTTCTCAACCCTTGCAACTAGCAGAATGTTAGCATGTACAATGAACGAACATTTATTTCATGCTCACTATGTGACAGACACTTTGCTAAGTGCTAGGTGTCTAAAGAAAGGCAACAAAAAACACCGCCCCTTTCCCCACCTGCATCATAGTCTTGCCCTTAAGTATCTCACGTTGTAGTATGCAAGACATGTGAATAACTATGTAATGACAAATGTTTACAGAGTGCACAGAAGGCAGCCTAAGCAGGGAAAGCACTAGCTGAAAGGATGAAGAAATGTCTCCAGTAGAGATGAAACTTGAGAGGAGTTTTGAACGAACCCAAATAAACTAAGAGGCAGATGTGACTGAAAACATAATAAATGTGTTGAATTAAATTTGATTAATTGCAACTAACTTATCCTTTAGAATCCTTGTGACTTTTATCCATGACCTTCCAAAGATCCTCTCCAGTAATATCTACCCAACATATAGTGGGTCTTCTGCATGTCTTGGTTTTGCCCATATATCAATATCCATTGGTTATCCATCACTTATATGACCAACCCATCTTATTTTCCAATTGTGACATTTAAAAGGATTTGAGAGACATAGTTCTCCAGTTATTAATAAAAGAATAGTCATTTAGCCATTTCTCTCAGACCAAAGTCCCCTACTGGCAGTGGGGTCACAGTTTATATGCCCTTTGAAGGGGAGGTGTTCCTGAAGAATGCCTAATCAGCTGTGATAGGTTAATCAAATGGGAAGTGGGCTTGGGTCACTCAAATCTTGGTCAAAGAGACATCGATTTCCATATCATATGATATATAGGGAGGTATAATAGGAATATTTGATAGTTGATAATAGGGAGAATCAATCTTTTCCCAGGACCTGTCTGAGCAAACCCAAAGAGCAAACCCATTAGCATACACTTAGAATTTCTTTTACCGTCTGATTAGATCTTGGCCTGGGTAAATCTCTAAGAGAAATTTCCCACCCTGATTGATTTCTGGAGGAGAAAGTAGAAAAGAGGAAAAAAACTTTGGTCTTAATACAATAATTAGTTATTAAGTATAAAAGAGAAATGTTTATTTCTCACATGGTCATCTCTCTATTGACATCCTTTATGATGTTGCTAATGTGCTTTTCTTAATTTGCCAGGCATTAATGCCCCTTCTATCTCTAAATCTGTGGCTCTGTGAAAGCAATCGGGACTATCTCTTTTGGAAAAAGGAACCTCTGAAAGGCCTCACCATTTTGTAAAGAATACTGTCACCATTTGGATTTTGTGCTGACTGTATTCTATGATAGCAAAAAATATCTTCCGCAAGCCAACATCTCCTTGTTTTGTGTTTCATTTGACATTAATGTTTAAAGGGCAATCAGACAAAAGTTATCTCTCCTGATTACAAAAATCTTCTTGTTTTTTGTCATAACTTCATCAAGGACTCCCTTAAAGCATGTTTAGATAGATCTTACTGTGTGCTTGTCCTTCATTCTTGAAAAGGACCATGACATCAGGGAGATGATGACATGACTTGCAGTTGACTTTAATTTGAGTGAGGAGGTTCTGGGAAAGGTCACTGGCTTCACTTTCTCCTCCAGGGCCATCTGGGTCCAGTGGCTAGATATCCATCAGGGCAATTAGAGATGACTTAGGGTGCAATGGGAGACTGCTGGCCTTTTTAGGCTAACGTCTTTTCAGATTCTCACTTTGACTGAGGTAAGGCCCATTCAGTGAATAGGCCTCTTTAAGAAGTGAGTCAAGGAATGGCTCCTTTCATCATCATCATCATCATCATCATCATCATCATCATCAAACTGGGAGGGAAGACCATCAGGGTTGCTACCCAAAAGAAAAACAATTACTATTCCATTCATTCTGAGTCAGGAGGGTCCAAAAGTAGCCATTAAATGGTGCTTGGGTAGGGACCAATTGTTGTCCAATCAATGAGCTCCACAATAAAATGGGTTTAAGGCTAGAGTTTTGAAAAAGAGATCTAGCCAATAGACCCCAAGTTAACTATGAAGCTTTTGGCCATCAAAATTTACCTACCTTGGAGAGGACAGGCAGAGGCAGAAGCACTGAGCTGAGTTATTCAACTGGCTGGGTTCCCATTCAGGCATCTCAGACTACTCACAGGTTGTTTTTGTACTTTGTTCTCAAAGAGGACCATGGCGATGGGAAAGTAAACACACTGGTTGGTCACTACTGTTATTTTCTCTCAATTTTGAAAAAAAATCAAGTCTGCAATTCAATCTCAACTATTTGGAACCCTTTTTTCTTTCTATTATCTTGAAAATTAATATATTAACACTTTCAAAATAATGTCACTTTTCTATGCAAACTTCCTCTAATCCTATTGCTCTTTCCATCTTAGTTTTGTTTACTGATACTTCTATTTCCTTATACAGCATATTGGGGAATATAAATCCAAATGTGATGGTCCTGCTATCATTGATGGTGAAAAAAGTTTGCCAGAGATTTTGACATCTTTTCTATGATGCATCTTTTTGTCATCTTCCTTCTAATTTCATCCTTAAATGTTTTTGGGAAGATAGTACTTAATTTCCCCCTCATTTCCTCTTACTGTTTTATGGAGAAATATTCCTAATAATCTTCCTCCTTCCTCCTTCTAATCAGTATTCCTGATGGTCACCATAATTTTTTCCTTGGCAAAGAAATCAAGTATTTGCTGATTGTTTTAGTCCTTTGGCTCTTTTACTCTTCTAATTCTAGCTGTTTATTTATATTGGTGAAGCTTTCTTAGGAAATGGTGGTAATTTATATGTACGTCTACTCTTCTATCCATTTCCCATTTTCAGGTATTTTAACACTTAGTTTAACTAGAATGTTTTGACATTACCTCAATTACACTCCATATATTAATTATTATTTTTCTCATTTGGAATGACTCTCATGTTGGTAACCAGATATTTACTGTGCGTTAGATTAGTTTTGGCTTCATTTTTGTGATGTTATTGTATCCTTGCTGTATCCAGTGTCTATTTTATTTTCAAAGAATATATCTGTGTTAATCATTTTCTGTCTATGCTATAAGACTTTGGCTTGTTATTTTTTTCTTTTGAACCATGAAACCTCTCCAGCTGCTTAATATATGTATCAAACTACTTTACCTCTTTTTATATTTCATGAACTCTAAGACAACATGATTAACCTATCTCAAGATTTTTGCCATTTCTCCTTTGGCATGTTCTGCCAAGAATGTCTAAATTCTATGTGTATTTTTATTGTCCATCTTCATTGATGTTATCTTCTGTGAGTTAATTCATCTATCCTCTTCCTATGTCATACATGCTACTTTCTGTGATATCTGGTTTAGCAAATGTAAATGAGGATTTTCTTCAATCTCCCTCCATTTTCACTTTAAAGCCTTCTTGAGGGGGCAGAGCCAAGATAGTAAAGTAAAATCAGGAACTTGCTTGAGTTCCTGCTCCAACCTCCTCCAATACCTTCAAAAAATGACTCTAAACAAATTTTAGAGCTCTAGAACCCATAAAGTGACAGAGAGAAACAAATCTCCCACTGAAGGCAGCCTGGCAGGCCTATAGGAAGGGTATATCACTCTGAGCTGGGAAATGAACACAGTCTCATGTGAGTCATATGGGCCCAGACCCAGGGCAGCCTGCACCAATGGCAAAGACTGGCCACAGCAGACTTCAGGACAGTGAATCACCAGCAGCTGTGGCAGTTTCCAGACTTAACTCATAAATGCCAAAAAAAGTTGAAGGTCAGTGGGGAACCCTGTTGATCCAAGGTGAGAGAAGATTGTGGTCTGGCACCTGCCCCTGGGGCAGCAGAGGTGACAGTGGCTGAAACTGCTGCCACTGCTGGTGCTTCTAGCTCCTGGCCTACAGATCATAGGGGGTCCAAGTGACTGTCCAGAGGGCATTTGCAGGAATCTCTCAGCTGGCACTGAGGCAGGATTCTCTTGCTTTGCCCTGCTTGGATCTGGGTTACAGTCTTGGGTGGTAGTCTTGGGGTGAGGAGCACTGGTGTGGCAGAGCTTATTGAGGCTGTGGAGAGAAAGTCCTCCTCACAGTTCTGAGGCAGGTGCCTGGAAAAAAAATCTAAGAACAGTTGCACAAAATCCCAGAAATTTGGGACACAGCACTCTGTACTCTGGAAGCAGAGTTCTACTGTGGCAAAGAGCTCAAAAGTCAAGTAATTGGCTGGCAAGATGAGGAAAGAGAGGAAGCACAATCAGACCATACAATCTTTTTGGGGGGACAAAGAGGATCAAAACATGGAACCAGAAGACAACAAAGTCAAAACACCTGCAACAAAAGCCTCCAAGAAAAATATGAACTGGTAGCAGGCCATGGAGGAGCTCAAGAGGGATTTTGAAAATCAAGTAAGAGAAGTGGAGGAAAAATTGGGAAGAGAAATAAGAATGATGCAAAAAAATCATGAAAAGTGAGTCAACAGTCTGCTAAAGGAGAACCCAAAAATACTGAAGAAAATAGCACTTAAAAAAATAGACTAACTCAAATGGCAAAAGAGGCCCAAAAAGCCAACGAGGAGAAGAATGTCTTAAAAAACTGAATTTTCCAGATGGAAAATGAATTTAAAAAACTCAATGAAGAGAATAATTCCTTCAAAATTAGATTGGAGCAAATGGAAGTTAATGACTTTATGAGGAATCAAGATACTATAAAACAGATCCAAACAATAGAAGGCAATGTGAAATATCTAATTGGAAAAACCACTGACCTGGAAAATAGATCCAGAAGAGACAATTTAAAAATCATTGGACTACCTGAAAGCCATGATTAAAAATAGAGCCTAGAAATCATCATTGCCCTGATAATCTACAACCAGAGGGCAAAATAGAAATCGAAAGAATTCACCAATCGCCTCTTGAAAAAGATCCCCAAAAGAAAACTCATAAGAATATTATAGCTAAATTCCAGAGTTCCCAGGTCTAGGAGGAAATTTTGTAAGCAGTCAGGAAGAAACAATTTGAGTATTGTGGAAACATAATCTGGATAACACAAGATCTGGTAGCTTCTACAATAAGGGATTGAAGGGCTTGGAATATGATATTCTGGAGGTCAAAGGAGCAAGGATTAAAACCAAGAATCACCTACCCAGAAAAACTGAGTATGATACTTCAGGGGAAAATATGGAAATTCAACAAAATAGAGGACTTTCAAGTATTCTTGATGAAAAAACAAGAGCTGAACAGAAAATTTGATTTTCAAATATAAGAAGCAAGAGAAGCAATGAGAAGGTAAACAGAAAAAAGAAATCGTAAGGAACTTATTAAAGTTGAACTATTTACATTTCTACACATAAAAATAATAAATATAACTCATGAGACTTATCTCAGTATGAAGATACTTGAAGGGAATATATTTGTATGTATACATACATATACAGTTGAATAGAGAGGGAAGATATCTAAAAAATAAAGTTAAGAGTTGAGAGAAGAATATAATGGGAGAAGGAGAAAGGAAGAGATAGAATAGGGTAAATTATCTCATATAAAAGAGGCAAGAGAAAACTGTTACAATGGAGGAGAAGAGCAGGAAGGTAAAAGGGAATGAGTCA
>CM053591.1:103988975-104017537 GCA_028646515.1 Pseudochirops corinnae | reverse complement strand
TTGAATTTAGCTTAAGGAGGGAATCACATACACACTAAATTGGGTATCTTATCCTAGAGGAAAGTAGGGGGAAGGAGATAAGAGGGGGGATGATAGAAGGGAGTGCAGATTGGGGGAGAGGGTAGTTAGAAGTAAACAATTTTGAAAAGGGACAGAGTCAAAGGAGAAAATAGAATATAGGGGATGGTATAGGATGGAGGGAAATATAGTTAGTCTTTCACAATATAACTACTATGGAAATGTTTTGCATAACTACACATACAACTTGTATTGAATTGCGGGTCTTCCCAGTGGGGGTGGGTGAGGAGGGAAGAAGGGAAAGAATCTGGAAATCAAAGTTTTAAAAAAACAAATGTTAAAAAAATTGTTTTTTACATGCAAGTGGGAAATAACATATAAAGGCACTGGGGTATATTGGGTATATATACTTCTATCTTGTCCTACTAGAAAATTAGTGGGGATTGGGGGAGGATATAAGAGAGAACAGATTGTGGGAAGGGATATTCAATAGGCTTGTTATCTTGTGGTGGGGGTTAGGGGAGAGATGGGGAGAAAATTTGTAACTCAAAATCTTATGTTAATGAATGTTGAAAACTAAAAATAAATAAAGTATAAAAAAGAAAAAAGTCCACTTTAAAAGATTTGGTAGTCTTTATGTAAATATATTCTTCCTGAAACATATCAGATACACTTTATCACTGGTCAAGGGACACAAGGTCATCATTCCAGTATACAAAATCCTGACTCATCAATCTAAATTTCATCATTTTAAACCATCTTCAGGTATTCCATTCCCATTTGCACCAAATCATTGTACCCTAGATCTAGAGCAGCAGTTCTCAACCTGTGGGTTATGTTCAATTTGTAACAATAAAAATATATCCTGCATATCAGATATTGACATTACGATTCATAACAGTAGCAAAATTACAGTTATGAAGTAGCAATGAAAATAATTTTATGGTTTGGGGTCACCACAACATGAGGAACTGTATTAAAGGGTCACAGCATTAGGAATGTTGAGAACCACTGATCTAGAGCTTGAAGAGACTTTAGAGGCCTTGTAGTTGAACCCCTTCATTATATAGATGAGGAAATCAAGGCCCGGGGGGGAGGGAGTGGGGTTGACTTGTCTAAAGTTATACAAGTAATAAGTCTCAGAGGTGGAATTTGACCTCCAAGCCAATTCATACTGAATTATATTGTTTCCTCAATTCAGAAGCCATTAATAGCAGCAGTGATGAGGGCATCATTGGCCACTCATGCCCTTACATTCTTCCATTTCCTATCTACTACTTCAAAAACATCAGAGAAGATTTCTGGATTCCTTCTTCTGGTCCTCATGCAAATCACCAAAAGTGTCAGGTTTGTCAAGTCATCAGAGGATTTATGTCATATCCTAGATTCAGCATATGCTCTGTGAAAGCGCCATGCTTCCCAAATATTCCTATCAGGTCTATATGTGGCTCCCGAATGATATGGAGCAGGGAGTTAGCAACTTCTACAACTTGCCTTTTCTTCCTCTGAACAGTACCTGATATCTTTTTTATTAGTGATATCTGTAGAGTTTCACCATCTTTCCATGGAACTCAGGAAAGAGTTTCTTTTGTAGAGACTCCAATTCTAGCCTCAATGGGAATATGTATCTATTGTATAGTTCTACAAGTTTTAGGATCTTTATGCTTCCCTTTCTTTACTACACCACTTTCTTTTACTCCTCAAATTCCCAGTACAGGTTTGGTAACTTCCTGTATATTTTGATTTCCTTTTTCATTTTTGCTTTTCCTTTCCTAATTCATATTTTAAGTGAACATTTCATTCTCTCTAACAATAATTATAGCTAGTCTTTATAGAGTGCTTTAGATTTTACAAAACATTCATGAATAAATTTCATTTAGTCTTTACAACAACCCAGTACTGTAGATGCTATTCTAACTCCCATTTTACAGATGGAAATGAAACTGAGAAGTAAAGTGACTTGTCCAGAACCACTCAGCTGGTAATTGTCTGTCCAATAAACTGAATCATACATACTAAAATGGTCAGTGAGTGCAACCTCTTCATTTTACAGTTACTTTCTCCCTATCACAAAGCTAAGTGTCTGAGGCAGTATTTGAGCACTTTTCTTCTTGACTTTAGTACGCTGCTCCTATATCATCCCATACCACTTTCATCCTACTCTCTTACTGGGAGACCAACCTGCATTTTATGTATGATAGGTATTACTTGGATATAACAGAAAACTGAACAGGGCAATCAGTAGAGTGTGGTGGAATAGAAATGAGTACTGGACACATTCCAAAGATAGGAGACTGAAGTTTGAATCCCACCCCAGTTTTTAGGTGTGTGACCTTAAGTAAGTACCCTGACCTCTCACAGCCTCAGTTTCCTTACCTGTAAATATGGATAATATTGTAATACATTATCTACCTTCAAGCATTCAAAGTCTTAAAGAGCTATATAAATGTGAGTAATCATTATAGTCTTTTGTTAAAATCACAACCATCATTTCTATATGGTTAGTTTTTGCTAACAACATGTTCATTGTTAGGGCAAATGACCTGTTGTCCTGGTGGCTCTGCTGCTAAAGGCTTCTAAGAAAGACTCTAAGAGGTCAGGTTACTTACTTGAGTTCACTGCAGTAGATAGAAAGCCAGGCTTGAAGTCAGGAAGATTCATCATTCTGAGTTCAAATTTGGCCTCATATACTTACTAGATGTATGACCCTGGGAAAGTCCTAACTCTGTTTGTATCAGTTCTTCATCTGCAAAATGTGCTGGAGAAGAAAATGACAAACGACTCCAGTATTTTGCCAAGAAAACCTCAAATGTGATCATGAAGAGTCAGACATGACTGAAAAGATAACCACAACCATAAGTATCTGAGGTGGGATTCCAACCTGTATCTCCTGACTTTGGAGTAGGTAACTTTGGGAGGTGTGTCCCCATTTTGTAGACAAGAAAACTAAGGCAGACAGAGATTAAATTAATTGTTCAGGGTCCCATAACTAGAAAGTGTTTGAGGCTTCATTCGAACCCAGGTCTTCCGGTGCTCTGTTCACCTTGTTAGCTGCTCTCCATGCAGGGCAACAGGGTAATCTGAAAGGAGCAAAAGTTCTTGTTTTCAAGAGCAGAATATAAGGAAAAACATCACAAAGGCCTTAAGTAATGAAAAGATACAAAGAAAATAGGAATTAATGTCAAAACTGGTGCATGTTGAAGGGGCGCTGAAGCGATAAGGCCACCTCATCATTTGAAAATAGAACAGAGAAGATAGTAGGGGAAGCCATAGACAGGTTCTTCAGTGTGGAAAAGGAAATAGGGAGTTCAGAACAATGAACCTTTATCTCAGTATAGTGGAATATTTTCTACTGGGAGAAAGGGGAATACAGATTGAGTTAGGAACTTAAGGGGGAGGTTCAGAAAAAAAAGTAGAATAGACTACTAACAGGAGATCTATGGAGTCCTTTTGGATTACCACACAGTTATGAAGGCCCAACTGAGGTTAGGTTGCATGTATTTGGAACATGAATAATAAAATTCTCAGTGTCTAAGTAGCAGCCCAAAGGTGAATAATGGACGTGACTTGGAACTGAAAGGAAAAGGACAATGCCCTGATTTTCTCATTGGAACACCAGTTTATGAGTGCAGAGGGGAGGGAAAAAAAACAAAACAACCATGAGGCGTTTTCATGGCTAGAAGTATGAGATTCCAGAGAAGATGCACAACTTCCAGGAAATAGCTAAAATTTTTCCCACACTGTCAAAATGTTGACACTTGCAAGAGACATATCACTATGGATAGTCCTCTAGGACTAAACTTGCTTCTCTGTCACCCTTTACATCAGTGATACAATAATTCAGGTTGGACTTGGATTATATATATCTATTTGAAGGTCATATAGGTCTGCTCCTTCATTTCCAGGTATTGTCTGGTATCAAAATTGAATGGAGAGGTGATTGAGTGAGAATCTGGCACAGTATTTATTTTATACAATTCATTTCTCTATGAGATTTCCATTTCAGTCAGAGTCCTTAGTGATAAAATATCTACTAAGATATACTTCAAGTAGACACAGATCATTATTGTAATTAAGTACTTATTTCCAGGTCACACTTATAGTCTTTTCTTCTACCCAAAATTCTGTTCTCACTTAATGAAACTACAGCATTTATTTTTTAATGTACTTGCTTCTCAGTTCATGTGGCTCTTTAACTTCTTTGATCTATTTCTTTTATATTTCAGCCAACCACAGAGGTGGTCACAAAATCATCCCAAACTATATACCTTTAAGACAATGAACTCTTTTTTTTTTTTCTACTCCTCTTAATGCCCAAACTTGATCTTTTCCTTCACTATGATCCCTAGTTCCTTAATTTCTTCATACTCATCCATTTTCCCACCTCTCACCTCCCTTCCTTCACCCAATCATCACCCTGTTGTTAGCTAGTTCAACAAGGAACCTGAAACTCCTTTCCCCTTGGTCCACCACTATGAATTCTTTCTGCTAAGCCTAAATCCCAAGTCACCTCTGGACTTCTGAAAAAGTGAAAATGTTGCTGTTCATATTACAAATAGGAAACATGCTACCTTAATTGGGCCTTCAATGTACAACAATCCAAAAGGATTACATGTATTTCTTATTGATTCTGTATCCTAGAAGTTTTTTCTGAACTTTCCCCTGAAACTCCTAATGCAACCCTCACTTCTTTTTCCCATAGCAGATGACTTCATCTTCCACTTTACCGAAATTAAGATTCACTATTTGGAGCCCTATAATGTCTCTTCCTTCACATCTAAGAATATCTGTATGACTTCCTGCATTCTCTTCTCTGTTCCATTCTCAGATGATAAGGTAAAATTTTCATTGCTAAGTCTTGGATGTCTAATTATGCCTTTGACCCCATTCCCACATTTCCTTTGGAGGCCTGTACCATTGCTTATTTCCACTGTGTCTCTTCTCTTCAGTCTTTTCCTATCCACTAGATCATTCCAGGCTTCCTATAAATATCCCTAAGTCTCTCCTATAGTAAGAACAAGATAAACAAAAACCTTTCATGGATTCTGCCATACTCACAAGACTGTGATCTTATATATTACTTCAAAACTTCCCCACCTGATACTTGCACTTTCTCTCTGCTTGCTCATTCTCTAGTCTCCTATAAATCAGGCTTTTAACCTCTATACTTTGCTTCAACTATTTTTTTTTCCAAAGGTCCACGGGCCTTTCTTTTCTCAGTCCTGAACCTTGATCTTTGTGAATCATTTGATATTACTGAATACCTGCTCCACTAATTGTTTTTTTTAACATCCTTTGGCTTCTGATATATTGATCAGTCCTAATTCTCACACCTGTTTGATCAATTTTTCTTGGTCTCCTTCACTGTCTTCCTACTCTCATCTAAATATGGACATTTCCTAAGTTCTCTTCTCCCTTTTCACACTTTTTTGATGACCTCAACATTTTTAATTGGTTCGATCATTATTTCTAAGCAAATGACTCCCATATCAAGCCCTGAATTCCCCTGAACCATACATCTAGAATCTCCAACTGGGTACCCTGCTAGTACCTCAAACTCAACATTTTCAAAATGAAACTCACAATACTTTACTCTAAATCTTCTCCTCCTTCTTACTCCACTATCTCTGTTGACGATAGACATCATCATTCTTCTAGTTGCTGTTTCAAATTTCTGTATTATCTTTGACATTTAAAATTCTCTCTCCCCACATGGATTCTGTTGCCAAGTATTATTGATTATGTCTCTATGACACTCCCCATCCACTCAGATGGCCTTCACCCTAGTTCATGTTATCATCACTTCTTCCCTCAACTATTGTTATAGCTTCCAAATTGCTTCCTAGATGCCTTTCATCCCTCTCATTAATCTTTCCTTCAATAAGACTATCATAGTATTCTGCCTAAACCCGAAATATGACCAACTCACTGTTCTGTTAAAATAACAACAACAAATACACTTCCCTTCTATATCTATGATAAAATACAAAATCCTTATGTTGACATTTAAGACCCTCCATAGTCCAACTCCAATTTATCTTTCCATTGTTTCACAGACAGGGTGTTCCAAAGTCCCAGTTAAGTTTAAAGCTTCTTTAATAGATATAACTTAGAACTTCTTTGATACTTTTGAGACATTTTGTATATTTCATGTTGCTGCAAAATTGGACTATTTCCCTGATATCAGCCTATCACCTATTTCTTCTTTGTCTTCCTGGAGACCATTACTCATATGTGGAAGAAACTTTCTCTCCCTCTATACTTATTAAATCCTTCTCTTCCTTTAAAGTTAAACTAATCCTCACTTATTTCCTTTCTTTCCCTCCTTCCCAACCTTCTGATGGTGTTTGCTACTCTTTCAATTTTCCTAGAATATTTTCTCTGATCTTGATCGCTATCATATCATAAATATTGTATTGTGTATTTCTGAACATTCTTTTCTGAAACCTCATGTTTTTTCAGAGCTAATGGTCACCATTAATTATATAATAGCTGTAGAAAAATATGTGAATGTGCAGAAAGATATAGAAAAACTCTAAAGATAGATATAGGTAGATATAATCCTCTATTGTCTAAGATCCTTAGTAACAGAGAAGTTACTGACCTGTATTAGTACAGGGCTCTCTCCCCACCAAGATTTCCCTGTACCAAAGAAATCACAGGAGCAGTCCTTATCACCTGTTGATTTTGATATAGTGTGTGTGTGTGTGTGTGTGTGTGTGTGTGTGTGTTTGGAATAATTGACTTCATTAGGAACATAGATAACAAAATGAACTTTTTTGTTTTCATTTTTTATTTTATTTTATTTTTCAAAGACGATAAGGGAAAAAGAACGAACCTATATGTTATAAATGTTTATTACAACTCTCTCTGTGGTAGCAAAGACCTGGAAATTGCAGGGATGCCCATAATTTGTGGAATCACTGAACAAGATGTGGTTTGTGATTATGATGGAATACTATTGTGCTATTAGAACTGTTGAGCTCAATGGTCTTAGAAAAAACATGGAAATACATACAAAATAATAAAGAGTGAAATGAGCAGAACCAAGAGAATAGTGTATACAGTAAAAGAATGACTGAGAAAATAAGCCATTTTGACTATTATAAATACTCCAATTAACTATAAAGGATATATGAAGAAAGATACTCCCTGTGTCCAGAGAAACACCTGATAAATAGAAGTATGTATAGCATAATTTTACATATGTACCTCTTACTGTTTAATAGTAGCTATCTTTAGGATGGGGGGAGGGAAGGGAAAAAAAGATATTTACATGATAACTTTACTACATATTTAAAAGGAACAGTAAGATGTACATAATAGATTTGTGGTTTTATGTGTAATCTTCTCTTTTATTATATTATGTTATGGAAATGCTTGTTTTATTCTACAAATTAAAAATAAAATAAATATTAAAAAGCAAAAAAGCCAAGATTAGAAAATAAAATAAGTCTATTATGAAACAAAGTCAAATTGATCAGAGAAGTGAGGATTTTTTTTTCCCCTAAGATGTCTCTAAGATTTAAAATTGTATGAAGGCTTAACTTCTAACATTTTATGTATTTTTTAGTTCTTAGGTCACTTTTCATATTGCAATGGTCCCCCAAACACACTTTTAGTCTTTTGTCTTTTACTATATCAATAATTTATTTTTTTTTATCAGTTCCTTTTTTTCCCCCAAGTTTAAAGTTGCTGTGAGACATGAAGTATGAATGTAGTTTGGTAGAGTGGAAGGAGTTTGGGATTGTCTATGAGAATAGTTAGATTTCAATTCCCTAGCTTCCTTCAAGTCTCAACAAAAAAATCTCCCTTTCTATAAGAAGCCTTTCTTATTGTCCCTTATTTCTAGTGTCTTCCCTTTATTGATTATCTGTAATTTGTTTCATATATGTCTTGTTCATACACCATTGTTTACACATCTCTTCCCTTAGATTGTAAGCTCCTTAAGAGCAGAGACTGCTATATGCTACATGTTAGGTGCTTAGCATATAATATGTGAGTACTTAATAAATGTTTATTAATCGAATGACTGAATTTCAGCTCTGCTACTTACGACCTGTGTGACTGAGTGAGTTATTGCTCTAGAAATCAGTTTTCCCAAATGTAAAAAGAATAATTTTGGGCTAGATCATCTCATCTCCAAATCCTATGGTCTTTCATTTCTGCCTTTTTACAGAAAGTATCACGTTACTTTACCGTTTTACTTTACTGTTGATTTTTCTCTGCCAGGGTGATCTTCTGTGTAGTGTTTATCATTCTCGGTGTGTAGTGTCAACACTACAAAGAACTTGTTTATTCTCTTCCCTTCCCATATAGTATCCAACATCAGATATCTTTGAGCCAAAAATGTAAAGAATTTATATGCCTCTCAATTGTGGGAAAACTCAAAATGCATTTCCGTGTAATGTTTTGCTCCATAGACCAAAACAAAACTTCCTAGATACAGTTAATTCTTGCATCAAAGTAACCTTCTGAGTAGCTAGTCTAAGAGTATTTCTAAACATTGTTTTCAGTCCCTGACTTTAGGCCTCCCTTTCCTTATCACTGATCATCTCTACTCATAATTGTGCTCTTTCCAGTATTTACCCTTTCTCCAGACTCTCCAACTTCAAAGCTTATTTCAAACTATTTCTTCTCCTTTCCCCTTAATTGTTTTTCCCTTTAAGTTTAAGAGCTCCCAGTTTCACTTACTGTTTATTCTTCCCCTTACTGTGAGGATTGCATGTAAATCTCCTTAAGCTTCTTTCTATGTACTTTGGTGGAGCAGTATCTTCTGTCTCCATCCTTTGATGAGTTGCAGCAGGTGGAATGTCTCCATCTGGGCCACTTTACACTTTACTATTCTTTTCATGCATGAAATGTCAGTATTGCTGATTCCCATCCTCTCTGCTCTTTCTCTCAGTCTGTCTTTTCTCTCCTTGCCTTTTCTAATGTTTGAAATTCTTCCACTTTTCTTTCTAGCTCTCTCACCTCCTGCAGTTTCTACATTCTCAAGTGACTTTTTTTTTTAATGCCATTTCTTCCTGCTTTTTATTTCCTGACTATGGGTGGCTAGAGAAAATGCTCCTTTTTGTTATACTGGATGCTATTTTTGTTCTAACTATTGTTTTCCTTACCATATCTGAAATATTGCAGTGTGAGGTCACTACTTCAATTCTCTTTAGATGAACATTTACAGATGGCTATAGTGTGGCTGCACAACATGAAAGGTTACTGGATTACTCCCACGGCCCCTCGGTGTTTCCAAACAAAGAAATCTAGGTGGATGTAAGGGTTTCAACATATGTCACTGTATTGATCATTAGAGTTGATTTAGCCGATTAGCCCATCCTAGGAAGATGTCCTCTTCTTCCTTTGTTATTCCCTATACTCCCAAAGTGGCAAAGTCAAAGAGGGTGACCACCCATGGGCCACATTTGGGTAGACCTTTCTGCTTTGCTCTTCCTAAGGTCTTACCTGACTTATATTTTTCTGTAGTTATAGGCTTAGATAAATTTCTTCTATAATGGTTAACCTAGACCAGTGAAATGATCTTTGACCATAAGGCTACATGGACTCTAGAGGCTACTTCATTTCAAAGTATAATATGCAAATGAATATTATTCCAGGCCTGTACAAGAAATTCCTGCAAATTTCAGTCTGTAGCTGTATTATTTTTCCCTTTCCAAATACATCTGAAAATAAATCATGCATTGCATCATTCCCAAAGTTTACATCATATGTTTTCAACCCTGGCATTTGAGTCACTGAAAAAAAAAAGTCTTGAAATTATTTCCTGTGATTTTATAATCAAGATTTCACAGCATAATCCCTATATGGGCAATTACTGACTTCCTTGAGTATATTTTTTTTAAACAATTATGTTTCTAAAAATTGCTCTTTGTAAGATTGTGTGTTCTTTTCTCTTACTCTGAATTTTTTTTTTGGTGACTTTAGAATAATCATCATATATTACAGTAACACCAGCCACACCTTTTGTTCTCTTTTTCTTTCTTCGGCACTTTTATTTTTCTCTTTCTCGGGTGCTGATTCCTCTACTCCCAAGCTCTTTGGGTTTTTTCCCTTTCCTTTTCTTTCCTCTTCTACCTCTGGAAATTGAACTTGGGAGAAAAACAAACAAACAGACAGACAATTATATTCAACCCAACTCTAGCTTCTCTTAGCACAATCACTACCTCCTTTTCTCTGCTTTTCAACCCTCCTATCATTTTATTCTGCCTTGCCTCTTCTTGCCCAGTCACTTTTTGCAATTATAGCAGGAAGTTTCAAACTCTACTTAGTGTTTATTCTTGAGTCATCACAATATCCATGGGAAATGTAAGGGAGAAGGAATAAAGTTAGCAATCCTACATCTAGTCCACAAATGAAGTAAGTGAGTGCCAATGGCATATCTAATGCCATGCATTTAATCAATTATGAATTTTACTGGTTGTCTCACTCCCAAGCCCTTGATTTTTATAGGTGGAACATAATTTTTTTTTCTGCTAAGGGAAGGAATTTGGTATTTTGATGTTTTTGGCTTGTTTTACTTTCTAGGAACAGTGAATTTCAAAAGAGCCATGTTCTTTCACATTTAAAATAATCGTTTCCAAGGTAGTAGTTGCTTCTTGGTAGAAGACATAAAAAGTTAAAACGAATAAGGTGAAGTCTGCTTAAATTTATAATACCTTCCAAAGCAAAAAGATTTGCATAATCTCTAAGCTTTACCCCATACCTATTCTCAGCCCTTTGACACTCTCAGTTCTCCTCAGAATTAAATTGTTCTCTAACATTAGTGCTCCTTACTCATTTATACTGTCTTAGTGAAGATAAAACAAATTTTATTTTTTTTCCTAATTTTTTCCTATTTATTATTATGAAGCTTTCCAAATATTAACAAATGTGAATATTTCCCTATATAGAGCAGAAAAAGAAGATTCCATGTGAATATGTGAATCTCTACTACAAATGACTTGCTGGTATCATGTAATTCACATTTAACATTGTAATTCACATAGAACATTGTTTTTCAAGAATCCTTTGATGCTAACCCAATTTTCTGGGAGATATGTTTTAAGAACCAGAAAGGTTTACCCATATGTGCTTATAAAAGTTTAACAACTGGCTCTCTTTGAAAAAACGGAGGCATGACACACTTTTATATTTAATCTACATTATTAACATTTTCTTTGTTACTTTCCTCAATCTAATCAATCAAAATAATAAAACAAACCTTGTTTTGCAGCCTTTGATGATTTCTGAGGTGTAAATTCTCACATTGAAAATGTGATAATCATCTCTTGAGCAGAGTCTAGCATACACTTTTTGATGTGTTTGTTTTCCAAATTACACTCCAGAGCTAGTGAACTAACTACATTCTTCTGTGAAGAATTTGGTAAGATCATATTTCATGTTGTAGGAAGAATATTAGCTCAAATATATTCTCAATTCAAAGAGGACTCAGGAATTCTTCTATCACTTGGTGGACTAGTAAGGCCAGAGTTTGGTTCATAGCACCCATTTTGCATATCAAGGTACAATAGTTTTACACCAGGGCTACCCTGACAAACCAAGACCCCAAAGAGGCACGGAGACTTGTAATAATTGTTATAGCTAAAAATTATATAATACTTTAAGATTTGCAAAATATTTTACATATGTTAACTCATTTGATCACCAAAATAATCTTGTGAGGTAGGTGCTACTCTTAAAGTGAGGTTGACAGAGATCAAGGTATTTGCCCATACTACCCACCTAATACCTTGAGAGGTAGAATTAGAAATGAGATTTTCCTGACTCCAAATCCAACAGTCTACCCACCACACCACTTAACTGCCTCCTGGGAGAAGAGGAGCTTATAACTACGAATATACCCTATAGAACCTTTCAGCTCTAAATGCATGATCCTATAATTCTCTTGTCTTTGCTCTGATTCTCAGCTACAGTCACATGCAAGAAGCTTCCTTACACTAGAAAGAAGCAAGTAACAACTGGTCCTTATTTACTTACATAATAAATGGTACTTAAAACCAGGGGAGATTAAAGATAATCATCACTCTAGGATCAATAAGAATATACAAGGTCCACTTTTTTGTAGATTTGGAATCTTAGAAGCTATCCCTAGTCTTTCTTTCCAGGTTGATTTTCTACCTTTAACTCCTCTCATATCCATTTTAAATTCTGGTTACTGATCCCTGCCCTGATACTTAAAATGAATTTTCTCTACTTATTTCCTCTTACCTTGTCTGGATTTGTGCCAGATTTGGAACCAGACCTAAGCACAAATCCTCGCTTATGTCATTTATTCTTTTTGTGACATTATGCAGGTCATTTCACTCCATTCTATCAGCTGCTCTGCTTGATTTCAATTCCAAGGAACAAGATGCTCCTCCCAGGTTAAACTCATCATCTCTAATTTAACCACCTTGCTCAAGCACTTTTCACTCAAGTCTTAATTGACACTATATCTCCCAGCCTTCTCTCTTCTCTGATTGGAAGGCTAGACAGTGTAGTACCAAATTCCTCCCAATGCCTTCCTTTTAGAGGGCAGAAACTGGACTTTCAGCTCCCTCAGCTCTGCATCTGCTATCCAACCTAGTTTCAACTCCATGAAACAAGATGCCACAATGCTTCTTCAATACCCTCTCCCCACTTCCCTGCCTTCTTTTGTGTGTTGTCTCCTCTCACTACATTGTAAGCTTCTTGTAAACAATGACTACCTTTCCTTTTTAATTGGATCCCCCACCTTTAGCGTAGTGCCTAACACATTGTAGATAGTTCCAGATGTTTATTGGATTGGATTTAACTACTAGAGTTTCTCCTTTTGTGAAATGAGGAGGTTGAACTTGATGATGTCTGTGGGCCCTTCTACCTCTAAATCTAGGATGCTGTGATTGACCAATCAACCTTAAACATGAGGAAAAGTGACATCAAGATTCATTCCTTATTGAGCCTTAGTTCAATACTCTCTGATAAGATATCTATAGAATTCATCTTTTTCTGCTTTTTGGGCACCTTTTAGGTTGCCCATCTTATCTGTGAAAAATGGGGAAATCCTTGTATCAGCTACCACTTAAAATAAAACTAAAATGCTCTTTTCCCCCCATTCCAGGATAAGTTTTCAAATAATTGCAAGATATGTGTTTGTTCATGAAATTTCACTTCAAAGGGGCCTCGAATATAATTGGAATATAGGAAGGGGAGGGTAAAATGCTAACATTCTGAAATCACTATAAATATTTCCAATACTAATGTTAATATGCTGCTGCTACTACTACTACTACTACTACTATTATTACTACTACACTTTGTATACAGTAGTCTAGTGTAAATCCCAGATCTATTTATCACCTGTGTGACCTTAGGCAAGTCATTAACCTTGGAATAAATGTTTCTAAGGTCCTTTCCAGGTCTAAATCTATGATACTATAAAACAAAGGATATTTCCATTTTGATATATCTATTTTGCAGATGAGGAAATTGAGGCTCATTAATTTTCAGTCATTTGTTTAAGATCAAACACTTAGTAAGTCACAAAAGCAAGGTCCGAATACAGGGTCTTTGATTCCAAACCCTGCTATTGTTTGTGTTATACTGTACAGTATAAGTTGACACAATTTGGGTTGAAAAATGAGGTCCCAGAACTTTGTATTATGTTTTTTTTCTCACTACTGAGTGATTGTCTATCTTGACAGGGCATATAGAAGTCATGTTTTTGGTTCTTACATAGACATAAACATTCTTCTCCCTAATGGCAGCCCAAATCTCTAACTTAGCCAGGTTCTCAATTTAACTTTTTTCCATATTGTGCAAGTCTACATATATGCATACATATATATATACATATATATGCATATATGTGTATATGTGTAGATCTACATACACACACACACACACAAACTTTTTAGAGGTTCATTTGGAAACTGATATATCATAAGAAATCCTGACCTTCTGAGGAAGTATGCTCAAGGTGAAGGTGCCTATAAATTGGTCATTCACCATGCTATAGGCAGATGGGTGGCACCAAGGATAGAATTTTGGGCCTGGAGTCAAGAAGTCCTGAGTTTAAATATGACCTCAGATATTCACTAGATGATTGACCTTAGGCAAGTCACTTAACCTCTGCTCCCCTCAGTTTCCTTATCTGTAAGATGAGGATTATAATAACATCTACCTCTTAGTATCATTATGAGGATCAAATAAAATAATATTTGTAAAGTGCTTAGCACAATGCCTGACCACATAGATTCTTAATAAATGCTTATCCCCTTCTTACCCTCTTAGCTGACAAATCCCCTGCTTCTGTTCTCTCTATCTAGCCCTGTTATTCAGTATTAATAACTGAAGCAAATTCTTTTCCCCTTCTATCTCTCTCCAAACTCTTATCCCTATACATAGGTATCACCTCTTCCCTTCCATTCCCTGGTGCCCTCTGGAGGTCTTGCTTTGTTGTGTAATTTTATTTTTTTTTGTATCGTTAATTTTTGTCATTTTGATTTCCAAATATAACCTTTCTCCTTTTTCCCTCCCAGGGAGTCATTCCTTATAACTAAGGTTTCTTTCTTTCTTATAAATTAATTTTGCTTGAGTGTCAATGTCTTTCCCTTAATATCATTTCTATCTTATTAAGCTAAGGGAAACTTCAATAGATTTTTTGGGATGGGGGAGGGGGCTGGCATATTACATTGCTCATTTAAATTAATTTTCACTTCATGAAAATTCTTAGATATCTTTTGACATAACTATTATATAAGCAGATCTCCCCCATCTTGTACTTGTGAATTTGATTCTTTGACTCCAAGTGTAAGACTTTGCATTTATCCCTATTGAATTTATCTTATAAGATTGTGTTAGTTATGCCTTTTAAAAATGCTATTTGTGATTTGATAAACAAGCTATCCATATTTTTATGTAAGTCATTAATAAAAGTGTTAAACAGCATAAGGCCAAGCACTGATCTCTGGACATTGATATAAATCTGTTGCCAAGTTTGACATTGAGCCATTAAGATCACTCAGTCTAACCATCCAACTCATTCAAATTCCCTCATATTGTAGTTAAGAGACATTCACATTGCCATTTAACCTGGTATATCTTCATTGTTTCGCCTTAGATATTAAAAATACTTAAATTCCTCCTTTTACATTTTGATTCAAAACTATTAGGCCTTAATCTAGGTCACTTGACAATCACTTTTTCAGGATGGAGATATTTTCTTGAAGAAATTCTTCCTTGTTATGTAAGTTATGCAAAGTGTTTCCTTACATATTTATAAGACTTTTGGGCATTGGAGCTATGGATCTTGTCAAAATATGGGGATATCCCCAAATCTTAGTAACTATTCTTTATCCTATAGTTAAAAAACAGAATTTCTCCCAGATTTATTTCATACCTAAGCTGCATTTTGGGAGTGATCTTCTCAACCCCTGCCTCAAATTTTTTATCCATAAAATGAGGGAGTTAGACTAGATGTTCTCTAAGATCTCTTCCAACACTAAATCCATGATCCTATGATCCAATGAGTTAATATTACTTCATGAAATTGGCATGAAAATCATGACTGGCATCTGCTAAAGCTGGCACTTTCCTGATTCCTGCTATGAGGCACTCTTTATAATTTCTATCAGGTAGAAGTGGTCATCTATTCAAATTCTTGTTCCTAGTTTTGGGCGGAATCCATAGTTACAAATACCCATTGTCTATTGTTGCCTTGAAAAATAAAGGACTTTATTCATAATCCCAATACTTTTATGGAAATTCTTGGCCAAAAAAGGACAAAAATGTGAAACTTAATAAATATATCCTTAGATCACTGGAAGCTTGTAATAGAAGTTCTAAAGGCTGCCATAAGAATGAGAAAATAACTTGCAAACAAAATATTTCCATATATACATACACAACCTTACATTTTACCTTAGTGATAAATAACATGCTCATCTTTTTATTTTCCTCTGATTTGAAATTACGTTTTGCCCCTCCTGGAAGGCTAGATCAGATAGCTATGGAGGGAAAATGAAGTTCAGAGAGAAAAAAAAAAGCTACTATTTGTGACAAAGAGTTTCAAGGTCTCAGACTATTTGTATTATGCAGACTCATCAGTTCCAACTCCATAGATGCAGTCATATCTGTGACAGTAAACTTAAAAGCATTCAATTGATTAAAAATCAAGCACGCTCTCTCTGTTTGTGTACATGTGCTTGCATTTCTATTGAAGGTCAAATTTTCATTTTTAAAAGATGTCACACTCACCTAAGAAACTGGTCCTTCACCATATTGTAGAACACCTGTAGAATCCTGTTCAGGTCATGTCTTTCATAACCACTGTTCTCAGAAAAATTGTAGCCACTGAACAACTAAGAGAACTAATTATTTTTATAGGTATTGTAATAGTATACATTTATGATTAAATCTTATTAAGTATTAACCAATAAAAACCCTTTAGGACTTTGTTCTAAGGTCTAATTCAGCATGATATCAGAATTTAATACACTAATTACAAACTAACAAGAGATACTTTTACAATTGTCTTAATGTTTATAAGGGAATGACTCATGAACAAATTACTTTCATGGTTGGGTTACATTTACACAAGACAGGGTGTGAATTTTACTTACAAATCAACAAGATGGAACAAATTTAGGTGTGGATGTAGTTACGTAAAGGACCTAAGTATGATATAAAGAAACAGAAAAGCAAATGCCCGCTTCTGTGTGCTCAACACATTTAAGGAGAACTTGTGCTCTATCAAATTAATGAACATTTAGAGAGATGAACTGAAAATTGGCATTGAGTAGTAATCTGGCAAGAAGCCAGTAGCAGAGCAAGTTGAAAGCCAGTGACATCCTAAATCCTTAAGAAAATATGGAATTATGCCACTTGCCAATCCTTCATCAACAACAGATGGAATGCAAGCTCCTTCCAAATGGCACAAGCCAATCTGCAGTAAATTCTCAAATTAAACTCACAAAGGTAGTGTGAATCAGAGGGAGGAGGGAAAGGAAATATTTGCAGCACAGATGGAATGAAAATGAAGACCACTGTTGTCCCTGGCTACTGTGACTCACCTGTGGCACACAGGTGGGGCTCCAGGCTACTAAGGTCATCACTGGTATCTATATCATGTACTAAAAGTCTTTTGCTTTCTAAAATTTTGCTGTGTACAAGTGTTCCAATGTTGTTCTTTAGGTGCATTTTATCTTCCTTTCTAGATTGTAACTCCTCGGATAGGAAAAAAATATGCTTTTCTTTCTTTTGTACCTCTCCAAAGAGCCTAATACAGTGTTTTCAGCATTATTGTCTTCAGGAAAGCTTTATAGAAGATTGTTTGGAAAATCTTTTCTTTCTGGATTTGGGCTTTCTTGAAGTTCTGTCTGCTTCCTTTTATATGTCCAGTAAAAAGAGATGGATATTAACAATTGCTTGACATGATCAAACTATTCCCCAATGCTGATAGGTAATATCAGTCAAGTGAGCAATAAACTTATTAAGTTCATAGCATGGGTCAGGCATTGCACTAAGCATTGGGGATACAAAAAAAAAAAAAAAAGAAAATATTTCCTATCCTTGAAGAGTTACATTCTAATTAGGGAGACACCATTTTTATAGATAAATATATATAGGATTTATACAGTAGAGAGGGAAAAAATATAGATGGAAAGGCAATAACAGCTAAAAGAAATAGGGGGAAGGGAAGAGTTTGAATTAACCATATATGTATGTGTATGTATACATATGTGTGTGTGTGTGTGCGCGTGTGCACATCTCTGTATCTGTGTCTCTATATAAACAGGAATACATAGAATCCAGACTATGGTATTCATTTCATTGGACAAGCTATGGAACTCATCAATATATATCATGGACAGACAGTACAAATGGGCAGTGAACTAGATTCCTGATTGAATAGAGAGAAGACAAAATGATGGATTACTCTTGGAAAATTGAAGAGTTCTTTCAATGATACTGACCTTTTCACTGAAATCATGGCACATCTATTTAACCCTACTACTCTTGCAGTAATGTTATATGGTTGTTTATTGTCTTTCATTTTTGAGGAGGACCAATGACATCACAGGTGATTTCTTGACTTGCCCATGAATTGGATTTAAGTGAAGCAGAGCTGTGCAAAGTTAACAACCTTCTTCTCTCTTCTAGACTAATCAAAGTCCAGTGGCAGGACAAAAATCAAGATAACTGGTGATGGTCCAGGATGCAGTGAATGACCTTCATGTCTTTGGTGTTTGACCAAGTTCTAAGGACTCCACAGTGCCTGGTTCAACTGCCTTCATGATCATTGGCATAATTTGTTCTCATTGGAAGCCTTCACAAGCATTTATGCAGTGCTCAAGATTTGTGAATTGCTGTACCTATCATCATATTTAGCATTTTAACATTTTTTGGGGCAGGTACTATTATTAGCCCCCTTTTACAGATAAGAAAACTGAAGTCAAGAGACAGTAAAATAGCTAGCAAATGTCTGCTGCAGGATTGGAACTCAGGTATTCCTGATGCCAAGTCTAACTTTCTACTATGCCACTTAACTATGTAATTTTGTGATGCCGGTTTCTATATACCTGTATAGGAGTGACTGATTCTAGGTTGTTTTAGTGATAGTGCTGGTATGGGGAAAAGGTGTGACTAGTCAATGGGCTTCAGTACTGGCTGAGGGCTTTCAATCATGGAATATTATAGTCTCTGAAAAACTCAAGTGGATTTTCATTCAAAGATGCACATTAGCATGCTGCTACACCTTACGGATTAGAAACAATCAGAAGTGGTATAATAAATGTTTTCAGCAAAATGTGGGACTTGAAAAAAAGATGTTATTGTAATATATAAAGAGGAGAACTGATGGACATCCTATGTACTCCATTGGTATTCTTGCAATGTCAAGTAACCAGAATGTTGGTTAGATCTCTTGGGGGAAAACTTATGGAAAGTCATGGATGAGTCACACAGAACAGATCAGAAGTGGCAGAATGGGAGAGGATGCCTACATTCTAATTCACTTGAGGGATCCACATTCATGAGATCACAGATCCATTGGCTTTTTGGAGAAAAGAATTTATTTTTTAGATATTCTCAGAGTTAAAGTTTATTCCAATTCATTGAAGTGTGAATTATTCTACTGGTACTCAAACTCAGGACACTTATTTTCCTACTTCATCAATCAATTGTCCTTGATTATCTCAAAAAATGTAAAGAAATATCTATGTACTTCTACAGAAAGACACCATTAAATTATTTGCTTTTATTCAGCCAATCTTGTAGGTTGTACTATCTTAGGAAGCTAATTAGAATCTTTGAACTTAATCAGCCTTAAAGCCTCCTTTTAATTTCATTCATGAAATGTCTTTCCAAATCAACTGTCTACCTATTGATAAATGACTCATACATATACACATATCCAGAAGGGACCTTCCCTTACTTTTATAGAGAAAGAAATTGAGTATTAGAGAGATTAAGTAATTAGCCCAGGAAGTCACCCAGGTAGGGGGAGTCACCAAGGTAGGGTGAGTCAAGATTCTGTGGTCCTTAGGTTTTCTGACTCCAAATTCAGATTTCCTTTTCACTGGACCATGGTGATAATGGCTCAATTTTTCAGGAAGAAGAATAATAAGCAGATATAGTAATATTTATAATTGGAGGGGGAATAGAAACGATACTTCTATGTTTTCAAATAAATCACCTTCTTATTCCATTAAAGGAAAGAAAAAATATTGAGTAGAATCATAGAATGTTAAAGTTCTAAGGTCCTTGGAGAGTATTTCAGCCAGATCCCTCTTTGTTACAAAGGTAAATGAAGCCTAAAGATCAATTGAGTTTTTCAAGCTATATTTAACTAGGTTGATGTAAGAGTTCAGAATAAGCCAAAGCTTTTCTGATTCTCAGTTCAGTGTTCTTCCTGTAATTTTTAAGTAAAAGCCATTAAGTATGGTGCTTTAAAGTTCATTTTTTTCCCTCAGGATTTGAGGTTATTACCTAACAAAAATAGCATTATTTGATGGAGGATCTTTGGAAAGACAGACACACATATGCTCTTGGTGGAATTGTGAACTTGTTCAATCATCCTGGAGACTAACTTGGAATTATTATAAGAAAGTGACCAGAATGTCCATACTTTTTGATCCAGGTATACTGCTGCTAGGCATATAACCCCAAGGAAGTCAAAGTTAGAAAGGTTCCACATACACCAAAGCATTCAAGTCATCACTTTTTTCTAATAAGGGAAAATTGAAAAATAAGATGGATGTCCATTGATTGGGAAATGGCTAAGCACATTGTGATATATGAATATAATGCAATATTGCTATACTGTAAGAAATGATAGATAGGAAGAATTTAGAGAAGCATAAGGAAATAATGAATTGATGTAGAGTATGAAGTATGCAAAACCAGGAAAAATTATTTTAATGATGACCAAAAAAATGCAAAAGGCAAGATATCCACCCACTTCCACTGCCAAAGGAAACTGAAAGGTGTGTAATTATATGACCAATCTTGACTCTAAGTAGAGACAAGAAAATGTATTCTCCCCTTCTTTGAAGAGATGGGGATCTTCAAATGTGGAACACTGGATATTCTGTCAGATTCTCTTGTGATATTACTTAGTTTTACTAAACTTTCTTTCTGTCCCTCTCTCTCCCCCTCCACCTCCCTTTCCTCTTTCTTTTTTGTTCTTTTTTACTGTGTAGGGAAAAGGCAGGACTACATTAAAAACTGAAAATATTGTAAAATTGTAGGATATCAAAAGAAAAGAAGAGAAACACCATTAATGCTTTTAAATGGAAAGGGTTAAGTCAGACTTTACTTGTGGAGTTTTTGTAGATAGTAATGTAAATTCATGATTTATGGAGGGATTATACTAGATAGTCCCCAAAGTCTCTTACAACTCTAAATCTATTTTAAAAAATAGATCAAAACTGAGCATCTGGGCTGATACAGAATGTACAAATCTAGGAATCATGTAAAAAATGCTTTTCTTTTAAAAAATCAACACAACTCATAGATATGTTACTAATACTCTGGCATCTTTAATTCAGCAGAGGTTTAACTCTATTTCATTTAGGATTCATGTTCATTTGGGAACACAATAAAATACCTAAAAAAGGAAGAGTCTTCCACAAGATTCATCCATCAAAAATATGCCATGTGCAGCTATAGAATAGTAAGGACTAGGTTTATACTTGCTAACACTTTTTTCTTATTGCTAGAATACATACTTCAAGTGAATACAATGATCCTTAAAATCTCTTCCAGCTTTAAAATACTGTGATATAATGAATTAGCATATTGGGAGAATCTGGTTCATTTTCTGAATAACTAACCTTGCTTAGAGGCTGCTTATTTGATTAATGATTTTTTTCCTTGCTTCAACATTTATTAAACACCCTCCTACTATGTGTAATTATAAATTAATATTTCTCTCTAAAAGAAATAAATCTGAGTAATGAAAAAAAATCATCCATCCATTACAATAAGACTAATTTCGAATTCCATCTTTTTAGTATCATTCGTTTTTCAGAAACTTCCTTTGGAAGTTTTCCCTGTAGCTCTTAAATAGTTTATTTGCTTAGAATTTTCATGATTCAGATAAAATAGTTGTTCTTCCCCCTCTAAAATCCTCCATTCCTTGTCATTTCTCCTTTTCTTTTGTCTTCTTCCCCAATTGAGTAAAACAATTAGCTGTATCCTTAGTTGGTCTGAGAATCACCAAGAGATCATTCAATTTACTACCCTTTTCACTGTCCCTCCCCTCTCCATTCCAATCTCACATCCTGTTCAGATGTACATATTTGTATCTTTGAAAATTCTACAGATATGCTCTAATGTTTGAGCAGGCACAAAGATACATTAGGAGGAAAACTTAAGTATCCCCACAACCATAATGACAGTTTTCATTTTTATAATTCTGAATGCAGAGTCATGCTCAGATATAATTTTACTATGTGGAGTTTCTCTTTGGCCATATCTGTGTACTGTCTTCTCTCAAGCTTGGTCTCAGAACCTTCATTGCTGTTAAGGTGAAATTGATGAGTCTAAGGAAGTGCCCCTCCCAGTAATGTTTGTATTTTAAACAGATTAAAAGCCTGAGGAATAGAGCTTGAACAGTGCAATTTAAAATACTAGTTAGCAGGTAGGTAGGAGGATATTTGGAGATCTTCTCAAAGCCCAGGAAATCACATCATACTCTATGGTTTTACATGCAGAAAATTTTACAATTTAAAAGATAAGTAAAAAAGCAACATCCTCTGGGTTGATATTTGATACCACACTTCAAATCCATAGAAATGATCTTACTAGAATGACAATGGTTGAACAAAGATTCAAGCATGTTTTTGGAGACATCCCAGAATTCTAAAGAACTGTTTATACATAGGATGTAAAATGGAGATTTGAATCAACAAAGGAGGGGGAAGAGGAGAAAAAGTGACAAAAAAGTTGGCCAGAAATATCTTTCAATGTGGATTCAATCAGCTAAATCGCTGAGGCTCCCCACTTCATTTTGGCCCTTTTTTCTGGTCTGTGTCCTTCACCAGCAATCTGAAACCCTGATCAGAATCTCAATGACTGGTTCAAGCCCTCACTCAGAATGTCTGGAACTCCAGTCTTACTGGGTCATCTATTAGGCAATCCATCATCTTCTCTTCTGAGTCAAGCTTTAATAGAAAATGATTATTTTTCCCCTGCCAGAGGCACACAAACAAAGGAGTCTAATGGGAAGACCCTTCATGCTACCCTAGGCTTGGATTCTTCTTACAACTCTCAAACAACTCTTAATGGTTGTTTGTTAGAGCCCCTAAGGTCTTTCTCCAGTGCATTATCTCTTACGGCTGCCGTCTCTTAGCACTTTTGCCCCTTATGAGGACTAACGATAAATGCAATTTTGACATAGAACTCTCTAGAAAAAAATTTTCTTTTAACCCCTTGGAGTTTCTTTAGGATAAATAAATCTGCGTGACCCCATATAACATCTTGTGTCAGTTATCATGAAGGAAGCAAAATACAATCAGGCTTTTGGAATATAGGCCCTTAATACTGCAGAATTATTGCAGACTAATCTCATTCCAGAAATTACTGCTGAATATAATCGTGGAAATGTAACAAAACGAAAATCCTAAGAAGAATTCTAAAGGATTAAAAACTCTAATATTGTTCTGTAGTTACCCTAGCATATTTTACACTGCCAATTACTCCAAGGTTCTCTGTGATTACCTAGTGAGTCAGGGACTATGTTAACTAAGGATACATTGACTCAGAGTAAGTTCTCACATCCTCCAAGGGTGTTCTTCTAGGGTGTTGCAGGGTAGAGCTCATAGCTCTCTCCCAGCAATGATTTGAGAGATAAATTCAGGGATTTAGGGATTTGGCAATAAGCTCAAACTCATAATAATATTTCTTCTTCTGTAGAACATAAATGCAAATCAATACACAAAAAGAGGTGTAGGTATTCCATAGATTCCTCTGGGTAACTGGATCTAGAAGACAATGACTTAGTTTGCATTAGCAGGTTAGTTAGGTCATTCTCATTCTTAAAAATAAATGAGAAAAGCCCAATTCTTTTGTAGTTATTGGTCATTATGCTGATTTTGCTATTTATGTAATCATTTTCTTTGTATCCATCCTTCCAGATTACATAATACAATTTATGTGCATTCTTTGCTTAATAAATGTCAGTTAGATCACTTCTTGAAAAAATGTCACTTTTTGACATGCAATTGGATCATCATGAAGTATAAATTAATTGGTTTAATTACCTAGTTTAAGTGATGGTGAAGATACAATGGAGCTTAGTCCCATGAAGAGAAGCCATATAAAATATATGTATATACACATTTTATAAATTAATATCAATATTTTATATAAAATATAACAATAACTACAACTATAATTATGAGGATGATGATAGATGATGATGTTGATGAAGAAGGAAGAAGAAGAAGAAGAAGAAGAAGAAGAAGAAGAAGAAGAATGAAGAAGAAGAAGAAGAAGAATGAAGAAGAAGAAGAAGAAGAATGAAGAATGAAGAATGAAGACAATGACTACTAGAGCAGTTCAAAACCGTGGACTTGGAGTCAGGAAGACCTGAGTTGAAATCCAATCTCAGACACACTAGCTGTGTGACTCTGACCAAGTCATTTAATCTCTATTTACCTTAGTTTCCTTAACTGTAAAATGAGTATAGCAATACCATCAATCTTGTAGGATTGTCCCCAAGATCAAATGAGACAGAAATTTGTAAAAAGCACTTATCATAATGCCTGGAACATAGTGGGTTCTATATAAATGCTCATTCTCTTCCCTTCCTCCCTATAAAATATGGCTGGAAATACAAAAGGGAGCCAGATTATGAAGAATCTTAAATAGATACCCTGGAATTTTTGAGCAGGCATCGACAGATTGCTTTACAGAGATTATTTTGGAAACTGTATGGATCATAGATTAGATAAGTAAGGAACTGGATGGGAGTAGATCAAATTGAGAATCTGTAAAATAGTTGAGGTAAGAGTTATGAGGGCTGAACTAGGGTGGGGACCATGGGAGAGGAAAGAATGAGACAGATGGGAAAGATGTTCTGAAGACAGCATCAACTAGACCTACAATAATAATGACATATGACACTTTAATTACGTAAAGCACTTCATATAGATGATTTCAATGACAATGTATGTAAATGATTAGATATGAAGAGAAGTAAAGGGATAGTAAAAGTAACGGGGAAAAAAAAATCACAGAATTCCAGAGTTGGAAAGTAGCTTAAGAGTTCATACTCTGAAAGAAATTCCAATTATAAAGCTAGATAAGAATATAATAGCTAACAGTTGTTTACTACATGCCAAACATTGTGCTAAGTGCTTTAAAAATATTATTTCATTTGGTCCTCACAACAACCCTGGGAGATAGGAGTCATTATTCTTCCCATTTTACAGATGAGAAAACTGAGGCAAAGAGAGGTTAAGTAACTTGCTCAGGGTTACCCAGCTAGTAATTTTCTGAGGCTGGATTTGAAATCAGGGTTTCCTAACTCTAGGCTATTCTATTCCCTGTTCCACCTAGCTGCCCTAGATGAAAAATGGCCATCTAGCTGTTGTTTAAAGAGTCTCCAGTGAGGGTCCCAAGGAAGTCCATTCTATTTTTGGAAAGTCATAATTGCTAAGAATTTTTTTCTTAACAGCAAGCCTAAATTTGCAACAACTCTATCATTCCCCCTGAAGCTATGTTGGTTCTTTACTATTACCACTTCCTTTTCTAAATATTCAGTAGCCATCTCCTTAATAATACATTCCAGAACTTCCCTAGGAATCAAAGATAATTGGATTATAGCTTACATGTTCCATTTCCTTGCCCACCCCCTTTTTTTTTTTTTGAAAACTAGGATACCATTTGAATTTTGCCAATCCAATGTTGCCTTTTTTTCATTTTCCATGATTTTTCTGATATCATCAGCTAAGCAATCACACTTGTCAATATTTTTAATACTCAAGGATACAGTTCATTTGGGCAAGGTGATGTGAATTCATCAAAGACAACAAGATATTTGCTTACTATCTCTCCCTTTGTCTTTGCTATTATTTTCATACCCATTTTTTGTACTGTCATTTCCAATGCAAAGGTCATTTTTTGACAGCTCTGTCTTCTCAAGGTTTTTGGTCCTCATTGTCCTGTTTCCCCACAAGCAGTAATCCTTTTCCTTCTTTGATTGTTCACTTTTGCTCCCAAAAGCTTTAGAAACCTTCCCACAAACCCTTGGAAATCTGTCTCACAATATCTAGGGTTTAACTATATTTGACTCTACACAGTTTTCCTCTTCTTATCTATCACAAACTCTAGGAAGGAGTACTTACTTTCTTTCCTCTCTCCATTTTCACTCCGGAAACCTGGTGCTCTCTGTTAATGAGGCTAAAAGAATAGAATTTCCTATTACTTGGTTCTATACTTTTTGAAGGACAAAATTATTGTTAAGGCTATTTGAGCAGTTATTTTTGGCAGAGAAAGTTCCAGCAGATATTTGAGTAATTGAAGTTCCCAAATATTATCTTGTCTATGCCAGGCTTGTGATATGCTTTCCCAAACCCTTATTTCTATCCAGGTGGTTGGTTGTGTCCTTCAGTGACAGAACTATTTGTTTTTCCATTGATCTTTACCCAAATACTCTCTGTTATGCTTGTTCCCTCTAGGTTCTGGTTTTCCTTGTGTGTATACCTTTATAATATATAATGAACATTGACCCTCTCTACCTTTACTTATCCTGTTTCTTTTAAACATAGTATACCCATCCAAAACCACATTTCAGCCATGGGTTTCATCTCACCAAATTTCATGAACAAAATGAAAAGTGTGGTGACATACAAGCAAAAGGTATCAATATTTCTTTTTAATTAAAAGTTGAGATGCTGCAGTTATAAAGTTTAAGTTTTCTTATTTACTAAATTTTAAGGTGTTTTTATTTTTGACCAGATTAGAAGTTCTCAGAGCAGAGAGTTTAAGATTCATGAGTTTTATTTTTTCAATGGACCTAAGAGATCTTGTATTCTAATTCCCTACTGTATAGATGAGGAAACTGAGAAGTTTTAAACTGAAGAGATTAAAAAAAATATTTTAAAAGATTTTTAAAAATCTGTTGAGCCAAGTACAATGCCTGGCACTTATTATACTAGTGGCTTGAAAAAATGTCTTTTGAATTAAATCATGTCTCTTCAGTATACAGAACATTTATTCCTATGTTAACTAGAAATTTTAATTTTTAATGGTGTCCATTAAATTTTTCCTTTGGCCATTATATCATTTGTGTAAAACTGTCCCAAAATGGAATGGACTTCCCTCATGTTTTATGAGTTCCCCATCACTAGACATGAAATAATCATAAAATCACAGGATCTCAGAATTGGAAGGGGCCTCAATGGCCTACTAAGGAATCCCTGATACAACATATGCAACAAGTAGTCATGTAGACTTTATACTGAGATCTTCAGTGAAGGGGAACCCATCACTTCCTGAGGCAGTCCTTTATACTTAAGATTTTTTCCTCCTTTATATCAAATCTAGTGTTTCTTCCTGTCAACTGCTCACAAGAGGCCAAGCAGAGGAAGTCTACTTATTCTTAGGTCTTCAAATAGCATGACTACTTTTTAAGGATCAGTCAATCAACAAGCATTTACTAAGTAAACATTGTGGATTGTATAGAGCAGATTCATGGGTTAGAAAGGAAGTAGCCTAAATGATTTCTGTTGTCTATTCTAACTCTTAGATTCTGATTCTATCTTCAATTTCATTTAACAAACATTTATTAAATACCTGCTCTATTTGGAGCACTATGCTCAACACATAGATGACTGAGGAGATTTAGATTAGAAAACTTAGATAATTCATGGTCTTTTGCTCACAATGTAGTTGAAAATTTGGTCCAGACAAATAACATATACACAAATACATTCAGATTCAAGAAATTCATCAAATCAAGGAATTTGCCAGTATTAAGTATGCTCTCTATAAACATCTTCTGCAGTTTCTCTGTAACCTGGAAAATGCTTATCAAGAGTTATTGTGGCCAAAAAAAAAAAAAAAAAAAATTCATCAGACTGAGCCCAAACAGGTGATACGCCTCTCCACACTTAGCTAGGATGGTATTTGGATGCCCAACATACAGTCTTTTGCTAGGTCTATAGTTGAAACCTTCATAACTTTGTAGGGCTTTCTTGATAGGGTAAGGATTCTTAATCATTGTTGTGTCATAGAATAATTTCTTTGGCAATTTGATGAAATTTATAGACCCCTCCTCAGAATATTTTAAAATTTTTTTTATAAAAGTTCATAATTGAATGGAAATACTAAACTCGAGTTAGAGTGAAACTAGTTAAAATAATGGTGTAATTTTATTTTCATTCAACTTCATGAATTTCTTGAAATTCATACAAGGACCAAGTTAAGAGTTTGTGTTCCGTTAGTATAGACTTTAAAAACTTAGAATTACTTTTAAGTTACTGCAAGGCGTTATTGTAGGGGAAACATATTAATCATAAAGAATTTATTAAATATTATTGTGTTAGAAACTCTGCTAAGTTCTAGGGATAGGAATGCAGAAGTGAGACAGTCTCCGTCTTTTGGAAATTTACATAGTACCAGGGAAATATAGCATGTTAATATATTAATAAATGTAGGGTATATTCAAAATAAGCACAAAATGATTTTGAAGAGTAGGGGCCCTAATAACAACAATAATAAAATAAGATAAATAGAATATAAAATAAATAATAAATAAAATATAAAATAAATAAAATAATAATATAAGTTATTAAAAATAAAATAATAAGAAAATAAGAAAATTGGGAAAGGTCTCTCTCTTAAAAGAAGTAACATTTGAGCTGAGGCTTTAGGGTACTTAGGATCTGTGATTTTGCAAGCATTGGGAGCTTCCATACTAGAAATTACATCATGGATTGTAACTCATGTGTAACTTTGTAGGTTAGTCCCAGGGAGTTAAGGCAGATAAAAATGAAATTATTTAATTATTTGCCCACAGCTATGGAATTAGGCAATTGATCTCTCTCTCTCTCTCTCTCTCT
>CM053591.1:103971457-103988475 GCA_028646515.1 Pseudochirops corinnae | reverse complement strand
AGAAAACTCAAATTTAAAATAAAAAAGAATGGAAAGAAAGTGAAGACAAGGGGGGGGGGGCGGGATAGGAAGGAGGGACATATAATCAGTCTCTCACAATATGTCCACTGGGTACATGTTCTGCATAATTACACATCTGCAGCCTGTATTGAATTGCTTGTCCTTCCAGTAGGAGTGGGTGACGAGGGAGGAAGGAAAAGAATCTAGACTTTAAAGTTCTATAAGCAAATGTTAAAAATATATATGTATGTATATATTATTGTTATTCTAATTAGCTACATCCAACTGGGAATTAAGATATACAGGCACTGGGATAGGGAGACCCATCCTGCCCTACTGGAAAGTCAGAGGGGCGATGGGGGAGGACATAGGAGAGAGCAGACTGGGGGATGGGCTATACAGTGGGATCGCTGTTTTGGAGTGGTGGGTAGGGGAAAGATGGGGAGAAAATATGTAATTCAAAATCTCATGGAAAAGAGTGATGTAAACAAGAAAATAAAAAAATTTTTTTAAAAATAAAAATAAATAAAAATTTTTAAAAAAGAAAGTGAAGAATAGTGCGCTTCAATTTGTATTCAGAAAATAGCAGTTCTTGCTCTGGAGGCAGATGGTATGCTTCATCATTAGTCCTTTGGGATTGTCTTGAATCATTGTATTCCTGAAGACAGCTAAGTCATCCATAATTCTTCACCCATCAATATTGCTGTTACCGTGTACAATGTTCTCCTGGTTATGTTCATTTCACTTTGCATCAGTTCGTTCAAGTCTTTCCAGGTTTTTCTGAAATTATCCTTCTTGTCATTTCTTATAGCACAGTAGTATTCTATCACAATCATATAATAGCTTGTTTAGCCATTTCCTAATTCATGGACATCCTTTTCAATTCTAATTCTTAGCCACCACAAAAAGATCTGCTATAAATATTTTTTGTATAAATTTTTTAAGTCTTTGAAATCATTCCAGATACTTATTAGCTGTGTGATCCTGGACAAGTCACTTAGAGTCTATCTGCCTCAGTCTCCTCAGCTGTGAAATAAGAATGATAATAATAATATTTATAAACCATTTCCAAGGGTTGTTGTGGGGGATCAAATGAGATCATAACTGTAAAACACTTAGCATAGTGCCTTGCACACAGACCAGATACATATGTATTTATAACCTACGAAGGAAAAACTATCCATATCTTGAAGGAAAAGTAATAATAATGATCATGATGAAGGTAATGTATATGTGTATACTAGCTTTATCATTATATATACATATATAGTTATTATGTGCATACATACTACCTTTATCATCAAAATTATTATAAGAGTAGTATATATTGGAGTACAGTAGCATATATTATAAAGGTGATATATTGTGAAGGATCATTGCTTTGAATGTAATTTTTATACCTTTCAAAGTTGTTTGTTTTTACAGTCTTGTTAATATATTAAAGTTTCATTTCATTTTTGTCAGCTTATAAAAGTTTTCAAAATAATTCATTTTTATAATATTGATGTATGTAACGTAAATTGTTTTGCATTGTTTCATGCTGCATGCATTTCCCTCTGCATAAGTTCATACAAGTCTTTCCATGTCTCTTTGAAACCATCTCTTTCCTCGTTTCTTAAAGTAAAAGAGTATTTCATCATATTCATATGCACAAGTTATGGTATTCCTTTACTATGATTTTTGCCGCACAAAAAGGTCACCTATAAATATCTACATGCATATAGGATCTTTTTCTCCCCCTCTGATTTTATATAGTGCTATATGTACTCCTAGGGCTATATCTAAAAGAGATCCAACAATCTTTTACTGCACTTCAATTACTTCCCCTCCAAAATGACTCAATAAACATTGGTTTCCATTTAATTTTTTGGAATTACCTACATTAATGTTCCTCAATCTTAAGTATTAAGGAAGTAAACAGAAAAATAGCAGAAGAAATAATATGAGAAAAATTTAATCTTTATTGTTCAGTCATTTCAGTTGTGTCTGGCCCCTCAAGACCCCATGTTGGTTTTATTTTGGCAAAGATATTGGAATGATTTCCTTCACCAACTCATGGGTACACAGTTAGTAAGTATCTGAAGCCAGATTTGAACTAAGGAATATGAGTCTTCCTGACTTCAAACCCAGAACTCTATCCACTATACAACCCAGCTGCCCCAATCTAATCTTACCCATTCCTAATTATCAAAGAAAAGAAAAATCCCAATGAACTATGACAGGTTACCCCTAACATTCCACCAGACTATATCAATTGTTCACGCTATCTACTGAAAATAATTAATGTGACCAAAACCATAACTGATAGTATAACTGGCAAATGTCATTTTAGTACTATTCATATAGATAGACTCATTTTTCTCAAGCTAGGTAGAAAACAGCACAGTTGGGGCTCATACCAAGATTCAGCCCCAAAAGATTTTTTTAAAACTAACTAATAAATCCCTGAAAATAGAGGGATATAATGGAAATGTTGACTATAATATCATAAATATAAGCCTGCCTCTGAAGGATTTCCAAGATTTCCAGTTCATAAAAAGTTTAATGTTTCAATTGAGACTTACGCCAAACTTCAAATAATAATGGCACACTACAAATTACTGTAAGCATTTCACATAAAAGAGCCAATTTGCTCACAGCATCCATGACTGGGAACTCCTTTGTCCCAGAAGTAAAAGCAAGTTAAAGGTAGCGAATAGCCCACATCCTGTGAAAAACACATTTGTGTCCAGCAGGCTTATATTAGATTTGGACTGCAACCAAAACTATGCTCCTTCCTGCAAACATTTTAAGATGGTAGAATAAATAATTGGATTTGCAAGCATGACTCCATGGTGAAATTAGTTTTATTTTTAATAAATTCATTTCCACAGGAGAAAGCTATTTTTTACGCTCATATTTACTGTGTCCTCTCAGCCAATCATCTGAATAAACTATCATGCCACAACTGTTACTTCATTCAATAAACTTTCTAAAGGTGCCTAATATCATGCACATATGTAATAATGAACATATGTGTATCTTCGTGATTCTTTCATGTTGTAAAATATATTCACAACAACCATACAGGGTAAAGTATCCCCATTTTTTTCTTCTTTTTAAAAAAAAAACTTATTTATTTACTTTTAGTTTACAACATTCAGTTCCACAGTGCCTTGAGTTCCAAATTTTCTCCCCCTTCCTGTCCCTCCCCCTCGCCCCCCCCCCATGCAGCATGCAATCAAATATAGGTTCTACAAAAGTATGCCCATTTTACAGATAAGGAGACGAATCGGAGAAATAAAGCAATTTGCCCAAAGCTACAGAGACTTAGTTCATAGAAATGTCAAACCTAGTTTTGAGGCCAACCGATCATTAATCTTGTGCCCTTTCCACAATTTCTGACCTACTCAGGGAACTAGATGACTCAGTCCTTTTGACCCCTTTGTTCACTGTTGGGATTTCAATTCAATATGCATCTGCTAAATGATATCATCCTATTCAATCTCACAATTATATAAAGATCTTTTCTGGGACTAGGGATGCAAATGAAAATTGAAAATAAAGCCCCTGCCCTCCAGGCACTTATATTCTACTAGTAGGAAATTCATAAATGTTTCCTTCAAATAAGAATAATAAAATAATAGCTAGTATGTGTAAGTTTGTAAAGTGTTTTACATTTGTTATTTCACTTGATGCTCACAGCAACTCTGTTAGGTGGCTACCATTATTATCCTCATTTCATAGATGAGAAAACTGAGATTGACAAATGTTAAGTGACTTGCTCAGTGTTGAGCTAGTAAGCTAGCTAAGTCAATGTCTAACTAGTAAGTATTAGCTAGTAAGTATCTGAGGCACAGTTTGAACTTAATTAAGGGTTCCTGACCCCAGTTTCACTGCTCTCTATCCATTAGACCACAGAGCTGCCTCAAAATAGGAAATAAACCAGAGATCTCACAGTGTCAATTTAAGTGTCTTTCAGTGATAAAACTGTTGGTCTTCTTAATGTACTTCCTTTCAGGCAATTGATATAACAATAAAATTATCAATTTTTCAAAGAGTACCTTATTCTTCTTTTCTTACAACTAACCTTTGGCCATCTGTCTTCTCTTAGCAAGAAAAAAAGGCAAAGGAAAAATAGGAGATAAAACTACCAAAAGAAATTCATTTTGCTTCTATGTGCTAATAAAATGGTAGATAAATCATTCAGAACCATTCATTTGGGCCCTTTATTTTACTTGGTTGTAGAATCCCCTTGGAAAACAGTGAAGCATCCTGATTTAGTGATAACTGGCAAAGGCTAAGAAGATGATAGCCTGGAGGGAACATACAACAGCTATGAAATGCAATCCAGTTGTCACTCTCAGGCTACTGGCTAATGACCCTGCACCATAATACATGGTTGGATATCAAAGAAATTTTGAAATCTTCAGAGGAGAAAGTCCAGTATTCAGATAAACTGAGAAATCTACTCTGCTGTGGAGTCACTCCAGAAGTTACAACCTAGGTCTCACAGGGATCCAATTGGCTATAGGCAGATTATGAACATATTGGGAAGAGGCTTATGCTTTCAGGGTAGGAATCATTTAGGTCCATAACAAAACCTTTTGCATGGATCAAGGTTGAAATAAATCTCCTATTCCTTTCAAAGTCTATGCTTTAGTCCTTCAAAGCTTGAGACCATCCCTATGGTCCAAAGGTGTCATAGTTATCCTGGCATACAAAGTGGGTATGTAGATTGTTGAATGCACTCTTATTAATATTGAGGAGCTGCAAAGATACTTTCTGACTTGGACAATGGTGAAATGACACTATAATTTGAACCCTTTTATGACCTAATCTTTTACCAATAATAAAGATTAACAAAATTAACTTACCTGAAATATTATATTTTTTTCTCCCAACCCTGAAACTCATAATGTGAGTATTAAACAATGAAATGGTCAAAAGCTGATAACCTCAATCTAGCTAATCAAATACTGACTGACTGAATATCATTTTCTTCTCAGCTATAGCAAAGATTTGCATGAGAGATCAGAACTAAAATAGGTCTTGGAAATAATCTGTGGTTTAATGATTTATATGTAAACTCCTTGTTCCTCACTACCATGATAGCTCCTATATATCACAGGTTATTGTGAAGAACAGATGGTATAATAGATGAAAATTATTGTGCTAAATGCCAGACACTGTACAAGATACTGGGATACAAATGAAACAATCTGTAATCTTAATACAGAAAGAACAGCCAGTGTTGAAATATTGCCCAGCACATCAAGAGTTAAACTGTGTAGAAAGGTAATGCTAAAACATTCCACTAGGGGGTAGCCAAGGGCCAGACACAGGTGCAGTCCAGGTGATGGTATCCTTATTTCAGGTGTTTTGGCAAGCCAGGGATGGAATTAAGTGGTCTAGGGAGGGTTCAAGTTGAAGCTGATTTCATGGAAGCCAAAAGATGAAGCAAGGAATAAATGCAGATCAAGAAGAGTCCACACTATTAAGGTCACAGAGAGAAAAGCAATAAAGATTAGAGTCCCAGGCCAGAAGATCAGCCCGGCCAGCAACATTTGTATTTATCTGAGGAAAAGAGAAGACTGATGGAGGATCCTGCGAAAATTGGTTTAGCAGAGTCAAGCTTATGGGGAATAAAGTAGACCAGTCGTCTTAGCACTTTGCTTGAATATTGTCATCGTTGTCTTAACTCTGTTTTACAATGGACATTTGCCTCTCCAATTGCCCCATATAGAAGAGATTTGGTGGCCCTTTACGCAGGAAGCCCAGTAAAAACAGACCAAAAGCAAAAAAAGATTTGGAAGTGTAGAATCTTCTGAGATTTATCATTCAAGATGAAAAGTATAGTACCCTGGCAAATGAACGTTAATGTTTCCTCTCCCATCTATCTCTTTATTAAATCTCTTTCTTATTTAATCAGGGATTGCTATTAAGGAATTATGGACATTCCCATTAGCTTAGGACTTTAAGAGCCAGTGTGGGTATAGTACAAAACGATCTCATTTTGAAATTTAAAACTGGGTTCTGATTCAGGATTCATCACTTACCATGTGGTCTTAGACAAATCGTTTAACTTCTTGAGATCCCAAATTCTTCATATGTAAAAAGAAGATATTGCTACTTATTAACTTCAAAGGTGGTTTGTTTTTCTGGAAAATATTTCATAACACTATGAGTATTATAAAAATGCAAGTTGTTATTTATATTATGATACAAATGTATTTGGTATTCAATTGACTTCATATACACTTTGAAGTAAACGATTCAGAAACAAGAGGTTGAGTCTTTCAAATGTGGACAATTTGACAGAAAGAGTGCAGTAACAGGGGGAAAAAAAGTGAAAGAAAAAAAATTGCCACAGAGAGGACACTCAGTCTAGTTTGCATGTGACTTATATGAGGACTTGGGTGGGAACAGCTGAGAAACCAAGATGCCTACAACTACTTGATGACAGAGGAACAAATATATATTGCCTAGCTATAGATGACAGAAATGTAGATCTTGGTTTATCACCATCATGTAGAGGTTAGTCACCTCACAGACAAGATCCTGCTTTGAATTAGCTGAGTTTAGGGCTCAAAGAATATCTGAAACCTGAGTGCACATTTCAGGAGAAAGCCCTGATTACTTTTCTCTTGACCACACTAATAGAGTCTAAAAGAGAAATATGAAATTCTTAAAATATCCACAATGAAACTCTGTTATAATATTAGTTTGTGAAGGAAGGGAGAAGTCAATCCAATTCAATTTAATACATATTTATGTAAGAGGTTAGAAGTTTTCTTAGGCAGCACAGGCCTTAAGATTGGATCAAAGGAAACCTCAAGTCTAAAGGTTCAGGGGTCTACTAGAGAGAGCAGAAAGGAATTGCTGTAGATGTTATCCTTATCTTCTTCCAACTGTGGAACCTTGGATCCTATCCATGGTTCCTCCCCTATCTCACCTTATGAGAATTTTTGTCTTATTTTGATGAAACATAGGACCTCCACATCATTTCCTGGCCATCTTCATCCTATGCTACCAAATAACTCCCCTTAAGTATCTTTTATTCTGCCAGAAGAATGTAATTTCCAAAATAATCAAAGAGGAGAGGGTTAATAGATTGAATGTGCCTTAAAAAATTAGAAATGCAACAAAAAAGCCCCAAATAAGCAAAAACAAAAAAGAAGAAATTTTGAATATTAGAGAAGAATATGATTTGAAAACCAAAAAAACTACAGAACTGAAAAGAAAATTAAAGCTTCTTTTCGAAGGGGAAACTAACAAAACAGATAAGCCTTTAGCAAACCCAATTTAAAAGGCTAGGACAAAAAAATCAAATTTAAAAATTAAAAAAAAAAACCAAGATAAAATCACAACAAAATCAAAAGAAATGAAAAGAATGATCAAAACACACTATGTAACTGTACCCCAAAACTGAAAAAAAAACAAAGAAAGGAATGATTACTTTCAAAAAATCTGAATGTCCAAACTAGCAGAACATTAAATCAAGATCTTAAATAATGTTTTCTAAGAAATGGAAATAGTACTAACTATATAAGAACAATTAAAAAAACAAAAGAAACAAAACAAAAAACCTGGTCCTGATAGATTTATAGAAGAATTCTCTCAAACTTTTATAATACTAATTTGTAGTCCTAAATCAGTGAAGGATAAGACAATTAACCATAGAAGGAAAATATCATCAATGAATATTGACTAAATAAAATTTTTTAAAGATCCTTTCCAAAAAGTCTATGTAAGTCCAGAAATGTAAGCAGTCCTTTTCATTTTGATCAAGCTGGATTTATATAAGGAAGGTGAGGATGATTTGATATTAAGAAAAACAGCAAAATATCGAATCATATTGAAAAAAATATCTGAAACCTTGTGATTATCTTGATAGCTACAGAAAAAGCCTTTGACACTTTACAATACTGATTTATTATTAAAATTCCATAAAAATATAATTATGTAGGAATATCTTAAGGGGGATAATAAAAGGGATACACTAGAAAATTTCCAATGCAACAACAGAGGGAAGGAAGGAAGGAAGGAAGGAATGGAAGAAGGAAGGATTAACAAAGGAAGAAAGAAAAGGTTTTACTTTATAACCAAGCAAATTAAAAATAACCAAAAATGCAAATAGTTAATAATGGATGATTGTGAAAAGATCCTAATACCCTGTTGATGGAACTATAAATTACTACAACCATTACGGAAAATAATTCAGAATTATGCAAATTTTGAGGTTAAAATGTCCATAATTTTGGCCTACAGATTCATCTATTAGGGATATATCCCAAAGAGGTCACTGACAAAAAGAAGAGTTTCATATATACTAAGATATTTAGTGTAGTAGTTTTTTGGTAGCAAAGAACTGGAAACAAAGTAGATGCCCATCAATTGGGGAATGGCTAAACAAATTATAATACATTAATTTAATGGAATATTGCTGTGTTATAAGAAAGGACGAACATAATAAAGGCAGAAACATGGAACGACTAACATGATGTGATACAAAGGGAAGTACATTCCTCAGGAGAGCTGCTCGTGATTGGCTTTACACATAGCAAACACTTAATAAATGTTCTATCCATTGCTCTATCTAGCCTATCTATCTAGTCTAGATTATACATAGATAAGTAAATGCAATCTAGATTAGAGAAAAATCCCTTCTAAGTAGCAAAAAATTGGAAATTATGGGATGTTCCTCAAGAGAGGATAGATAAATAAATCTAATCTAATCTAGACTCTAAATGAAGAATAAAGGTAGATACATCATCATAAAGAAAAAAAAGATGGATGAATAATAAAATTCTCTAATTTTTGTGCTATTTTGAATCTTAATAACACTTTGAAACTTTGGCTTTTGCTTTAAATTGCTGATTAAGGGAATGTAGAATTTCTAATATGCTTTTATTTTCTGGATTCCTTTCTGTGAGTTTTTTTTTTATTTTAAATGCAAACTCCAGAAATTATGCTCAATAATGAAATGAATGACAAAAACAGTATTGATACCTCGAATGATTTTGCAAAACAGATAGATACACAAATTAAAATTATAGGAAAAAACTTTTTTGAATTTGATGAAGTGAATCCAACTTTCAGACCAATTATATCAAAACAGAATAATTAAAAAAAAAAAACCAATGTCTGCAGTAACCATTAACAAACTGATTCTCCTACAATGTTTGAAATTTAGTATACAGATATTGCAAGACCTGTACAAAATGGGACATGCAGTAGTCATTGTCACAATAAGGTGGAATCTTAGTGTTGGGTATTATAAAGTAATACCCCTAAGGAAAGGCATTAAACACCAAAAGAAGAATTAAGATTATGTCATATGTGGAATGGTTGAAGAAATAGGAATATATAACCAAGAGAAGAGAAGACTTGGAGTTATATGATAGCTGCCTTCAGATATTTGAAATGCTTTCATGTGGAAAAGCAATTAAACTTCTTAAAAGCAGATTTTGGCTCAACATAAGGAAAAACTTCCTAACAATTTGAGATATCCAAATGTAAAATGGGCTGCCTCAGGAGGTATTGGGTTGCTCATAACTAGAAGTCTTCAAAGGTTCAATGATCACTTCTCAGGGATATTGTATGGGGGCAATTTGGACAAGGTGGTTTCTGAGATATCATTGAAGATATCATCCATCTGAAATTCTGTGGTTGTGTGATACTCCATCTAGTTATAAAACTAGACCTGAGGGCAAGTGGTGAGGCTCCATACTGTTCTTGTGTCCTTACTTTCACCAATCAGTATGCCTTGATGTCAGCCAGTTTGCTTGGAGAGGAGAGGAAATAGTTTACTTGCATTTAGATTTAGTACAAAGAGGAAATAGTCTTCCTATTTTAATTTAGGAGACATTAAACTCAAATATAGTCTCCTCTTGGGCTGACCAAACCAAAGACAACAGTCAGCCTAGGGAAAAGAACTGATTCAATAAATATATATTAAGTGCCTACTAGGTGTAAGACCCTGTTTTAGGTGCTGGGGATATGAAAATGAAAAATGATCTAACTTTTACCCACAGGGCACTTATAATCCAATAGGAGGGATCAGATGTGTATCTAAATATCATGATAGAAGAAAAATATTAGAAAGTTGATGAATTCTGAAGAAAAGCACCAAATGAACAGGAAATTTTTGAGGAAATATTTTGAATCACAAAAGATTACTCTAGATATGGAATTTATTGAATTCAGATTTTCTTATAGGGTCTTCTTATTCTTTCTTTTCTGGTAGTTCAGGCATCCAAAAAGCTGAAAGGAGGAAGAATTTAAAAAAAAAATAATTAGTACAACTGCCTTGGCCCAAGTCAATGTTCTAGTCATTTAATCTGGTTTGCACTCTCCGAAACAGGTTACCTCCTATCTATCATAAGGCCTTCCTCTCCATTTCTTTCTGATCCAAAAGGCACTATAGTTCCCATCATCTTTTGTTTTTTTAATTTCTTAAAAGGAAAAAAAAATCTTGGGTCTGCTACAAGCATTCAGATTCATGCAAATGCTGCTCCATGAGTATAGATGTAAACACGTATATAGAAAAAAGTTTTCTTCATAATTTAGAGCAGCATAAAATTGTAGAGCAAATCAAGAGGTCATATGCATGTGGACTAATTTTTTTTTAACTTGGCTTATCCTCTCTTGCTATGGACCTAATGTTTTGCCTCTGAGAATAGAACATATTAACAGCCCTAAAGTCAAAAAGACAGGATATTTTTTAACAAGAGCCTCCCCTTCGCCAAACATCCAGAGTTTGTCTCCAAGGATTTTAAAAGAAAGGAAAGAATGAAGAACCGGAAACCATAAAGCATGCATTACGGCTATCATCTAATTACTGAATGAACAGCACAGTTGTTTTGTCTGATTGCACTAAGCTAGTTATCCACTGCTAGCTTCATTGACAAAAAGAGAATCTACACAAATTATAGGGAAATTCAAGCACTAAAGGAATGTTTTGGTTCAGAGGTTTGCAATGACTATTGGCTTTGGTTTCTGGCAAAGTTTGTCTTTGCCATATGAACTCGGCTGGGCTGGGTCAGCCTAAAGCTTTCCAAAAAGCCTGAGAAGAGGACAGACTTCCTTGTCATCTGTATCCCATAAATAAATTAAAGTGATGTTCTCCAGCTAGTGTTTGTTTCTTGGCAGGCTAATCTGCAATCAGAAAAAGAAAAGCCTTTCATTTGTGGACTCCAGCTAAAGGAAGGAAGCTTTTGTATGTGGATTCACCGGAGACCAAAATATTAAAAAGTGGAAGAGGAAAACCATATGTTGCTGTTCTCTTAAGTAAGCAGCTCACAAGTACTGGTTAAAGAAATATTCTAATTCCTGATACTGAGAAATTAGTGTTTTACTATAAGTAGAAGGTGTTCTCATTATAGGATGTATGCCTGTGAACACTGTACTGTTTTGTCACATTTCAAGTATGTGTTCTAGATTAACTAGTCCCTCTAAGCCCTAGATTTAAAAAAAATAAACCAAAGATCATGGTTATGATGATCACTTTAATATTTTACAGAAACCCAAAATGGTCAATCAACCATTTCTAGCATGTTTCTTTACATTTCATTCTGAACACATACAGAGGGAATGTCAAATGAAAAGAAATAAAGAATTGCTTTCAAATATTCCTGGCACTCTAAGTTATAGATTAAAGCAGAAAAGGATCATCATTTTTATGAGTCAAGAATAAAGAGAATACATGTACGTGGGGTAGTTAGTCTGGGGTTCCTCCTATGGAACTCATGGGAAAAGACACATAGTTTGGCCTCTTGCTAAAAGGCATGTGTGCATGTGTAACCAGAGGTTCCTGTTTGGTCCTTGTGATGTCAGATTGTGATGTCAGAGGATAGGCAATTGAAGCCCAAAGAGCCAGCCATCAACTCTGTAAGGAAGGAGTAGAGATGGCTTCCAGTGTCTTTCAAAGCAGGCTTTTTGGCTGGGACATGGCCAGACCCAGCTTTTTTTTAACTTCCCATAAGAGATTTCCCTTCTCTCCTCCTCCCCAGCAGCAGCTACAGCAGTTGTGACCACGTGGCCATGATAGAATATGCTTTTTCTAGAGATAAGTCTGAGACTAAACCTCAAATCCCTATCTGCCTCTTCTGCTTTGTATTTCTTTTCCCTAGGCACAGGTGACCAAATAGTGATACTGAGAAATAGACATTTCCAGCCTTGGCAGTTGTCTCATGAGCTTACAAGGTCTGGAGTCATTAAATTGGGTGGGTGCTGTTTACCCAACAGACAGGTGGTGCTTTCTGAAACCATACCCACCAAAACAATAAGCCATGCAAGTCTCACTACACAGAAGACACAGTCTTTGTGCTGTTTCTTAGAAAGGATACACTGAGATGAAATCTCAAGGAAATCTGTTTAGCCATCCTACAAGTCTCCTTAAAAGGTTCCCTACCCTCCTGAGATTGTATAAAAGGAATACTGGATTAGAATTTCATGTTTTAAGTTTTTGTCAACACATCCTTAAGGGTCTTTTGTGTCTTTTCAAGAATGGGCGTTATAGTAGAAAAAAAAATGAACAATTGGCCTACATATATTTGCTTCTTTGTACAGTAGAAAATTATCTCTTCTGTCCAAGATTATACAACAAAGCTATATCTAGAAGAACCCCGCCAATCCCTTATTTCAAAGATTCTAGACATGAACAACTAGATGGTACAATGAATACAGTGAGCTAGTCCTAGTGACAAGAAGGCTTGAGTTCAAATCTGGCCTCAGACACTTACTAGCTGTGGGGCCTTGAACAAATCACAGAACCTCTACCTCATTGTTCTCAACTGAAAAATGGGAATAATAATGGTACTATCTCCCAGAGTGGTTGTGAAGATCAAATGAGATAATGTTTCTAAAGTGCTTAGCGTGGTACTTAGCATGTAGTAGACATTATGCTAGTTATTATTCTTATTATGAGTCATATCGAAGTTTTATTTAAGTGATTGTCCTCAAGACTCTAGAGAGGAAGTCTAAAAAGTCAAAGCCCATGAAAAAACTTGACACATTCTTGTTTAAGGTCATAATTTCCAGTCTTGGAATCAGAGAGATCTAGATTCAAGTACTGCTTCTGACACATAACTGTATTGTGTGATGATGGACAAATCACATCACCTCTCAGTACTCCCAGACAACTGTCTAAGACTATGACTCTGGAGGAGAGAGTGAGGCTGATGACTTTTCACAGCCCTGCCTCATTTAAATCCAATTCACTTGCAAGTCAAGACATCACCATGCCAATGTCATTGGTTCTCTTTGAGAACAAAGGACAAGTAACAATCAGTGATGAGTAGTAGGTGCCCCACTGGGGACCTAACTGGCCATTTTAAGTTGGACAATACTCCATTCTTTCCTTCCTTCCTTCTTTTCATTCTTCCTTCTTTCCCTCCTCTCCCTCTGTCCACATACGGAATCAATACCCTTACCTGTGGGTGCTCTGCCCAAAGGAAGATAAATTTTGATCACTGAAACCTCATAAGATATTTTAGGGTTTATTAGCTAATTTTCTTTATTTTTTCTCTTCCCTACTTATTGTATCATTTTTTTAATGAGACAGTTAACTCTTTTTCACCATGAAGTTTCATTTATGGTTTCTTGTAATACAGCATTAGAAACCCAGATTTTGATAAAAATCCATTGGGATTCAAATGGAGCTAGTGGACCATGCCTCAAACTCAAATCACTCTGGCTCTCACTGATTGGCCAACAATAGGTCTCAGCCCAAGCCTCACTCTTTGGGGTTTTGATGGATGGAGGTGAGATAGAAAGTGATAGAAAGTGAATAGTAATCATTTCTGTTTTGACCAGAAACTCTGAGGGTCTTCATCAACCAGATTGATTATTTTTCCTTTTTTGACTAGGTAAAAGGGGACAATTTTGTCTCTTTTCTTACCTAACCTAGAAAAAGACCTTAGCTTAAAAAAGTCAAGGTCTCCCACTGCATCTGGGGTCACTTCCAGTCCTCTTGATCTTTATCTTGCCACTGGACCCAGATAGCTGCTCTGGAGGAGAGAGTGAGGTTGGTGACCTTATATGGCCCTGCCTCACTTAAATCCAATTCACTTGCAAGCCAAGACATTACCTTCCTGATATCACTGATCCTCTTTGACAATGAAGAACAAGCAACAATAAGAGCAAGGCACTTTAGCTCTCCAGGTATATTTTCTCATGTGTAAAATGAGGTTGAACTAGTTGATCTCTAGAGTTCCTTCCAGCTCTATATCTACAATGCTAGTTTTATTTTATCTTGAATCAGTTTCATAGATTATTAAATACTATACCTAAAAACAATTTATTTATATAATACTATATATGTATAATACTATATACTATATATATAATGTATATAATATATAATACTAAATACTACTGTACCTAATACTATTCAGCCCTCCTCTGCTTAGTCATTAACCCTGTTCAGTAATATACACCTCCTTTAAAGCTTATTGTAGATACAATTTGTTCCTTCTCCTCCCTCTGGTTCCTACTAACTATACTTTCACAGAATAGTCCACACATTCCCTGGCTTCTAGGGTAAAATCAAATAAACTCATTGTACTTATTCCTTAACGGGAAAAGGTTATAAGAGTTCTTCATTCAATTTCCATACACACAAATATATTATAACATTAGCTTTCTGGAGATAACACAACATTATTTGACTTTTCTAAAGTAACTTGTGAATGTGAATAAATCAAATAAGATTCAAAAAGAGGCATAAAACAGTATAAAGGAGATTGGTATCCAGTTTCTCTGCGTTCCATAAGTATAGTTATAGATAGACACACTTTTTTGGTTTTCACCCATAATTCAAATCTTGCCTCAGACAATTGCTATATGAGCCTCAATTTTCTTGTCTATAAAATGAAGATGTTATGCTTCTTTTTATTTGTTTTCAGAACATGGTTAACGTACAAATATGTATTGCATAATTTCATATGTATAAAAGGTACAGTATTTCTTGCCTTCATGGTGGGTGGGGGTGGGGTAGAAAGAGGGAGACAATCTGGAACTGAAAATAAGAATAAATGAAGAAGTAGGAAAAAATTTAAATAAAAAAAATTTGAGGATATTGGACTAGTGGTTTTCTTAAGACCATTCCAGTTCTAAATCTATGATCCTACTAATATAGGGGCCTCCCAGTGAGGAAATGATCTATAACATTGGAAATCAGCAATTATTCTATAACATAGTTTCACATAGTTGCCCAGGGCATTGAGAGGTTAAGTGATTCACCTGAGTTACACAGTCATTATGCTTAAGACATGGGATGATGGCTCTAAATCCAGCATGTCACACTGTATCTCATATACATGTATATATTCACATAAATTCAGTTTGATTCAACAAAACATTTACTGAATGCTCACTAGGAATCATGGTAAGAACATAACAGCTAGGTGACACAGTGGATAGAGTGCCAGGCCTGAAGTCAGCAAGATTTATCTTCCCGAGTTCAAATCTGCCCTCAGACAATTACTAGCTAAATGACCCTGGGCAAGTCACTTAACCCTTGTTTGCCTCATTTTCCTCATCCATAAAATGAACTGGAAAAGGAAACGGCAAACCATTACAATATCTTTACCAAGAAATTCACAAATGAGATCACAAAGAGGTGGACATGAATAAAACAACTTAACAATTGACATACATAGACCCTGTTCTGAAGGAGCTTACAATCTAGTATATACCTAATATAGCATGATACCTTAAAGTCACATTCTGCCAGCATTCTCCTAAATGCCCCTTCTCCCCAAAAGTTTTCTGACCCTGGCTTAGATACTCAGAAGTGACACTGGTGGTACAGAGTTTAAGCCCTGTCTACCAACAACCTCTCAAGCAAAAGTTTGAAGTGAGTTTGACAACCCTCTGCCAAACAGCTGTTTCAGTCCATTGGCAGCTGTGTGCTTTTTCCCCTCTAAGGCCAGGCTTGTACTTGATTCCAGGGGTAAATTCAAAAGTAGGCCTGAGGAAGTTTTGTTGTTTTTTTTTTCCAGAACTTGGAAGGATAGAATGATAAGTCCTTTCCTAATGGGGTATCAGAATGGCTATACAGGAAATGCTTTGGAGGTCTTTTGAAGAGAGTTGCTATATAAAGCCAAAATATTATTAGCTTTAACCAAATGCTTTTCTTTCATCAGATTTCTCTGCTGTTAGTAATGAAAAGCTTATTTGCTTGGAAGAAAATTTTTTATAGCTGGGGAAACAGTCTCAAAAGGGGGTCCCCCAACTTTTTTTTAATCTTGACACACAATGCAAATTATGCTTTTATTCAAGCTGTTGGAATAAAATTAGACTCAAGATTAATGCAATACAAGATTACTTCTTAATGTGTTGTACCTGTATAACCTAAATCAGAGTGGCCAGAAGTTCTGAAGATCATATGCTGGTTTCCAGCCCAGACTGCTGTTGATCTAACATACTTCTATTTTGTCATTTTCACCCTTCACTTCATGGGCTGGATGTTAGGGCCTCAAAAACTAACCTTCCATCTTTAGTTGCTGTGCCCTAAGCAGTCTGTCAACCTGTTATTGCTTCCTCATCGAGATAATGTTCCTCAAGCTTTGCTTCAGGATTAAACTTCTCTTCTGTTTGATATGCTTGTGACTAAGCAGCCAAATTCTCCAGTTGTTAAGGTATCCTGAGGGCTTCCTGACATGTACAGGGTTCTGTTAAAGCAGCCATCATTTTGACACAGGTGTATAAACTGTCTTTGGTGCCTACTTCTGTCCCCTTTTGCAGCCCTGTCTTCCCCAACCTTCAAACCTTGCCTTTATAACACTCCTTTGACTCTCATGTGTCTAAACCCTCATATTGACCTCTTTCCCAAATTACTGAGAAAAGTTATCTGACAAATTCATTCACCCAAAAATATTGGGGAGAGAGGGCGGAGCTAAGATGGCGGAGAGTAAGCAGTAACCTGAACAAGCTCCCAAAGAATTTCGTCCTTGGGAACTAAAAAGTCAATTTGAGCGGATTTAAAAGTGACGGAGCCTATTGTGAGACGGAGAGTGACAGATTCCCAACCC
>CM053591.1:103936770-103970957 GCA_028646515.1 Pseudochirops corinnae | reverse complement strand
GGCATTCTTCATGTTTATTGGAGGCCCCTGGTGGGGGTGCTCTGGCTGCGCTCTCCTCCTCCCTCTCTCTCCCATGATCATTCTTTTCCCCAAAGAAGGAATCAAGGGTTTGGGAGCTGTTCTTACTTTGCTTCTTATGCTTATTCTTACTCATGGTTGTTCAGACTGTGATTTTTTTAAAATCTCTGTGGGGCTCTGCTTCCAGAAGGGAAAGCTCTGTCCCAAATCACTGGGGTCCTCCTGGCTGCCATAGCTGTCAGGAAGATGCTGGGACTCTCCCTAATTACTTCTGGCTGACTGGATAATGAAGACTCCAAGACCGAGGCCCAAGACGGCGATCCGGATCCAGGCCGCTCAACGCGAGAGCACTGGCCTGAGAACAATCGCTAAGTCCCCCTGCTGTCTGCAGGCCGGGGCGGGAAGCTACAGTGCGGAAGTGGGTGCAAAACCTCTGCCTTTCACTTTTCCACTCTGGAGGCCTTTTGGCCGGACTGCTTATCTCCCCCTTTTGCAATCCCCACTCGCAGCTGCTGCTAATCCACTCACCTAAGAGGCTCCTCCACTCCTCCCGTCCAGCCGCCCCGGGGCACAGCCGCGACTTCAGCCCAGGCTGGTTTCTGTTCGAAGTGCTGATATGGTTCCTGGTAGCTGAGCTGACTTTAGTGGGAAGTATCTTTGGGTGCGTTTTGGAGTTCTAGGATTGGTTTAGAGTCCTGTTTTATGGGTATTTTGGGGTGGCTATGTGAGAGCTGCGATATGTTGCTGCTGCTACGCTGCCATCTTGCCTCCGCCCCCCTTAAAGCTGGAATTTCTGAATCCTTACTTATTAAGAAATAGTTTGGCTTTGATTTCTAATTCATGTTCTATTATTTATGAATGTTTGTATGGAGGGATATGTGACTATATGAGTACATATAAGGGCATTAATCTTGAGTACTTGTGCCTTTTGAAATTCAAAAGACCCCCAAGTTAATTTGTATACCAGCATTTATTTTTAAAGCTATTCATTTATAAAAATTTTGGCATGTGGACCTTTAACTAGGTTCCCTCAGCCCTAACCCCTAACCATAGGTAAAGAACACCTTTAAACCAAATTTGAAGAAAAACAATCTTACCAATTGTTTTAGATAGTAATCTTAAAAGTAAAGATTGCTTGATTCTTTGTATACCCTATGCCTAACACAGATTTTGACACAGAGTAAGTGTTAAATAAATGCCTGTTAATTGATAAATTATGGCCCATATGTGGAAATTTACCTATTTTCAGAGACCATAGTCCTATATCTGAGTGCCTTTGCCAGTCATATACATATGGAGAACCATTTGAGGGCATTCCAATCCAAATGAAATGTCAACACACTTGGAAAATGCATTTTTTGGTAATACATCATGTCACCTATAAATAGAACAAAACAATGAAACCATTAAAAGATACTTGTAAGACACTTAGTCATTAAGACCTAGGCTTTTATTACTCTAAATAGGATTATTTTCTCTTCTGAAAGGAATCTGTATATATTTTTTTTATAAGTTCAAATTTCATTTGCACTGAAATATTTCCTGACACCAAAGTGCTTCCCTTTGGTGAAGTTCACCTCATTTCAAATGGGCCTGTTCCTCTCAGAAATACGCTAGCAAATATGTAGCAAAATAAGTGGTGGATTTGGAGTCAGGGAAGATAGGTTCAGAACTCAGTTCTGCCCTTTGTCATGTGAACTTGGACAAGTCACAACCTCTCTGGATCTCTGTTTCCATGTCTGTAAAATAAAAGGTGTCAGACATATAACCTGTTGGCCATAAGTGGATCAAAACCCTCTCAGTGCAGCCCAAATCAGACTAAAAAAAACCTGGGAAATATTTAACAAAATAAATTAAAATGTGTTTGAATATGAAAAATGTTAGTGTGTGATTTTTAAAGTCAATATGCCCAGGATGTTTATGTTTAGTTTAGTGTCCCCCATTTCTATTTGATTTTGGCACCACTAACTTCATGATTTCAATGAGTTTTTCCAGCTCCAACTCCAGAAACTTATGAAATAAAAAAATAGGGTAGACAGAAGAAAAGATGTGAATGTTGCTTATACAACATAACTTTGAAATGTTAGGACAGCAGCAGAAATCTTGTAACATGTGCAGCTAAGTGACCAGGCCACAAACAGTGACTCTACAAATGGCATTTGGGACCACAAGGCAAAGGCCTATTCAGTTGCAGAAACCGCCATTAATTAGAGCCATATTTATTGTCCTTTACAGTCATTATTTATCCATGTAGTGATCAAGCTTGCAAAAGCAGTATCCTCTATTCAAAAAAAAAAGAAAAAGAAAAAAAAAAGATGGCAATATCCACATGTACAACATCTTGTAATGTATAATTGCATTGTACTATACACGCACAATATAACACTGGCAAAATTTTTCTCATAAAAATGGAAAAATTGCATGAAAAAACAGAACAGAAGAATGTCAAGATAAAGATTAAAAACAGTTAAAGACACTAGGGATCTTTCAGTTCTGAAAACTCTATCATTCAGATGGTAAACAAATAGCTTTTCTTTTACAACTTTCTCACAACTCAGGTGGGTGACTAGGTATTGAAATAATTGCCACATTTTTAAAAAACAATAAACTAAGGCTGAGAGATATTAAAGTTAAAGTAATTATCTGTGGTCAATCATCTAATAAAGTGGCAGAACTAGAATTTGAACCCAGGTTTTCTGACTCTTAATCTAATGTGCTTTCTACTATTTGCTGCCACCTGAATTTCTTTGCCAAAAATGACTAATTCTAATTTTGGTGCAGAAAGATAACTATTGTATTTGACTTTTCTAAAAAGAAGCACAAATAACAAAAAAAAAAACCAACCAACATAAATACTTTTGTTAAAATTATCCATCCAGAAACACGTCAATTTATATGCTTATAAGTCACATCTCAAGTTTTCTACAAATAAGAGATTTCAGAAGGGATAGTTTTTAATGACTATGGTTAAATTAGTGACCAAGGAGTGGCTAGGTGGTGCAGTGAATAGAACACCAGCCCTGGAGTCAGGAGGACCTTAGTTCAAATCTAGCCTCTGACACTTAACACTTACTAGCCATGTGACCTTGGGCAAGTCACTTAACTCCAATTGCCCTGCCCTCCTCCCTCCAAAAAAGCAAATAAGTGAATGAATGAATGAATAAATGACCAAAAAAAAGCAAGAACACAAATGTTTGCAGTAAAGGCAATGGTAAAGGGTGCTGCCTAATAAATATGGAAATATAGACATAGGAAAATAAAATTTCTTAATACATATGAATTGTAAATTTTTTGGCAGATACTTAAATAAAGTTTATTTAAGTTCAAATATCACTAATAAAGCTGAAATGTAACTCAGACAATCAAGGAATCCCATAAATATATTAAAGGATCAAGAATACATTTTTATGAAAAGGATGCCAGTGCCATATGTTCTAGATCCCAAAGCAAAAATTTCCTAACCGCCACCTCCCCCATTTTTTTTTCGGATCTATGACTTCATTGGTGATGGAAACTCCTGACAATGTACATGTTAAATTATTAATCATTTTGAGAGAGCTACCTGTGGGCATCAAGGGATATAACCAGGCCCAAATAATCCATGTGCCAGAGGTAAGTGTTAAAGGCAAGTCTTCTTGACTCCCAGGCCATATCTCTGTCAACTTAGCCAAAATGTCTCCTTCTTAATGGAAAAATGGTCATCTCCAGTGGAGAAAGGACATTCTCCTTCTGAACTCGTACCACAAGTTTTGAGCTACAGGACACCTTATAAAGCCATCTACTCCAACCCTCTCATTTTACAGATGGGAAAAATGAAAACTAGAAAAGTTAAGTGACTTATCCAAGAGTAGAGAGGTAGTAGGTAGTAACTCCAATGGGCTGCCAACATTGCTTGAATGCCAAACATATGTTTACTAGAAAACTATTTTATAGAGAACTAATATGAGGCAATATTAAGACACACTCAAGGTCTCTCTGAAGAACTTTGGAATTCATTGTGAGACAGGGGAGACACTGACACAGGACCACCCAGCATGGCATGCCAGCATCAAAGAAGGCACTGTGCTCTAAGAGCAAAGCAGGATAGGAGTAATTTAAAAGAAATGTGAGATGTGCAAATTTAGAAACATCTCCATTCCAAATGTTCATATGGACTATTTGTGCCTGATCTGTGGTAGAGCTCTCAGAGCTTATATTGGTCTGATCAGCCACAGCTGGACACACTGTACCTGGACTCTGACATAGTGATGCTGTTTTAATCCTCTTTGAGCACAAAGGACAACAACCATGTAGGCAGCAAAACCAAGATTCTAAATTCAGTCACTATAACTACTCATTCAGTTTTCTTTCCACTATACCATCCTGCCTCTCTCTTATTCTATCATTTGCAATACTTGAACTTCTTGGTAGGGAGAAAGATAGGTGGTGTATGTGTAGGTTGTAACTTTATTTTCACATTATATCAATAAGATTATATTGTTTGGATCACTTAGACTTAAAGAAACTCTGTGCATAGAATTATGGCCAGGATCCTACTTACATATCAGCTTCCTTGGTATTTTTTTTAAACTTAGTCCTACCTAATTGTGAGATCATAACTTGAAAGGTTATCACCAAATAAAGGAAAGCAATGTTACTGTATTATTTCTTCTCACTTCCTATGGCTCATTTCCCAAGGCTATTAGAAAAGTTCAATAGAGGTTATGTTCACTTATTTTATAGACAATTGTTCATCTTGGAGGTCAGTTCACTTCCTACTGGATAATGCTAATACTAAAATAAAAATGGGCTAATCTAGATGGAATTTTACTTACTTTTTGAATTATATTCTGTTATGGAAGTAAAAAACAACAACAATGGGAAGTGGCAAAGAAGAGAATTTTAAATATATGCCTAATTAAGGAACTAAATCCCAAACTATTCTTTTTATTAAAATGATTCTGACTTGATGAGATTTGGAATTAAAATAGTACTATTCGTATAAATATGTCATTCACTCAAAAAGAAATATCTTTCATGAAAAGAACAATTTCATTTTTCTAAATAGATATGATTTACTTGATCCAATTTTCAGAGCAACAGTGAGCTATTGGCTAATTATACAGCTAGTGCTCGTTTCCTTTGGAGAAAGTTGGAGGTGAGTGATTGATTGATTAGTTTTCCATTTTTTTCCATTAGTTTTCCAGTTTTCAGACCAGATTCTAAGGGACTAAAAACTTTGTGGATCTGAAATGGAGCAGATGTTGAGATTTATTAGTATGACCAGAACCCCTCTTTTTGCTATTTTGGCTCATTTAACAGCTTAAAGGAGTACATTTGCAAAGCATAACAACTAAGTAAGGAGCGAGTTATCACTGGTCTGAATTATGTATGTTGCATCTGTCTCTCAAAGCACTTAGATAATTGTGATGATAGGTCCACTAAAAAGATAGTAAAATAACACTTTAAATTAACTGACAAACATACTCATTTTTCTGTTGATTGAAAGAAATGGAGAAGAGTTGTTCATGTCCTTGTAACCCTCACACTAGATTCTTTTCCAGGGGTATATAGGAGCCAATTTGAACTGCATGAGAGAGCAGATTGTTAAATTTCCCATGTGGGCATTTACACCTCAGAAATGAGCAAATGCTCCAGTCAGGGTTGGCCTTATTGCTTTGTTGATTATAGAGGCTTAAGAAAGTGATGGGGAAAGTGCTAATAATGCAGATTAAACTTTGAAATGTGCTGAGTACATTTCTCCACATACTCTCCACCCCCACCCACTCTCTGCTACCCCACAGTTAAACATTTATTAAACATTTGCTAGCTAACTCCTGTTCTTATTCAAGATTTTGTTTTAACCAGACCTATTCTTAGATGCCTGACTCAACCGACTTGCCCAGGGTTACATATCTGGCACATGTAAGACGGGATTTAAACCTAGGGCTACCAAATTCAAATCTGATTCTCTACACAATATCAAACTACTTCTCCAGAGTTATTGTGACAGCTAATGGCCTAGTCTGTTTTAGTGTTAGGTAGATACAAAATATCATATCTGCATTTGTTTCTGACAATAATATGTTCATAGAAACACAGTGTGTTGTTGTACCTGGGCTGTAATTGCTACAGACATTATCGTTCTCTTTTCCTATCTTCAGTGAAGATAACACAGTGAAAGGATGCTCTAATACTTATGTCTTCATATCATTTACTGCAGCTATTGCAATGAAAATTATGATCAATGAAAAAGGACTTTTAAGAACAGTTTTAAGCTTCAGTGAAGAAAAAATAACTTCATGCTGAAGAACTAGTGGATAAAAGAACAAGTCAGAGGAACAAAAGAGATTTTATAAAATTAAATAACAATTGTATTGTCTCGCTGTTGTCATTTTCTTTTCTTTTTCTTTTTCTTTTCCTTTTTTGAGGCAGGGAGGGGCAGAGCATTTGGGATTAAGTGACTTGTCGAAAGTCATAGGGCAAGTAAGTGTTAAGTGTCTGAGGCTGGATTTGAACTCAGCTCCTCCTGACTCCAGGGCCACTGTTCTAGTCATTTTCTTTTAAGACAAAAGAAAATAACAACATAGAGATAACAAAACAAAACTTTTAGGATACGGTCAAAGCAGTCCTAATGGGAAACTTTAAATTGCTATTTTAGATTTAGAAGTCTAAAACTTTCATCAAAAAAGAAAAAAGAGCAGATTAATGTATTGGGCATGCAACTAAAAAAATAATAGCTAACACCTATACAGTACTTTCTATGCCAGCTACTGTGCAATTATTGTCATATTTGATCTTCACAAAAACCTTGGGAGGTAGGTGTTATCTCAGTCTTATAAATGAAAGAAACTTAAGCAAGTACAAGGTAGATGACTTCCTCAAGGTCACAGAGCTAGCAAGTGTCTGAGACTGGATTTGAACTCAGGTCTTCCTGCTTCTAGGTCCAGCATACTATTTCCAGTGCTACCTCAAAATAGGAATTCTGAAAATCAGACTGGAAGGTTACAAATTTTAAAGCAAAAAAAAAAAAAAAGAAAATCTAGGCTCTGTTTTTAAAAAATTAGCAAAGTAAGCACTATATGATTTTTTTTCAACAATAGGAAAATCAAAATACACACATAAAAAATGAAAAATAACAATTCATATCAAAGAAAATGAATGTAATTATTAGAAAATATTTTCCAAATTATATGTCAATAAACACTCAAATGAATATTTATGAAAATTATCAATATTTAGAGTATCATTATAAGAAAGAGATTATTTAAATAGTTCAATATCAGAGAAAGAAATTAAAGAAACATCAATGAACTGTTGAAGAAAAATAATTTCAGGTCAGTAGGATTTACAAATAAATCTAATGTAACATGCAAAGAAAAATAAATTCAAGTATTTTAGAAACTGTTTGGAAAAATAGGAAAAGCCAGAATCCTATTAAATTCCTTCTGTGATATAAATATGATCTTGCCTATGTATATGAATATTCCTAGTAGATTTTGAGGCGAAATTATTTAAAATAATTAGCAAAGAGGCTATAGCAACATATTTCAAGGATTATACACAATGCCTTCAGTTTGGAGTTATATCAGGAATTCAGAGTTGGTGCCATATCAGGAAGTTTATAAACATAATAGAACATAGTAATAATAAAAATAAAATGGCTGTAGAAACAGCAGAAGAAAAAAAGTTTTTAACAAAATATAATACCCATTTCTATTAAAAACTCTAAAATAATATAAGAATGGTTGAACCATTCTTTGAAAATCCAATAGAATCTATTTGAAATGAAGAGCCAGAATTATATTTAATGGAGAAAGAGTAGAGGTCTTTTCAATAAGATTGGAGTAAATCAGGGATATCCATTATTACCACTATTATTTTACACGGTTTGACAAATGTTAGCTAGAGTGATTTTTTAAAAAGAAAAATTAAGGGAAATAGAATAAGCGAAGAGAGAACACAATTACTGCTTTTTTCAAATGAATATAATAGTCTACCTAGAGATTTCTAGATTCAACTAAAGATCACTGAAATAACTTTAGCATAATAGAATAAAATAAAATTTTAAAAATGTTTCTACATTTTTCTAATAAAATCAAGCAGGAAGAGATTTTATAAAAAGAAATTTTTCTGCCAGATACATAATGTATGTATGAAATATTTGAGTCTGTCTATGGAGACATACAAAAGAACTATAGGGTCAACTACAAAACACCTTTTGCAAAAATGAATACAGACCCAAATAAATGTAGAGATAATATTTGCTCATAGTAGGGTAGCACCAATAGAATAGTCAATAAATATTTAATGAGCATCTACTAAGTACCAAGAGCTATGCTAATTGTTAGGAATAGAAAGAAAGGTTAAAAACTGTTCTTGCTCTCATATAAGCAATTATGTGCTAACAAACTATATACAGGATAAATTTAAAATAATCAGTAGGCAAAAGGGGAATCTGAAAAGATTTCCTATAGAAAGTGGGATTTTTGCTGAGATTTGAAGGAAGTCAGGAAAGTCAGGAAGTACTGATGAGGAGGGAGAGCATTCCAGGCATGAAAGTCTCAGAAGATGGAATGTCTTACTTGAGTGACTCCAAGGAAGCCATTGTAAGATGGGTAGAGAAGTGACTGTAATGGGAAAGAAGACTGGAAAGGAAGGAGAGGGCAAGTTATGAAAGTTTCTAAATGCCAGAGGATTTCCTATTTCATCCTAGAGTTGATGGGCTGCCACTGAAGTTTATTGGGTAATAACATGTTCACACACATGTGTTTGTGTATATACATACATACACGTATGCACAAATATACATACATAGCACAGCACTCTTTGTTATAACAAAGAACTGGAATATGAGTTGAGCATTAATAGAGTAATAGCTGAGCAAATTATAGTTTATGAATATAATATAATGGTATAAGAAAGGACAAAAGGGATAGACTTAGAAAAAAAGATATAAAAAACTTGTATGAATGACTACAAAATGAGATTCAGGAGAACAATTTATACAGTGATTACAACATTGCAAATAACTTTGAAAAGCATAAGGACTCTCATGAATACAGTGACAGAGGACTTATAATGAAGCATAACTGCCCATATGACAGAGGTAGATAGATAAGAGGTATAAAAAGAGATATAATTTTTGGATGTAGCGAATGTGTGGCCTTCTACATCCTTGGATGTGACCTTTTGGCTGAGTCCAAATTTTACAGAACAAATCCTTTATTAAGGGGATTTGTTCCGTGAAGTTTGTATTCAGTCAAAGGAACACACTTGAGGACATAGAGGGACTTGTGGCCACAGGTTCCCTACCCCTGTCGACAATGAAATCATAGGCCTTATCCCTATTAATAGAAATTAAAATGCTTATTGATATTAATTAACCACTTTGGTCATGTCACTTTACTGAAAAATCTTCAGAGTGAATACAGGGAAAAGTATGCCAAGTTACGGAAAATTCAGGTTATTAGATCTGCTGTACAAATAGGGCCATTATGAATATCCCTAGTAGTTTCCAACAGATAATAGTTCTTCCATTTTTTTTTTCCATGTCCTCTCTCTCCTATTACTCTCTAAAGGATTGTGTATATGAGTAAAGAAATCTTTGATTTGTCAGCAAGAATTATATGACTTCAACCTCTTTCTTCCACTATGGAAGAAGCAACAACCTAACCCCATGCAATTTAAGTTAGTTTTTCCTTAAAAGATATTATAATCATAATTTCATGTCACCTTAGTACAAATGAACATAGGCAGCTCCAAATCCTCTTTCTAATGTTTGTGTGATGGATCACAATGAGTAATTCAGACAAGAGGGCTTCATTTAGCTGAATCAACTTAAGTTTTCCTTAATGACTATCTTTTTGTAATATCTCCCTACTATAGCTAAATATCTTTTTCTTCTTTACTTTCAAATGACCCACAAATGTGTCAGTTTGTTCTAATATCCAATTTTAACCACAAGGGGACTAAGTCATGCCTAATCAATATTAACTCTGCCTACACACATGATTTCTGTGGAAAGCTGGATATCTTAGAAGAAATGTTGAGTAGGAAGCAGAGAGACCCAGAAAAGTCACAATAGATGAATTTTATTTGGGCAGTTTCATCTGTCCTTAGGGTTCCTCTATGAGGGCTTCTAATCTGAGGTCAAACATAAAAGCAATATTTTTCTCCATATGAAGATGAAAGGTTAATATAGAGTAATTCCTAAGTCCATAGCAGGTGTTCCCATGACCCAATTTCCTCCATCTATGCATAGAGGGGTTTTTTTTTTTCTTAATGACACAGGCATAGATAAAGCCATGGAGTTAGACAAGTTAGCAACCCGTTATCAAATACTCATGAAATAGACACCACCATCCATTCTTTAAGTTATAAAGAACTTTATGCAAGTATTGCCCAATACATCAGTCATAATTCATAGTTACTACCTCCTCACTCTATAGGCCACCAGGCTGCTATACGACTTGATATAGGTGATGGTATGTTGAAGACTAAGTCTTCATAGTAGCTGGATCTGGAGATCCAAATACAGAGAAATCATGATACAGCATTTGAGGTATGCAAGTCTCAAAGGAAATTTGCTGAAACTAGTTGGACATACTTTGAATTACTTGTTTAGTTAATTATCAATGGCTCCAAAGTGGGCCACTGTAAAAGCTTTCTCAGTAAATTGCTTTCAAGCCCTCAGGCAGTTGGTAGGCATTATGTTTCTTTTACACTTTATACAAGGTCTTCTTTGTTTAGTGGTCTGCATGTTACATGTATCCTTTCACATTTCACTAATGGTTTTGTATGCAATACTATTTCATTATCAGGGTAGTTTGACAACTTTAATAGTCTACCGGTCCCCTCTCTTTTTAAAGCAGTTTTCCAGGTCCGTCTGAAAATTTTTATCACAAACATTGTCTTAAGGAAGTATAAATTTGTTTGATTGTTTGTTTGTTTTTACCTGTAAAAATGTACTAGTGAAGACAATTTGTATGAACTAACTAGACAAGTATGTCTAGTGAGATAGTCTTTCCCAATACCAATCTATCTTTAATATTGAATTAGGATAGTTTCCAGTTCTCAGAATTCCTGTTATCACATAATATTTGATGCCACTTAATAATTATGATGATTCTGTTATTATTCCTAATAAATAGAACATGTGCTGACTTATTGGGAAAGTGAAGCTAAAAAATTCCAAATTTCATATTATGTAATGGAGACACAGAAACTATGCTTAACATCTATCTTCTCAAAACAAAAACACAGAATAGTTATAAACATTCAGGTGGTTTATTTCACAGAGGAGTCAAAATATCAAATTCCTTTATATCAAATTCTTAGACTTTACAGTCTTTAGAGGTACAAAGCCATTATGTCTACAAAGATCTCATATACAGCTAAATAAGTTTCATTTTGCTCATTTTTTTTCTCCAATCCCTTGAAGTCTTTGTAAAGAGGGTAAGACAATCTCATATGCCAACTAAACAGTAGAATACTCCAGTTTTTGTTTTATAGTTGCGATTTCCTCAAAATATTTTAATCAACAAAGTCTAAATAATTTTAAATGTCAAAACTCAACCTTCTCTCCATAAAATAACTCTGAAAAGACTGTCCACATTGACACAATCCTAAACTGCAGCTGGTTAAAAGGAACAAATAAACTTTTTTTGTAATATCAACCATTAAAGTAATTTTGAAATTTGTGACATTGTGAATCACTCATTATTTTCACAATTGGGAAAATATTAAAACTTATTAAGATCATTTCAAAATATCGCAAACATCCTTAAGTGAAGAAATTAATTCATGGGAAGTACAGGTACAATGATCCATTAAGGGCATTTCTTTATGAATAGAAATATTTTCCATATCTGGCCCAACCCATACCACATGCTTAGTACCCTTTCAATTTTATTTTTTGTCTACCCTACACAAAAATAGTAGACCTATTGTAAAGTCATAGAGTTATCTTGTTATCCTTCATCTTTCATTAGACCAGCAGTTCTCAACTTGTGGATTGAGACCCCTTTGGGGTTCGAATGACCCTTTCACAGGGGTTGCCTAAGATCATCGGAAAACACGTATTTCTGATAGTCTTAGGAACCAAGACACTGCTCCTCTATCCATATCGAGGCAGGTCTGCCCACATGCAGATACGCCCACAAACAAGTATTAAAGGGTCATGGCATTAGGAAGGTTGAGAACCACTGCATTAGACTGAAGACAAATAATGAAAAATTTGGGGGCAGAGAAGGTTGTAATGCATAAGGAAATATTTAAATGACTTCCTAAAACTACATTCTCACTTTTGTGAGAATTGATTTGTACGTAAGACATACTAGACCAACATTTGGTTAATTCTAAAGGATATAACACAGAGAAATTAAAATTTTATAGTTCAAAAACCCATGTGGCTTAGCAGCAAAGAGGGGGCAAATGAATATAGAACTCTTATTTGCTTGATTTACTAACTGTGTCCAACAAAGCCATTTCAAATTTTTCCAACACAGGAGTGCTACAGACCTGAGTTTCCTTAAATCTGAGTAGTATCCTTATCTCTGCCTCTACCCTCACATTGAAGTTCTACAGATCCCTGTTCTATGCCTGACTCTACACAGGTATGCTCTTCTGTATTTTCCTGTAGTAGGAAGGCAAACTCCACAAACAGTATATACAATATAACTAAACAATAAAAGTCTGTGGCAATTTTTCCTTCACACTTCCTTCTCAAGGTAAGCTGATAGGACAGCTGAGAATATGGCAGACAAGTACGTACATTGATATGGATTGGATGCAAGAACTTCACTGCTATTTCAGTATACTGAAATAAGGTACTTTAAGCTTTGATAAAGAGGCCTTACATGTGATCCAACAAGGGTTATGGAGATAGAATACTAGAATAGAAAGAGCCCTGAACTTGACAGGATAGGACCTGAATTTGAATTCCATCTCTTTTGCAGGCTACCTAGGTAATTCTTGGAAACTCATTTACTCTCTATGGGTCACAGTTTCCTTACCCATAAAATTATGGGATTGGGCTTGTTGATATCTCAACTCTCCTGCAGTTTTAGAAACATGATCTTATTCTCTAAAGTTGATTAAATAGGATTCAACTTAACTCTTCTCTAATATCACTGGATCTTCCTAGTAAGAAGCCAAAAGTGGGCTTACCATTATTATTTAAATAATATCACTTTAAGGTCTGCAAAGTGCTTCACATGCATTTTTTTTTCATTTGATCCACATGAATCCATCTCTTAAGTTGTTTCTACTTCTCTTTCTTGTCAATCTCTCAGCCTAAAATTTAATTTTTTTTCTTTGCAATATATTAAAACTAATAGATTAGTTAAAAGTGAAAGAGTTCAGATATGAAGCAAAAACAGTTCTCTTTACTAACTAGGCATTTCTCGAAGTTTCAAAATGGTTTTAAATTGTATTTTTCAATTTTGATTGATAGTCTTTGAGACCTCTATTAAAGTAGCAAATATGCTTTTGTTCCCTTTTTTGCAAATGAAAAAGAGTAGGGATATACAGAGGTTAAGTGAGGTAAGCCCCAAATTACAGAGTGAATCAGTCACAAAGCTAAAAGCTCAGGATATCTGACTCTCATCCCATTGATCAAATTACTAGGCATTGCTTCCTTCCTTTCTGAATAAAGAATATAATTCAAATTCCAGACTAACTGTGAAACCACAAAGTTGCCAGTTTCAGCTAATTTACCATTAGTTTGTATTTCCTTCTCAGCTAAATTGCTACCATTGGAAAGTCAGTAACAGCAGATCACCTATTCATTGCTCAAGTTACAATGAACTACTACCTTCATTCCCTTTCCCATTTTTTTCATTTGCCTTCAGCATATCTTCCTTCTAAATCACATACAAAATACACTCTTTTCAGAGTATTAAGCAAAATAAACTTTTTTTTCTATTGGACTTATTTTCTTAATTTTGATTATACTCTGTCTACAGTACAGAATATGATATGCTTAACTTTTTTCAATTTGAACTAGAAAATTAACCATTATGGCAGGATAATCATTAGAAAATCAGTCATTTAGGTATTCAGGATCAAAATGGTATTATTCACTATATTATTCACTAATATTGGTGAGAACAAAATTAAAACTTTGGTGGTTTTGATTAAAAATCAAATTTTGATGACTATTTTAAAATTCAATTTGAAAATAAGGTAGGTTTTTTTGGCATAGTTTTAATACAACATGGTCTAAAAACAAAATTATTAATTTAGACAACTTGAGAAGCTACCAATTTGCTTGACATGCTGGGTTTTCATAAATATAGCAAAAGTAATTGCTACAATCACCCTAAATTATCACAAAATTCCAACATTTAAAAACAATAAAGATTTAAGTCGATGTTTAACTTATCTATACCAATGAAAACCAAATTGTGCTAAGAAAACTGATAAGTAAAATTAGAAAGTATGTTTTATACTTTTTTTCCTTGCCAGAAAAAGAAAAACTGGCAAATATCTTTGAAAGAACTTTATAAGGTATGTATTTATATAACACAGTTTATCAATTATAAATCATTCTTATCTAGCCATTAAAACAAAATCTCTAAAAAAGCTTCGGTTAAGCAACATTTAACCCTTAAGCATATGTAACTTAAAGTAATAAGTCTGAATCTGTTATATAATATTCCAAAACATACATTACACTAATTCAGATGGGCTTTCTCTCAATTGAACTGAACTAGTGACAATTCATTCTTTTTAGGGGTTATATATGATAATGACAGCTAACATGTTTATATAGCACTTTCAGATTATATATATTATCTCATTTGATTCTCTCAAAAACCCAATGAGGTAGTTGTTAGTAATATGCTCATATTATAGAGAAGGTCATGTAAGTTAGTAAATATCTGAAGCAGAATTTGAACTCAGGTCATCCTAAGTCAAAAGTTCCCTTAGGAAGTGTTACTTACAGAAAATGATTTCAACCACCTTTTGTGTTTTAGTATTAAAATACAATGGGAAAAACTTCAATATTTTGAGGATGTCTGATTTCTGTCAGTATGGATCTCACATCACTAATGCAATCACTAACACAGATTGTGACCCTTTATTTGACACCCATAGAGGTCAATCTAGTGATGAATCTCTCTGAACTTAACTAAGCCATCTTATAAGCGATAGAAGTATAGTCTCTCACTAAGTCTATTCAAGGAAAAGAAAAAGAGAATTATATAAATGAATATGACACAGACAGGAAATAAAAAGAAGGAAAAGTTTCCAAGGTCAAATAAAAGTTTTCTAATTTTTTTTTTTAGATAAAATAGAAAGAGGCAACATGGAAGATATTGGGAATTAAAGCTCCTTCATTCTATAATATTCATGTTATAGAACACTTGTGCTTAAACAAAATAGTAAAATATATTAAAGTGGAAAACTGCTATTAGCTCATGTAATGATGTTCAACCTCATTTGTTTAAAACACTATGATACAAGGCCTAATGATCTCAAAGGAGTACTGTTAACTGAAGAACATGAATTTAAGAATATCTCAAAAGACCAAGCCAATTTTTATATTGATTAATGCATTCAGTCCTTCTAGCTTAATACCCTCTCAATATAAAATAAAATCAACATTAATTAGCCTAGCGAACATTGGTACAACAGTCTGATTCCTAAAGATCAGTAAGACTTGTCTCACAGAAAGGCACAATTATTTGTTTCAAACCAATGTGATTACATGGTTTGATGTCTCTTCCAACAGTGAAGCAAGGATTATCTTTTGCCTTTTTTTGCATCCTCAGCATTCAGCATGGCACCTGGCACGTAGTTAGTAGGTGTTTTATGAGTGTTTGTTGACTTTTGACTTACATTGAAAAAGGCATGAATACATATCTGTGTATCTCTACCATGAAGTAACTCCTGCTGGACCCAGACTCCCAGGATTCTATCACTCAGTGCTGTGTATTTAGAAATTAAATTTGGACCACATTCATTCCAAGGGGACCTAGCTTCTAATTAGATGAGTTATGCTCTCCTTTCTTATTATCCCCCAGGAAATGATTTGGCTTATGGATCACATCTAGGGTGCCCCTAAAAAAAAGGGAATAAGAAAGTACTCAAAGTACAATACGAATCAGGTATAGGATGGGTATTATATTTCTAAACACAAAAGGAATACTAAACGCAGGATATTCACAACTATGGTTCTGACAAAAGTAAACTTAAAAGATGATTTTGTAACATAGTAAATTCCAAATAGACACAATTAAATATAAAATGTCATATCATATTTTTAAAAAATAAAAAAAGAGAGAATGTACCTTGCATAATTATACAGAGTGAAGGAACTAAACAAGGTAAAGTAGATAAATACAATGATGAAAAATTGAAATGCTTCTTTGCACAAAATCAATATAGTTAGAAGTAGAAAAGAAGCTATTAAGTAGGGAGAATTTTTGTGTAAATAACTCTGATAAAGGGCAGATAACCAAGGAACTGATTTTATAGTATAAGTATACACACACATACATACATGTACATATATACATATATTATGTGTATATATATATGCATGCATTGTATATAAATGTACATATACAGAAACTGCATAATCAGACAGTGTAAATTGGCAATTTTCAAAATATTCAGACTATCATCAACCAAATGAAAGATTATTCTAAAAACAATACCAGGAAAATTAAAAACCAATACACCTCTGAGGTTTCACCTCCTACCCATCAGACTGGTGAAGATGGAAATAGCAAATATTGAATGGTCTGTGGTCAGATAAGAGCACTGATGCCCTGCTGATGGAGCTGTGAATTGGTCGCCATTCTGGAACAAAAATAGGAATTATCCTAAAAAGTTACCACACTGTACATAGCTTTTGACCCAGAAATACCACTACTAGACACATACACCAAACAACTCAAAAAGACAAAAAGGTATCATATATACAAAAATGTTATAGCAATTTCCTTTGGAATAACAAAGAACTGAAAGAAAGTTACCACTGACTGTGGAATGACTGAGCAATCTGGCATATGAAGATAATCAAATACTCTTATACCATTAAAAATGATGAATATGAAAAATACAAAATCATTTAGGAACATATATAAGAATATTAAAAGTAAAGGAAGCAGAACCAGAGAAACAATATAAGCACAAAATAAAGGAAACCAACACTGAAAGAATCCAGGACTTATCAACATGAACACCTCAAAGACTGATGGCAAAGCATGCTTCTTGCCTCTTGGCAGAGAAGTAAGGGGCTTTGGGGACAGAATGAGGAATACATTTTCAGACTTACTCAATGTGAAGATTTGTTGTGAATTATTGTGCTTGTGTGTGTTTGTGTATATATGTATGTATGTATATATACATATATATGTATATATACACACATTGTTTTTATATATACACATTGTATACATTGTGTATACATATATCTACACTGCATATATGTATGTATATGTGTATTATGTGTGTATATATATATATATATAATGGAGAAATCTATAGGAGAAAAGAATAATTGAAAAGTGATGGTGATTTTTTAAAAGAATATCAATAAAACATTTAAAACACATCTCTTTATGATGTAATTTTTAATCCTCCCATTATCCTATCCACCGCACTCTGAAGATACTCCAGTCAATGGCCTTTCAAAAATGTGACAGCAAAAAATGAATGGAATACTCTGACCCCAGTACAATGGAGAAGGGTTAAATATTTCTTGATTGCATATATTCATTATGCTTATATTAATGCAGCCTTATATAGTATTAGTTTTTTAACTACCATGTCACACTGTTTACTCCTATTGAGCTTTAAAATCTATTATATTCCCTTTTATTCTGACATTCTAGAATAGCAATTTCACATTTTAAATGATTGTTAAATAACCAAAATTGAAATATTATCAATACAGGAAGATAATAATGAACTATCTTTCTTGGATATTTTAAACTTTTTTCTTATATTTTTTCTTAATTATTTAAAGTGTTAAGATCTTAAAGGAATTAAGTCCAAATTCATTTCTCTAAATGAATTGAATACTCTAATCACAAAATCCACATTTTCCATTTAGGTAATTTTTTTTAATGCCACCATGCAGGAAGGAATATACACTAACAAAACAACAAGAGAGCTAAAATTAAGATATCAAGTTAGTGACACGGTAAGGCTTCCCATTTTAATCCAGAAAATAGAAACTAAAAGGATATATTTAGTATCATCTGTAAATGCATGTGAAATGTGTGAAAATCATTTACCTGTATTAAAGAGTAGTTTTGTAGTATTTTTTCCAGACAACAGGGCAACAGAAATGTCACCTGATCCATTTTTAAGACCTTGTGAGAACCAGAAATATAATGGGTTCCAAAACACCTTAAACTGTTGGCATCATGAATGCTTCCTGTCTAATTCTGTCGGACAACAGATACAAAGTAAGCCCTGTAATTACATCCCAGCCTGATCTATGCTTGCAGTCATGTAATTAATACTTCCTCTGTAAGGCAATGGAATAATTTAAAGAGCAGATTTTTCAACCATCATCTGACAAAGTGAGAGAGACAGACCCTACATGTGCATTTTAGCTACAGGCCAACACTTTGCTAGTTCCATTTGCTCACATAAATTGTAACTAGATTCTCAGAGCTCTCTTTGTGTTGGGAGATGAAAATGATACTTCCTTCCTGTTTAAAAGCTAGTTGAGAGAGGAGGGAGAAGAGTGAAAGGGAGGGTCACTGCAGCCTATATTTATTCAACACGGGTTTATGAAAATGGTAAACATAATCTCCAATTCCCAGCTATCTGAGCCACCAGAGTATGATGCCAACCACATTGTAGAGCCCAAGTCAGGAAATCAGGGCAGAAATCTGGCACCAGAGGTTAAACCTTAACTGCTTTGGTAGAAATAAAATACTCCATTTCAGCAAATCTATACTGACTTCTCAAATCCATTCATACTTCCTAATGTTCATTTGGGGAGAGGTATTCACAGCAATTTGAAAAAAAACATCTCCCCATCATATTGGGCCTAAACAAAGACTTAGTGATTTTTAAAAGTTCTATACCACATGGAAAGCAATTCATTTAGATGTGGGAAAGAGAAAGAGTGTAAAGTGGTTATAAAGATTTCATTTCCAAAAACATTGCAAATCACCTTGACCAGGATTTGTTTTCAGATAGATAGATATGTATTCTGTTTATTTGTTTATTTAAGAATACACAACTACACTCACTAAATTTCCCTTTCAATGAATGTTTCTTCTCAGTCCTAAACCCAATTCCCCCAAAATTTTAGCTTTGTCTAGTACAGGTTTTAAATGTTGCTGTACAGTGTAAACAGTAATAAAAGAGGGTAGGGTAGGGGGCAGCAATGGAGGAAATCTAGGTCTCACACTGTAGTGTAAAGCAGAAATTATCAAAGCCATTTTGTACTAGACTTTTTTTTAAAAAAGGGAAAAAATTAATCAATGGGTCAGATTAAGAAAACAAAACCCCAAACAATCAATAAACCCAAAGGCACCAACTATCAGAACAAGAACTATCTAATGATAAAAACTGCTGACAAAATTCAAAATCACTTTGGAAGAAATCAGGTTTAGACCGACATCTTACACCACATGTCACAATCAGCTCCAAATGCATGAACTAAATATAAAAGTTCATTTCATATTTAAAAAAACACTGAAAGACTTTAATGCCTGTAGAAAGTATTATATTTACTTTGCTATTATTTTTAATGAAATTATTGCTCCTCCCTTCCTACCCTCCCCCATACACATATATAAAAAAAATTCTCACCTAACACTGCCTTAATATTTACCTCTTTAAATCAACATATTTTCAATTCAGTTGATCTGATTGGTCCAGTTTTCTATTTCCTAACTGAATTCTTTTTACTCACAAATTAGATTTCTAACCCAATGATTCCTACAATGTATACATTATGAGAGACTATTTTAATTCAATTCACATAAAAGTATGTTTCATTTTTAATATATTTATCAATTTATTTTACATATATTTTTAGTTTGTCCTATCCACCACACACCATTGAACAGAAACAATCAAGGAAAAACAAAATAGTCATCATAGTCTTATATAGTCTAGCAAAATAAATTCCTACATTGACCATACCAAAAAATCTCCTTACTCGTTATTCACTTAAAGTACTTATTAATCACATACAATGTGCCAAGCTCTGAAATAAGTACTGGAGAGATCAAGAGAAACAAGAAAATACTCTCTGCCCTCAAGGAAGCTTATGTTCTGTTTGCAGATATTTATAACAACAAAAACATTTTCTAGGTGACTAGCTCAACTAATGTTCTACGTAGCCCAAAGTCATGATCCTATCTCAGGCCAAACAGAAGTTATATTTTGGAACAGGTAGGAGAATAAAAACTATAATACCTGTAGACACCATTCTTTATCTGCCTGCATTGCATAAAGAGCTTACCAAAAAAAGGAGTTAATTTCTGTTGGCACTCTTTCCATTTCCTCAGTTAGAAAAGAACAAGGAGGAGTTTTCTGCAAACTTGGCTTGGCAGCTCAGATTCAAGAATGTAGGAAAGCAAATATTCTGCAAGATGAAGGGCAATTTAAAGAGTATAATCTTCAAAATCCATCAGATTGAAACCCAGAAATGGCCAGGGCAATTCATACCATCTATTAGCAGGTAATTTTTATCATTTCCATGACAGTGAAGGCCAGGAGTTATATCAAATTCAAAATATCTGTGACAAGAAGTCTCAGTATACTACAATGTTTGTGAAAGCACTCATAAGTGATACTGAACATGAAGAACATTAACTTCAGTTATGGTGTGGCAATCATTGGAAAAGATACCATGTATATTTTCTCCCAAACCTCTGCCAACATTGTCAAGGTAGATTGTATTATTCAAGCCAATAACCACACAGTTGATGTTGCCAGAAACTATTGTGAATTTATAGCACAGCTCTTTTACTGAAAGGTTTCCCATCATCATTTCAATAGAGCACAAAATCCTCTTCGACCATTAGTATCCTCAATTTAAAGGCATAAGGCACCTGAGAGGTGACCTAGTCAAATCCTTCATTATGCTGATTAGGAAACAGGTCCACAGTGATGAAGAGATTTGTCTAAGGTGAGATAAGTAGTAAGGGCCAAAGCCAGGATTTACTCCCTGGTTCTCTAGTTCCCAATCCTGTGTTCTTTTGGCTGCATCAAGCTTCTTCCTCTAGGAATCAGGTCCCAGGGAATTCCTAACAATAGAAGAGCAGAACCACAGGAAGTCATCAAAAGGTTTCACAGGATACTTCTTGAGTAACTAGAGGGGACAGTGTTCTTCCATCTGAATCCAATATTAGCAGGAAAAAAAATCACGTAAGAGCTGGAAATTTGCCCTCTTTTTTTCCCCTACAAGTAAAAATGATGAGTTTGAGCAACTTATAAAGCAAGGTGCATCCAAACCTTGCCTTATGGGCTACCTCACTTTATGCTACTATTGAAACCTAATGATAATGTAAAACTTTGTAGAGACTGTAAGTGCACTGTTACTAAGACATTTAAACAGTACCCACATGAAGTGATATGCTGTTATACGCCTAACTAGCTTTTCAAAAGAAAAAAAAACTTATGTATGTGCAACACACTTTCAAGCTTAATCTGCTTTATTCACATTTTCTCCATCACTTTCTTAATTTCAGGCAATTAACAAAACAATGAATCAAGCCCCACTTTTAGTGTTTGTTGATTTTGAAAGTGTTAATGCTCATACTTCAAAATTTTTAACCAGCTCTCATAAGGTGGTATGAATAGACTCCAGGACAATTCTGCCCACATCCAGTACATGCACTATTTGTCCTTTGCTTTCTTGTTTTTTCACTATTCTTGCTAAGAAGGTCCTTGCAAAATCTGATTTTATCTAGCCCTATCAATACCTGCTTGTAGCTTCTGTCTTCTCCTTTCTCACAGATAGTCTTCCTCTTCTCCCATAACTAAAATGTACTTCCTCTTAATCTAGACTTAATAGAATAATACTTCTCTTCCTGCAAGACACATGAAGCCTTTCCTGGTCTCCCCTTCTCCAACTACTAGTGTTCTCCTACTACTTTCCATTCATTTGTATTTATGCTATGAATTCGTACATATATGACATTCTTCATATTTGTATCCCAGCATCTGGCACTGGACCTGGCACTTTGTAGTTTAGTGAATGCTTGTTGGTTGTTTAATTAGTGGTTTTACATTGCCCAAACAACTAATATTCATGAAGCGGCCTTCAGATCAGTTCAGAATTCCTATCCCCTCAGAATCTTCCAATGCGTCATGATAGGGTGAATTCTAGATTTTCTGATGTGGTGCATATTTTTCTTACTTTGCCAGGCATTCAAGACTCATCACAATCTGCAAAGACCTACCTTTCCAGTCTCATTTCATGTAACTCCCAGTGGTTTACTCTGTGTTCTCACCAAACTGGACAACACTCTATCCCATTTCTCAGAAAATTCATTGTGTTCTGATGCCACCATGTTTTTGTTCATGGGGTTGTCTATGCTTAAGATGCTCTTCCCCTCTTCACCTGTTGAATTCCTTCCCATCCCTCAAAATCTGATTAAAATGTCATCCTATCTGAGAAACCTATCAATCAGTCAATAAGCATTTATTAATCACTTACTATATGCAACACATCAGTTGATAATAACTTTCTTCCTCAAAACTCACATAACACTTTACACATGTTTATTTGTAACTTACAGTTTTTTATATTTGGTAGATTAGATTAGATTAAACATTTATAGAGTGTTTACTGCAGCTAGTTCCAAATGAGTGGCAATAATAAATCCCAAGATGTGATTGTTTTATTTTAATTCACATTGAATGGTTCTATTGGGGTAAAACTAGTTGTATTTTACATAATTATAACTTCAAATAGTAAGAATTTGAATACATGAATTTTACTTATTATTGGCATTAATCAAGACCTAGTTATATGTGTCAGGCACTCTGCTAAACGGGGAATTAAAAAAAAAACACCATCAGTCCCTACCCTCGAGGAGCTTACATTCTAAAGGGAAGAGACAACAGACATAACAAAAAGAGATGAAAACAGGTTGTGGGGAGGGTGGCAAGGTGAAAAAATAGTTCAGAGATGGCTGAGCTGGCTATAAGTGAGAACATGGGTACTTCCTCAAATGGAGTTTACAGGGAGGAATTAACCCATTGGAGGAGGAAGCTACTGGTATAGTAATCATCAATGTGAAAAAGTTGCTGGGCTAGAGGTAGAAAAGTAGCCTGACAAGTTATCTGAGCTGGCTTAGAAGTTAGAATGACATATGTTAGGCTATAAACTCTTGTATGTCTAAGCCATCTTTTATTTGATCTTTATATCTTTCTTAGCAAGTAAGATAGTGCTTTTAATACACTATATATTTTATAAAGATTTGGAAATTACTACAGGGCTTCTTTTTGTGTCACAGACACTTTGACAGTCTAATGCCTATTATGAACCACTTCCCTCATGTTTTTAAATATGTAAAACAAAATACAAAAAAATCACAAAGGAAATTATGTATATTATGCTAAAATAAAAACAAAATTTTCACCATCCCAATGGACTCCCTGAAACCCATCCATGGATGAGGATTCCTCTATGACTATGTTATAGTAATGTCTAGATCATGCTATAAACAAAGAATAAAGCAGATGCAAAAGCTCCTCTAGTCATACATTTTAATACCTTGGGTATAACACAACCACAAGCACAGGAATGTGAAATCAAAACTTCCTAAGACACCTTCCAGTATTATCACACCAATATAGCTGGTTTTTAACCCCTGCTATGGGATCCATAATTCCATTAATCACAAAAGAAAACAGGAATTTTGAACCTTCCATGTGTTGTTCAATTTCTATGTGATTTTCTTCCATAGAAGGAAACTACCTACAAACTATTTTTTTTTTTACTTATTTGAAAAAAGCTCATCCATGGAATTTATCTTCATATCAGTTCAATTCAATTAACATGTATTAAAGTCAAAAGGCATGTATGAAGAACTTAGATTGTGCTAAACCTGGGGAATACAAATACAAGCAGAAAGATGGTCTGTGGTCACAAGGAGTTTATATTTTACATGAAAAATAACTTGCAAAGGTCATATAACTATTATCTGATGATTGCAAAACTCAAACCCGGGATTCTTATTTTGGAGCTCTGCACTACACCATGCTATCTTTCATGTCATTGGTTAAAGTTATTTCATTCTAGGATTTCATAATTATTATCAAATTACAAAACAAAAGTGATTTAGAAATGGGAAACCTCAATCTCTTAGCTATCTCTTCCCTGGCTTTCTTTAAGCCTCAGGCCAATCCATGTATACCTTCCGCAAGAGGCGTTTCCTTAGCTGCTAACACCTTTCCTTTTCAGATATATCTTCTTTGTATAGGTTTTATATGCATCTGTTTGGTTGCATGTTATCTCCCTCATTGAAGTATTGAAATGTACTTACTCTCTCTCTAAAGACAGACTCTCTTTCTCTTTCTCTCTCTCTCTCTCTCTGTCTCTCTCTCTTTTTCTTTCTCTGTCTCTCTCTCTCTGTATCGCTGACTCTGACTCTCTGTATCTGTGTGTGTGTGTACACACACACATATACTTACACACACATGCACACACACACATATATATACATACACACATACATATATGTATACATTGCCTTTTTTGTGTGTCCCCAGCTCTTAGCACAGTGTCTGTCTGTCACTTTGTAAGCATTTAATAAATCTTTGTTGACTGGCCAACTAAATGTGAGAAACCATTTGGTCCAAAACCCTCATTTTGTAGAAGAGAAAACTGATAGCTGTTAATTTTCTGTAGACTACATAGCCACAGAAGAGCAGAGCTATCAAATATGTTGTAGAAGTAAGAGCATAGAATCCTTTTTTCAAATTTATTTTAAAAAGCAATTCACGTTTGCAAAGTCCTTTATTGACAATAGGGGAAGTCTGACATAAATTTCAGAGGTCCCTATTTGTAAGACTTAATGGATGAAATTTAGCCTACTTAACAGTTTTTTGTCTGTTAAAGACTGTTATCTAATAAATGCTCTTAACACCATTAAAAAGTACCTGATGACAATGGTATTTAACCTCCTTCTGTGAAGTAATTTCTTGTCTGTACATTTTAATAAGTAGTGGTGTCTCTTTAAAGTGAATGGATGATCATGTCATTAAATTTAAATTGAATGTTATGGGTGAGAATGATTTTCTCCAATTATTGCTCAGAGCAGTGCTTCAAAGAGAGGTGATGTGGGTCCTTATGTTCTTAATGTGATAATGATCCCACTTCAGAGTGATTTACAGATTACAGTCATGTTAAAAATGCCATCCAAATGCTATAGCATTTTAAAAGAATTCTCAATACATAATAAGATTAAATAAAAGAAAAACAATTCATGGGGGGAAAAAGCTTCGTGTCTTTAAAACACTAACTTATTTTGAAATTCATTGTTACTAGAGATACATATTGACTGTAAATGAAGGAAAGTTTTAAAAGCATCTATGTGAAAAAGCTATCTGAAAGTGAAAAAGAATTTATATGGTTATAGATACATTTCTCCTCATAAGGAAGAAATTCTCATCCAAAAAAGATTCAATGGTCAGCAATCTTTGAAAAAGTGTTGATTAAGTTTCCAACTGTTTATCCTTGGTGCACTGAGGAGCAAGAGATTCTCAGCCTGATGAGACACTGAATCATTGGGTGGAACCCCTGCTGGGGCACAGCAAAACTGCTCAGAAGGGACTCTCCAGCCAAAGACTAAAACAAAACAAAACAAAAAAACAAGAGAGATCATGCACCTGCTTCTGCTTCTCACAACTGGCAGCAGAGAGAGGGGTGTGCCGCTGACTGCACTTCAGTTTGGGATAGCTGTTGCATAGCCAACTGGACATGCAGAATTTGTTGGATAGAACTGTGCTTTCCTATAACAAGACCCTTGAGTAATTAACTTTTTGGGAAACATGGTGATAGTAAAGCAGCTCATTCAGAGAGAAGGGTATAGTTCATATAAGTAGAGGAAGAAGACCTCCATTTTAAATATGCATTTTCTGGTTCCCTCAAAGGCTAACGTTGTCCTTCAAGCTCCTTATAATACTTCCTTCTCAGTAGCACTTTGTATGCATGACAACATACCAAGATAGAAAAATCTATTTCTGCTTTGTACCCCTAAAAAGGGTATCTCCAAATACATAAAGAGTTGTACATGATTTAAGCACATATGATGAGGAAAAAGTAGAGAGACAGAGACAGAGAGACGGAGACAGAGAGAGACAAAGACAGAGACAGAGAGAAAGAGAAAGGGAGGGAGGAAATTAAGATTATTATACATTATGAGACTCAGAAACCTTTATTGGCATTTAAGTGCCTCCAGCAAATTTAAGCAATGGAGACAGTATGATGAAATTTTACAAGGTACTGGCTTTGGAGTCAGAAAATCTGGATTTCAGTCCTGATTCTGCCACTCAGTTGTGACACTGAACGAGTCACTTTAATCTCTCTGGAATTCCATTTTCCCAACAGTAAAATGAAGAGCTGAAACTTACGAGGTAGCAGAGTGGAGAGAGAATGGGCCTGCTTCATACCCTCTTTATACATGTGACCCTGAACCCCTCTCAGCCTCCGTTTTTCAAACTGTAGGAGAATAGTAGCACCTCCTCCACAGGTGCTTGTGAGGGTCAAAGGGAATCACATGTAAAGTATTTTGTAAAACCCCAAGTGATGTATGAATGCCAGCTATTATCTTTCTCAGTTTATTAATCTATGCATCTATGAATGCCATTGGCATAGGTAGAAGAAAAGGGAAAAGGCAGAGATGAAAACGAGAATATGAGAAGGATGGAGAAAGAGGAAATAGAGAAAACAGAAGGGAAAAAAAGATGAAATATACTCACAAATTCATCTTTTGAATGGCATGTAAAGGCAGAGGTAGAGAGTCACTAGTAAATACCCTAAGAAATTATTCTGTGATACCAATATCCTGGCTGTTGCTGCTGCTGAACAGGCCTTTGGTGAGGCCAGAGGAGCAAGTGATATCCTGATTAGCTGTTTAACATGCAGCCAATAAATCCTTGGATTTTTATAATAAATTATTTTCTGACTACATTACATAGCTTTTATTATTATTATTATTATTATTATTTTCCCATTTAATAATTTGCACTTTGGTTTAGTTTTTTAGTCTCCAGTGAACCATCTGTAGCTAGATCAGCTCAGAAGGATAACCTCCATTATGTTGTCAATTACAATCCATGTCACTATAACGCAACAAAGGGCTTTGGAATAAAAGGAGGACTCAAATGAGTAGAGTTTAAAATGTATACTTGAACAATCATACTCTTCAAGGAGAGACTTGACGAGTAACCCACTGTCAAAACAATGCACTGAAATATGAGAATAACTGTCATATAAAAACTAAATTAGTACAGCAATGTGACTAATACTGTAGGAAAAAAACAATAAAGTCATGAGGATTTTCAATATGGCATCTACTTTTTTTAACTGTGGAAAGAAAAGCAGTTTGGGAAGTACATACAGTGCCAAAGAGGAAGAATCATGTTAAAGTTTTCATAAGAGCACTTCCTTAATGAATCATATTGAGAGATAATTCTCCATTCTAGGCAATGATGAAGCAGTATGAGTTAAACATTTTCAGGAAATAAAGTGTTCATCCATAAGATATAAAATCCGTTTTTTTTTTCCTCAGAAGCCATGTTTGTCTTTCACCACTAAGTGACATTTTTTCCTAACTCCACACTTGATAACAGGTACTTTTCCACAAATAGTTGACATTTTAGAGACTATTTCATCACTTGATTATTCAGAGTCAGTGTCTAAATTATATTTTCCTGAATTTTAAAAATCTGCATTATTTCTATTATTTCCCTCTTAATTTATAAAATATGACTCAAATAGTTAACTATATAACAGAATTAGAAGAAAGATTAGCCAGATTTTTTACTTATATACTTAGACTTTTAACAAATTTATTCTCAAGATTTCTATGTGGTTTTCTAGATTCTACTCATGAAAAAGGCTCAGAAAGAAAATGAATGTATCATATAAATATTTGGAATAACCTGACTTGTATACCAAAGCCATATATACAAGGTCGTAGGGCTCCGTGGTTCCAAATTCCCATAGTATAGAGTACTTCTGAGGTTATTGGTAGCATTTTAAGTGGAAGTTTCCAGTGGAATGACTCTAAAAAAAGTCCTCATTGGCCCAATTTCAAAGGATCTCTGAAGACTAAGTAGCTTAGTCTGGTGGATCAAGACATAGTTCACCTAAGTTTCAACTAGGTACTTTATAAAATCTTTCATGGTGTCTTCTGTGCAAGATGAAGAGATGTGGACTAGGTAAATTTGGTACTGTATAAACAACCAGATTCAAAAGATAGTTATTGATAATCAATGGCAACTTGAAATTGAATCACCAGAGGAGTGCCACCAGGATTAATACTTAATTCTGTGATGTTCATCTTTATCTAAATTCTGGCCAAAGATATAGATGGCAGGCTAATTAACTTCCCAGATAAACGCAGCTGAAAGGAGTAGTGAATGTGATAGATGGCAGAGTTAGAATGCAAAAAATATCTGAACAGGATAGAATAATAGGTCAAATCCGAAATACTGAAATTTGATAGAAATCCATGTAAAATCATACACCTGGATTCAAAAACTCAAGTTCACAAGGACAGAATGGAGGTAACATGGCTAGACATCAATGTGAAGAAAGACTGCATTTTTGTAGGCTACAAGCTTAGTAGCAGTCAACAGTGGTACAAAAATGTGGTGATAGTTTTGTTGCTCTATCCTATCATTAGACCATATCGGAAATTATGTGTTTAGTTTTGGATGCCATGTTTTAGAAATGACACTGACAAATGAGGCTGTGACCAGAGCAAGGTAACCTTGTCATAGGAAGATCAGCTGAAAAAAAACTAGAGAAGTTTTGCTTAAAAAAAAGAAGGCTTAAGGGAAACATAATAGTTCTCTTTAAGTATGTGAAGGGCTGTCACATGGCAGAAGAATTTAGCTTGTTCTATTTGAACCTGGACAGCAAAACTTGGGCAATAAATAGTGGAAGGTGTAGAGAAGCACATTTCAGCTTGCCATAAAGAGAAACTTCCTAATACTTGCAGCTATCCAAATGTGAAACAGGTGGCCTTGGGAGGCCACATGTCTTCCTTTGCTGTTGTTATTCAGTCATGTCTAATTCTTTATAACTCCATTTGGGGTTTTCTTGGCAAAGATACTAAAGTGGTTTGCTATTTCCTTCTCAAATTCATTTTACAGATGAGGAAACTGAAGTAAACAAACTTAAGTGACTTGCCCAGGGTCACATAGCTAGTAACCATTTGAGACCAGATTTGTATTCAGGTCTTCTTGACTCTAGGCCCAGCACTCTATCTACGGAACCATCTAACTCACCTTTTCCCTTGCTAGAAGTACATAAATGAAGACTGAATGACCCCATGTTAGTGGAAATTTTAGATGAGATACGGACTGAACTAGATGGTGTCCAAGTTTCCTTCCAATTCTTCTTTGATTCACTGTCTTTACTGTTCCTTCCCTGTAAATGGACTAGGACCTTCAAAATTGATCTAAACCAGCTCATGTTCCCAACTCATTCCTTAGTAGAATCAGCTCCTTTTCTCGGCTTAGATTCATGTCCCTTGTGGTAGCGCTAGCTGCTTTGTGCCAAGCTGGCTGTAATTTGGAGCCTAAGACCTTACCACTTACAATGATTGTTACAAGGTCATTGAATACCAGCGTCTAGAATGGCACAATGTCATGCTCAGACAAAAAAGTAGCTTTGTTCACCCCTGTTCTATCCTGGATTTGATTTCATTTCCCTAGGTGAGAGGCTCTTATAACTTCTTTCAATAACCATTTCCTGAGACAGCTAGCCGGGTCCTCTTCCCTTAAATATCATGATTTAAGTGCTTAGCTAAGCTATTTCACCTACCTAGTATGAAGAAACATTTACGACCATCAAACCCAGCTGGGCAACTACACCTTTCACAAGAATCAAAGTCTGTACTATTACTAACATCCTGACTGTAATTTGTGACAATAAGTAAAGAAGTAAAGACTATCAATCAGACTGTCAGTTCCTGTTTCAACCTGAACATATTCAGGAAATATAATGAAAAGCCAGCTCTTTCCATGCCTCAATTCAAGAAACCCTTTCCCCCTGATTTGCAGCCCACAGAGGAAGAGCACTTACCAAAGGCTGGTAAAGTTCTTTATTTAATTCAGTATAAGTTCATAAAATAAATTGCCCAGATAATTGGATGTGTCCTCAGTCTATGTTCACCCTGACTATATTTTTTTCCATAGATGCAAACCAGATTTATAGCTTAAAAGTGCAGCAATAAATGAGCATTGCTAGTAATATGTGTGTGCCAAATCTTCTGTCTAAGTGATATAAAGAGTGAGGCTGACCACTCTGAGTAATCAAATCTGTCAGATCAGCTCACTGCTCCCCCAGCACTGATGGGAAACTCAAAGCCTGCACAAACAACATAGACTTATTTCTAATCCAACAAATGAAACTTATAAAGCCAATCTAAGAATAGAATTTTTAAATGATACTCTAAAGACCAGAACAAACATCCCAAATCTTGAAAACAATTTTTTCTTATAACTTTCTTTGTTTTCCCCTATGGTTCCTCTTTTCTTTAATGAATATGCAGCCCACTCACACCTGGTAACAACCATCTTGGGGCTAAATTCCCATTTTTCTCTGTGGAGCTTTTTCCACCCCCGCCTAAGACAAAGTTGCCAATTCTGTTCAGGGCTGGACTGTCTAGTCACCATTTGTCTGGACTCTGCTCCAGAAGGCAAATCATAGGTCACTCCTCTGGACACTTCAAAATGGAAGAGTGGCCCCAGGGAAGATTTAAAGGACCCAGTCCCTAGGAGATGAGACCAAAGTCAAAGGCAGAAATGGCTTCTAATTACATTCCCCTGCTGGGAGATGGGGAGGACAAAAGGGGAGCTATTTATATTTTGTAGAAAAGGAAACAGACAACATAAAATTGTCCCCAAATTATGGCTGCTAGACCTTAGTGGGTTTTTACTTGCCCTTTTAAAGCTACATGCAAAAGACCACATGCATTGGCGAGAATAAACTCAAGGAGTGATTCCCTCCATATTGAGACAAATACTACCAATTTGGTATTCCAGTATTAAAGGAGGCAATATCAGACAAAGGCAATATCAGACAAAGGACATTTTGAAAGATCTGGGTTCAAATGCTGCTTCAGGCACTTATTAGCTGGAACCCTCTGTGTGAATCACTTAACCTCTCTCTTCCTCAGTTTACAGTTGCACAGTGTCACGGAAGAAGTGCTAGGAACACCTGAATTCAAATCATGCCTCAGAAACTTACTATGTTCCTGGGGTAGGGATGGGTATGTGTGTGTCAATTAACCTCTCTCACCCTCTCTTTCCTTATCAATAAAATGAAGAAGTCTAAGGTCCCTTTCATCTTTAAATCTGTAGTCCTGAAATAAATATTCTTTCAAGGGAGTAACTTCTATACTATCTAAAATACAAGTCATTGAGTAAAACTTTTTTTAATTCAAATTTATGCTTTTACTTTTCAGTGATAAAATAAGTTTATCTTGAGTATGTGTGTAAATATCAGTGTCTGTTCGTTCATCCTTCCAACATTTAGAATTGAAAAGCCTATCCATTCAACAGCGATTTTAGAAGTTCGCTGGCTTTGGCCAAATATGGTAAATTATTAAAACCCAGCTTCAAGTTTTATTTATGAGTCAGTATACAACCTTGAAACAAAAATGGCACTTAGTAAAACTTTTCACATGGTCTTATATAGACTATCTATAAATGTTATTAAGAACAATGATAATAGCAGCTAAATTTACATGCCACTTTAAGGTTTGTGAAGCACTTGATGTCCATTATCTGTTTTAAACCACATACCAACCCTGTGAGGTAAGTACTAATATGATCCCTATTTTACATATGAGGAATTTGAGACTTGAAAAGGTTAAGTGATTTGCCCATAGTTCCCCAGCTAATATGCCTCTACACAATTCTACCTGCCTACATATCTTCTCTGATTTCATTTACTGAGACCCACAGTTCACAGAATCACTAGTGAACATAAATGACTTTTTTACTTTTGCACTGGGTCAGTGATTCTATTTTACATGTTCTTGGAACACATACTTTGGGGTTTTATATCTAAGCAAGAATTATACATATTTGTGATTTGATTATTTTCTATGGCATCTAAGAGAGGCTTTTACAATTAGGTACCTCATATATGCTTTCTGATGTTAAGAATGGTTTAAATTTGGTGGTTTAAATTTGGAATGTCTCTGAAGAGAACAATGAGTGAGTAGAAAATGAACCTGAGTTTTATTTTTCAGCTCTTCCACTTACTGTGCAACTTTGGAAAGTCACACTTACTCCCCCTTCCCACCTCACTGTTCCTTGGCTTTTCGCTCTGTGCTATAGGGATAATAGTATCCTCCCCCTGAGCTTGAAAGAGCCTGCAAATTACATAAGGTCCTTGGGGGAAAAAAAAGAAAGAAAGAAACTGAGTAAATAAATCACATTACTCTCTGAAACATTAATTAAGGCAACAAGGTTTGAATAAGTGTCATCTTTGCTTTTGATTTAGGGGAGTGTGACCCGATGACTTCACTCAGTCAAACACCCCATTCCCTTGAATGGTGGAGGTAAGCCCACAGGAGAACTCAGTTACCATCTTCAATTTCCTTTCCCAAGTTTGACTCTTCTGAAAAGACCATTCACTGTCTTAGCCGGCATTGACTCTTTTATAGCAACTATTCAATGGATCTCAGAATAATATTTCATGAGTATAGGAGCCATTCTTTAATCCTAATTTACCTTTGTTTCCCTACAGGTACTCACTTTTCATCTTTATTCCAGCAGGGTCCTGGCTCGCTGCCACAATGACATCACCAGTCCCAGATTTTTTGATGATCTTTTCCCTTGTTCGCCCCTTTAATTTTACATTTTCCTCTTCTTTGCAACTCCTGAAGATTTAATCAAACTCTTTTGTTAAAAGATGGGCACCACACCTACATTTGGGGAGTTCATTCTCTCTTTTGTCTTTATTCTTTATAATTCTTTTCAGGCATCCTATTATAGAGTTACCACCTCTTGCCAAATAACCCTCCCTCATAACCGGTGAACTGTTGCTAACCGGAATTCACCCTAGAACTCTGAATGTCATGCTTGTGGGTGGGTGGCAAGACTGAGTTCTTCCTTCTTCCTCTTTATCTGCCTCCCATACACTCACAAAATTGTTGAGGGGGATGAAGTCATGTTGAAAAGAATGCATTCTGATGCATCTATGCAGCTGTGATGAGGAACTGTCTTGGCGCTCAAAGTTCTACAAAAGTTATACTGATTAATAAGAACAGGCACAATGTGATTCTACTGAGAAAACTGTAACCCCTTTATGAGCATTAAATGTTAACAGGGACCACACAAAAACACACAGAGTGTTGGCTACTAATAAATTGCATAGTTCAATTTTACTTTAGAAAAGTATCTTGTCATATAATTTACTTTTCCCCCCAATATATCATTGTCATTGAAAGTTCTGTCTACAAGGCTAAAATCCACCTTGTGATACAATTTGTCATGATTCTGAAAACCAATTGTTTTTCTTTCCTTTGCTCAATGCACTGCCTACCGTTTTCTAGCTTCTTCCACCTTTTTCTATGGACTGGGTACCATGTAATCAATTCATCCTATGAGAGAGGTCGCTAAGTGTTTTTTATGAGGAAATGTAAACTCCTTGACAATCAGTATCGTTTCTTTTTTTTGTCTTTATATTACCACCCACAGCATAAATATAGCACCTACTATGTACCAGGCAGTGTGCTGAGCCTAACACAGACTATCTACTTGATAAATTGAAAAGAATGCACAATTCTTCTCTTAGATGTTTTTCAAGATGAAATATCACATAGGATACATGAATGTAATGGAATAGTACTGTGCTATAAGAAATGAGCAGATGGACTTCATAATAACCTGGAGAGACTTGTATAAACTGATGCTGAGCAAGAAGAGCAGAACCAGGAAAACTTTGTACACAATCACAGACACAACATATGTGTGACGACTAACTTCAATAGACTGGGCTC
>CM053591.1:103918147-103936270 GCA_028646515.1 Pseudochirops corinnae | reverse complement strand
GGGGGGGATACACTGGGATGGCTGTTTTGGGCAGTGGGTGGGGGAAAGAGGGGGAGAAAATATGTAAATCAAAATCTTGTGGAAATGAATAATGCAAACTATAATAAAATTTAATTTAAATTAAAAAAAAAGAAAATAACACCTTAAAAAATAGTCTAAAAGATACTCAAATGACAAAAGATACTCAAAAAGCCAGTGAGGAGAAGAATGCCTTAAAAAGCCAAATTTGCCAGATGGAAAAGGAATTTCAAAAACTCACTGAAGAGAATAACTACTTCAAAATAAGACTGGAGCAACTGGAAGCTAATGACTTTATGAGAAATCAAGATACTCTAAAACAGATCCAAACAAATGAAAAAAAAAATGGAAGGCAATGTGAAATATCACATTGGAAAAACCACTAACCTGAAAAATAGATCCAGGGGAGATAATTAAAAAATAATTGGACTACCTGAAAGCCGTGATGAAAAAAAGAGCCTAGACACCATCTTGCAAGAAATTATCAAGCAAAATTGCCCTGATATTATAGAACCAGAGGGCAAAATAGAAATTGAAAGAATTTACTGATTGAATCTTGAAAAGGAAAATTACTAAAAAAGGAAAACTACTAAAGGAAAACTACTAGGAATATTATAGCCAAATTTCAGAGTTTCTAGGTCAAAGGGAAAATTCTGCAAGCAGTCAGGAAGAAACAATTTGAGTATTGTGAAAACACAATCAGGATAACACAAGACCTAGCAGCTTCTACATTAAAGGATGAAAGGGCTTGAAATATGATATTCTGGAAGACAAAGGAGCTAGGACTGAAAGCAAGAATCACCCACCCAGCAAAACTGAGTATAATACTACAGGGGAAAATATGGTCATTCAAAGAAATAGAGGATTTTCAAGCATTCTTGAGGAAAAAGCCAGAGCTGAACAGAAAATTTGACTTTCATATACAAGAAGCAAGAGAAGCATGAAAAGGTAAACAGAAGAAAGAAATCATAAGGAACTCATTAAAATTGAACTACTTACATTCCTACATGGAAAAACAATAACTATGACTCTTAAGACTTTTCTCAGCATGAGGATAGTCAATGGAAATATGTGTGTGTATGTATATATACATACATATATATGTTTATATAGGAGGGTGTGCATGTATATGAATATATATATGTGAGTGTGGGCATATGTATGTTCATGTATACATAGAGGGCACAGGATGAGTTTAATATGAAGGGATGACATCTAAAAAATAAAATTAAGAGGTGAGAGAGAAATTTATTGGGAGAAGGAGAAAGGAGGAGATATATTAGGATAAATTATCTCATAAAAGAAGCAAAAGAAAACTATTACAATGGAGGGGAAGAACAGGAAGGTGAAAGGGAATGGAACAACTTTATTCTCATTGAATTTGGCATAAGGAGAGAATAAAATACACACATGATTGAGTATCTTACCCTACAGGAAAATAGGGGGCTAGGGGATAGAAGAAGAGATGATAAAAGAGAAGGCATATTGGGGGAGAGGGTAGTTAGAAGCAAACATCTTTGAAAAGGGATAAGGTCAAAGGAGAAAATGGAATAAGTGGGTGGCGGGAAAGGATGGATGGAAATATAGTTGGTCTTTCACAATATGACAACTATGGATATGATTTGGGTAACTGCACATGTACAACCTATATTGAATTACTTGTCTTCCCAGTGGGGGTGGGTGATGAGGGAGGAAGAGGAAAAAATCTGGAATTCAAAGTTTTAGAAATAAATGTTTTTTACATGCAACTGGGAAATAAGATGTACAGGCACTGGGGTATAAAGAGTCTGTCTTGCCTTGCTAGAAAGTTAGGGGGGGTGATGGGGAAGGATATATGAGATAATGGATTGGGATATTCAGCTGGCTTGCTATTTTGCGGTGGGAGTAGGAGAAAGATGGAAAGAAAAAAATGTAACTCAAAATCTTGTGGAAATGGATGTTGAGAAATAAAAATAGATAAATAAACAAATGTAAATAAATGAATGAGTGAATGAATGAATGTATAAATAAAAAAAATAAGAAGTCTTGAACTAGGATGACAAAGGTACTACAAACTACAAAATTAAATAGATATAATTAGCCCTCACATCTCTTCCCTGGCCCTTTTATGTGGCCAGGTCTCCACAGATTTGTTATTTAAATTTAAATGTTTTGAAAAATAATGAGAAAATTATATAATTACTCCTCAATTAGCCACTTCCAAGACACAATGCAGGTAATATCTTTCCTTTACTCCTAAATAAAACATAAAATACTCAGTTGAGCTTGTAAAAAATATTTAAAAAAGAAAGTTTTGGACATTTCAGAGAAAAAAGGAGTGATTTATTTTTTTATAACCTTGAGTAATCATTTCACCAGTAAAATGGCCAATACATATGTAGATGTTGTATTATTCATATCTTAAAAGGCCTGACTAGATCCTTTCTAAAATTAGAGGAGTAATTGAATCATTCAAAAATATGTTAAAAAGGCAATATAAACACAATTTGAAAGATGGTTGATAGTAATGTTGTATTATTATCTATCTCTTGGGCAAAGAAGAATAAACAAATAGCTACTCAAGTGGGAACTAGCTCCACTGTTGTCTAAACATCACAGTAAAGTTTTTAAGGCCTGGATCTCTCACAAGTATGTTTTAATGAGTTCATTGTTTGGTTTATTCTGCTTGTCAGGAATCAGAGCTAACTTGATATTTACATCACTAATGGTCCTAATGGTTCTCAGCACTTGGATATGGCCCATCTGGCCAATCTCAGTTTTCCATATATGGGGTCCAGCATAGCCTAATAGCATTTAGGTCATGTGATTAAAAGGTGCTATATTGTTTGGAGCAAAGACATGATACAAAATACAAAGTGAAGCATTAGAACTACTATTTATCATTGACAATAATCACATCCTCATTTGGTTAATGCTAGCCATTATTCAAGACTGGATTACAGAGCCAAGATGGTGGAGTAAAGGCAACAGCCCAGCTGAACTTTCCCAATATTCCTTCCAAACAACTTTAAAGTAATTCTTCTAATCACATTTTAGAGTGTTAGAGCCAACAAAAATTCAGAGTGAGACATTTTTCTAGCCTAAGACAACTTAGGAACTCAATAGGAAAAGTCTGTTACACCAGGGTAGGAGTCAGTCCAGAACTTGGAAGGAGCACCAGTGATGGGTGTTGGAGGTAGCTGTGACAGTGGCAGCAGCTTTTAGTAACTCTCATCCCAGACATGGTAAAGAGGTTTGATGACTGGTTGGAAAGAGATTACAGGGGCCTCCTGGCTAGGACTGGATGTGGCAGATGCTGATTGGCAATTCTGTATAGTTCTAGATCATTTCCAGGAAGGAATGATGTACTTGTAGCCAGTAACAAGGGAGCAGAGTCCAGAGAGAAATATTAGCACTTGTGGCTGCAGAAAAACAGGGGTCCAAAGGCAGGAAAGGAATTACATGAAATACTGGCAAATAAAATGAGCAAAAATAAGAGAACACTGTATACAGTAATAGCAATATTGTTTTAAGAACAACTGTGAGGGGCCAAATCATTTTGACTATTATATACAAATTAAAAATAAAGGATGTATGAAGAAAGATGCCATCTGCATCCAGAGAAAGAATTGATAAATAGAAGTATGTATAGAATAATGTTACAAACACACACGTGTGTATACATATACATATGTATGTATATGTATATATATGCCTATGTATATACATCTATAGATACACACACATATTTGTGTCTAATGGTAGCCATTGCTAGGGTGAAGGGTTACGAGTGAAGAAAAAAAAGAATTTTGCATGATAACTTTGTTGTATATTTGGAGGGAATAGCAAGTTGTACATGGTAGATTTGCATTTTCATGTTTATCTTTTTTTATTGTCCTGTGTTCTGGAAATTCTTACTTTGTTCTGTGAGTTGGGAAAAAAATTAATTTAAAAAAAGGAAAACAGGAGCACTGGTTAGAGTTCCAGAACCAAGGTGAGCATTAGCACTTGGAGCTTCAGGTGAGTAGAGTAAAGATCAGAACACAAACGAGGAGAGCAGTGACCATACCTCTCCCTAGATCACACCACCTAAAAAGCACTGAAGACTTGCTGAATTCAGAAGTAGCTATGAAAAAAGAGTAAGACAAAAAAGCCTGAAGCTTAGAATAGTGCCTACCCAACTCCAGCTGAGGAGAGTCAAACTTTAACACAAAGTTAAAAGTCAAGAAATAGGCTGGAACATGAGTAAACAAATTTTAAGAAATTATAAAAAGCTACTATGGTACCAGGGAAGACCAAGGCAAAAACTCCAAAAAAGACAACAGTGTAGAAAACATCTATAATCAAAGCCACAACAAAAAAGGCTGCTTGCATCAAAGTCCAACAAGAATTCCTGGAAACTTTAAAGAAAGAGATAACAGTGGTAAAAGAAAAATTGGTAAAAGAAATGAGTTAGGCAAGAAAATGAACAACTTGGTAAAAGAGGCACAAAAATCCACTGAAGGAAACAACTCCTTAAAAAGACTGAAGTATCCAAATGGAAAAAGGATAAAAGTTCACTGAAGAAAAAAGTTCCTCTAAAATTAGAAATGAACAAATGGAAGCTAATGATTCCATGAGACATCAAGAAACAATAAAATAAAGATGAAATAATGAAAAAAAGAGGAAAATATGAAAGATCTCATTGAAAAAACAACTGAACTGGAAAATAGATCAAAACATAGTTTAATGTAATACACATGTATATATATATATACACATATGTATATTTAGTTAGTTAGCTATTTGTTTGTATATGTGTGTATATAAATTTATTTATTTATATGTATGTGTGTGTATAATTTAAGAATTATTGAAAGGAAGAAGAAAATAGCATAGACATCATATTTCAAGAAATTGGAAAGGAAAACTGCCCTGATATAATAGATTTAGAGAGTAAAATAGAAATTGAAATAATCTAAATCACTTCCTAAAAGAGATCCCAAAATGAAAACTTCCAGGAATTTTATAAGCAAGTTCCAGAGCTATCAGGTCAAGGAGAAAATACTTCAAGCAGCCAGAAAGAAAGAATTCAAATATCCTGGAACTATAGTCAGAATCACACAAGTTTTAGCAGCTTCCACATTAGAGAAGTGGAGGATGTGGCATATGATATTATAGAAGGTAAAGTAGCTAGGATTAGAACTAAGAATAACCTACCCAGCACTGAGTATAATCTTTCAGTGGGAGGGGGAGGGATGGGGGCAGGAGGGGAAGGGAAAGAGAGAATTGAATATTTAATGAAAAAGAGGACTATCAAGTATTCCTGATGGAAAGACCAGAGCTGAATAGAAAATTTGACATTCAAACACAAGCCTCAAGAGAAACATAAAAAGGTAAACATTAAAGAGTAATCACAATGAACTCAATGAAGTTAAGATGATACATGTAACTCTTTAGAACTTTATCATTATTAGTGCAGTGAGTTCTGTCTACATAGACAGTGGGGATAGGTGTGAGTTAATTATGCTGGGATGATCTCAAACAAACAAATAAAAAGTGAGAAAGAAGGATGCAATGGGAGAAGGGGGAAAAATGTCTAATATAATAGGGGTGCACAAGGAAGAACTATATAGTGAAGGATAAAATGGGAGAGGGGGTGGCAGGCAATGCTTTCACCTCATTCTCATTAAATTCAGTTCAAAGAGAGAAGAATATATATATATATTCACTCAATTGGGTATAGAAATCTGTCTTACCCAACAGGGAAATAGAAAGTGATATGAAAAAGAAATATAGGATTGGAGGATGACAAAAAGGAGGGCAGATTAAGGGAGACAGCGGTCAAAAGCAAACAAGATTTTTGAGGAAGGACAGTATAAAATGAGAGAGAGAAGGATAAATAGAAGAAAATGGGATGGAGGAGAATGCCTTCCAGCCTTGGCATGGTGAGGTTGGGAAGGAGTGATAGAGGGAGCTGAGGCACTCATTACCTAGCAATGGGCTCTTCCCCCAAGGCTCATGTGTGATTTATATATGTATACACACGTCCACCCATAAGGGGCTTTGTAAGCCTGAAAGCGTCCGGTGAAAGGTCACCACTTGTTACCAGAGCCGTGCACTGATTCTGTTATTACTCTTTCCTACTACACCACCTCTGAAGCAGTTGTTTCCACAGAGACTGTTTTCATCATTGAGATCTCTCTGATATGTAACAATGGGGCACAGAACATGGCTCTCTATGCTGATATTAACAGAAAGTAGTTTCCAGTGACCCGTGGCCAGAATATTGAACATTATCAGTTATCCTGGAGCTTGGAACATAAGAATGCCCATTCTAAAACTTATGAAGTCAAGTTCTTTGATAAAGATTCCTACAGGCTGAGGGGTAGAGCCAAGATGATGGAGTAAAAGAAGAAATTTGCTTGAGCTCATCTCTCAACCACCTCCAAATACCTGTAAAAAATGACTAAACAAATTTTAGAGTTACAGAACCCACAAAATGACAGAGTAAAACACATCTCCAGCTGAAGACAGCCTGGCAGGCTGACAGGAAGAGTCTATTGTACCAGGCTGGGAGTGGAGCTCAGTCACAAAAGGGCCACCCCAGCATAGACCTCAGGGGACTGAATCACAGGCAGCTATGGTGGTTTCCAGACTTCTCAACACACAAATGCCAAAGACAAAGTAAAAGGTCACTGGGGAGACTATTGGAACCAGGTGAGAGAAGAACGTAGTCTGGCTGCAGCCCCAGTGTGGCAGAGGTGGTGGCAGCAGCAGTGGCAGCAGAGGCTGCTTCCAGAGCTCCAGGCCAACGAATGGTGGAGGCATCAAGTGGCTGATCAGAAGGCAAGTAGAGGGATCTCTTTGCTGGCACTGAGGCAGGATTCTTTTGCTTAGATCTAGGTCACCATCTTAGGTGACTGTCCCGGAAGGAGGAGGAGGGCTGGTGTGGCAGAGCTTGTGGTGCCTATGGAGAGGGAATCCTCCTCATAGTTCAGAGGCAGAAAAGAGTGCTTGTGGTCACTCAAAGACCAGACCACAGACCAGGAGAGGAGTAAACACCTCTCCTTTGATCATATCAACATAGAAGAAATAAAAATTTACAGGTACCCAGAAGTAACTCTGACAACAGCTGCACAAAACTGTAGAAATTTAGGACAGAGCAATCTCTACTCTGGAAACAGAGTCCCACTTTGAAAAAGAACTCAAAAGTCAAGTAATTGGCTGGGAAAATGAGTAAACAGAGAGGGGAAACCAGATTATAGAGTCTTTCTTTGTTGACAAAGAAAAGCAAATCATATAACCAGAAGACAACAAATTCAAACCTCCTGCATCAAAAGTCTCCAAGAAAAATATGAATTGTGTTGCAGGCAATGGAGAATCTCAAAAAGGATTTTGAAAATCAAGTAAGAGAAGTAGAGGAAAAGTTGGAAAGAAAAATGAGAGTGATACAAGAAAATCATGAAAAGAATCCTACAGTCTTTTGATAAAGCCCCAGAGAAGGATAGAAGACATCTCAGGCATTAGACGAGTGGTTCTCAACCTGTGAGTTATATTCAATTTGTAACAATGAAAATACATCCTGCATATCAGATAGATTCATAATCACGAATCAGCAAAATTTGTAGCAAAATTACAGTTATGAGTAGCAATGAAAATAATTTTATGGTTGGGGGCCACCACAACATGAGGAATTGCATGAAAGGGTCACAGCATTAGGAAGGTTGAGAACCACTGAATTAGACCATTGTACACAGTCAGTGTGGATCATCATGGTACCTGGAATGGGCCTTGGGTCTCTACCAAAGTGCTGGCTGCAATGATTGGCATGGTGGTCTATTACATGGCCTTCAGTGCCAAAAGCAACATTTAGGCCTAAGTCATATGAATTGAGTTTCTCTGAATAGAAGTTTTTTCTCTATGCAAAATAAAAAGATTTGTCACTGGAAAAAAAAAAAGTAGAATGGAGGAAAATACAAAGTACTCACACCTATGAGTGGAAATAGAAAGAGCTTGCCTATAAAATGGAAGCAGATAGTAGAGTGGATTAGAAACTAGAATCCAAATCTATGTTGTTTACAAAAGACATACTTGAAACAGAAAGACACACATACAGAGTTAAAATAAAGAAATGGAGCAGAAGCTGTTATCCTTCAGCTGAAGTGAAAAGGACAGGAGTAGCAATCAGGATCTCCGACAAAGCAAAAGCAAAAATAGATCTAATTAAAAGCGAAAATCAAGGAAATTACATTTTGCTTAAAGGTATCATAAAGAAGTAATATCAAAACAATTTAAGGGCAAATGTGTTTGACAGAGGCCTGATTTTTCAAATATATAGGGAACTGAGTCAAATTTCTAAAAATAAGAGTCATTCTGCAATTGAGAAATGGTCAAAGGATATGAACAGGGAATTTGTAGAAGAAATTTAAGTTATTTATAGTCACATAATAATTGTCTGAATCATTATTGACTAGAAAATACAAGTCAAAGCAATCATGAGGTACCACCTCTCACATATCAGAAATGACAAATGGTGGAAGGGATGAGGGAAAATAGGTACACTAAGAAACTGGTTGAGGAATTGTGAACTGGTCCAAACATTTAGGAGAATAATTTTGAGCTGCACCTAAAGGGTCATAAAATGTGCATGCTCTTTGATTCAGCAATACTACTACTAGGTCTGTACCCCAAAGAGATCAAAGAAAAATAATGTTCTGTATAAATAAAAATATTTATAGCAGATCTTTTTGTTCTGGCAAAGAATTGAGGGATGGTTGAACACACTGTGGTGTGTGATTATGATGGAGTTCAATTTTGCTCAAGAAATGATGAAGGGGGTGAGTTCATTAAAAAAAAAAAAGAAAAAAGTGACAAAACCTACATGAACTGATGCAAAGTGAAGTGAGAAAAACTGGGAAATCATCGTGCACAGTAATAACAGTGTTTTAATGATGATCAACGGCAAAAGGCTTGACTATTCTGATTAGTACAATGATCCAAAAATAATTCCAAAGGACTCATGATGAAAAAATGCTATCCATTTCCAGGGAGAGTACTGATGAACTCTGAGTGTGAATTGAAGTATAATTTTATCACTGTCTTTACTTTCCTTGCTTTTTTGTGACATTGCTAATATATAAATATTTTGCATGATTTCAGATGTATATTTGACATAATTTTCCTTGCCTACTCTGTAGGTGGGAGAGAGGTTGGATAGAAATGGAGAATTTGGAATTCAAAATTTTTAAAAAAAAAGAGGGTTTTTAAAAAATAAATAATAAATTTAAAAATAAAAATTTAAGAAAATTGATTATATAAGGCATTCACTAAAGGAAAGCTGATTATGGAAAAAACTTCAATAATATACATATGCATGGGTAGTAACATAAGTACTATAGTCATCTTTTTAAACAAAGGAAAATTGCCTATAAATTCCTCTTTATAAGGAACAACTATTAATCAAGAAAGTAGTTAGCCCATTTGGAAATATAATTGGAGATTTTAATGAAATAGAAGGAAAAGAACAGACCAGATTGCATATTGGAAATTATCCAGTGCTTTTAGTGACCCTGAGTTGCTCTCCAGTACAGAAACCCTTCTTTAGACTAGAAATGTTCCCTAGACAGTGCTGTATGGTTGAGAATCTTGGAACAACACAATCTCATAAGAATCAAAGCTGTGGAGGACTCAAAGAACCACAAAGAGTTAGATGGAAAATGTAAGTATGCTACACGGTATTTCACATTTTTACCTACAAATATGTAATCTAACAGATGTCATCAAGGAAAACTATGATCAAAAAAGGACATGTGGCTGCCATATATAAAGAGTGAAGGATAACAAATGCATAGCTTGTGGGTTGTGCTGGTTCCCATGAAAACTAAAAAAAAAAAAAAAAAAAGATCTAAAAGGAGATTTTCAGTATGGTAGAATCTTCCATGTGAATTCTGTGGAGAAACACAGACAAGAATCTACAGAATGAAACGAGATAAATGCCATGTTGAAGTGATCACAGATGCATTGGTGTATTAAATGAACTATCCTAAACTGACTGCGGCTACTTCACTGTAATTTCAATTTGTATTTTCATTATTTTTATGCTGATATAAAAAAGAACATAATGAACTAAGTTTTCTCCAAAAGGGACTTGACCTCCTTCATGGAAAAAGAGAAAACATAAAATAAAAAGCAGCTGTTTGGCTTAAAGGAAGAAAAAGATTCCCCAGTGACAAATTTATAATCAGGAGGAAACTGTCTCCAAAGGAATTAGATGGAGAGGGCCAATAAGATTTCCTTTGAAACCATATAAAAAAGTAAGAAGGGCAAAGAGGAATGTCTTCAAGGAGACTAACCTCATCATAATTCCCTAAAAAGAACAAGAAGGAAAGGGGGAATAAAATAGAGGAAATACACACACACACGCACACATACACACACACACACACACACACACACAAATATGTATGTCTATACATATGTGTATTTATTATATATATATATATATATATATATATACACATACATATAGGTATATTTTATACATATATATATACATATGTAATAACAGATTTCTGAGCTCCCTCATATTTCTGCATTACTCATTGTCTGAAATCATGTACAATTTGCACTCACACAGCTCTCTGTTAGAGTACTATGGGAAAAACAGGTAACACTGATCTATGTCAGCCTAGTGATGGGGTGTAGGCTCTGGGAACCCCCTTGAAGTATCCTTGAGTCTTCTCACTTGATCTGACTTTTCATGCCCAAATCTGTTACCCTTAACCTAGCCTAGCCCTCCGTTGTCCAGATTGCCTCCAGCTAAGGCACCCTTGATATCATCAAAATTCCATTTTCTTGGTTCCTGCTATCTGACTTCTACTTACCTCAGCTACAGACCACTCCAATCAAGACCCTCCCTAAACCTCTAGTCACCTCAGACTACTTGAGCATCCCTCCCATAGTCTTTCTGTATATAAAATCCATCTTGCCTCCATGAAGGTGCTCAGATTCAATCTGGTCCACTGGCATTAGTGATACAAAGCTCAGGCTCATTAAGAGTCTACCCAATATGACAAATCTGTAATAAATTTTGTTTTTCTTTGGCTGAGAGCAGGCTTGAATTGAATTTATTTGTGCAGGATCCCTTGTGTCCTTATTTTGGGATCCTGAGCACCCCTACACCTAAATAGTAGTACAATGGAAAGATGACCGAAAGAAGATCTGAGTGCAAATCTCATATTGTCATACATATAACCTTGGACAAGTCACAGAATCACAGATTCAGAATGAGAAGGGATTTAGAAAGTCATCTAATCCAACCCTTTAGTTTTGTGCAGTGTAGAAAATTGAGGCACAGAAAGACTTGGATAGAAAATGTTTTGGTTTTTTTTTTTCCCACATGGGAAAAAATGTGGATCAAAGAAACATATTATCCAGATTCTTTTGATATGTATTTGAATAAGGAAAACTGATAGGATGCTTGGCCAGCAATCAGGAAGACTTAAGTTCAAATTCAGCCTTAGACACTTACTTAGCTTTGTAAGCTCTACACAAATCATTTAATTTCTGTTTGCTTCACTTTCCTCAACTGTAAAATGGGGATAATGACAGCACCTATTTAATAGGGTTGTTATAAGGATCAGATGAGATAGTTATAAAGCACTTAGTGTTGTGGCTATGGAAGGGGTGCTGGAGACCCCAAAATACCAACAGCCGAGTCCTGCCCAAATGAATTTGACCCAGGTCTTCTCTCAGCCGAAGAAAAGTAAAGTTTATTAAAAGTTCGCAGTATTGGGTAGACTCTTAAGGAGCCTAGGTATCTGTAAGGCTTGCAGTAGACAAGTAGGCCAGAATCATCTGAAACAGAGTAAGTCTGTGCTAGGGTATTCTATGGTGCTCTCACACCCCATGGAGGGAAGATGGGGTCTTATATACAGAAAGGTTGTGGGAGGAATCAAGGGGTAGTCTGGAGGAGGAGTTTGGGGAGAGTCTTCAGGAGGAGTCAATGAGGTCAGACTGCAGTAAAGAGTTTGGGGAAGGTCTTCAGGAGTCAGATGAAGTCAGACTCCAGTAATTAAGGTCGGGAAGTTGCTGGAGGCTACCTGGAGCTGACAGACAATGGTGGGCCAGGCCAGTTCAAGGGTGGAACAGGAGGCTCAAGGGTGGGAAATTGCTGGACAAAGAAGAGCTAAAGATTTGTGCAGAGCCACAATTTAAGGCCCATGGCCTCAGACAAATGCCTTACATGGGAAGATTTAAGGAGAGCTCAAGGGGCTCCCAGAGCCCATACCTCAAAGATTCAAGGAGAGCTCAAGGGGGCACCCAGAACCTGCTCCTCATCATTTAGTACACTGCCCACCATATGTTAAGGGCTACAAAAATACCTATTCTTTCTATCCTCCTCTTCATCACCAAAAACACAGAAGCACATGCACATGCGCGCATGCGCACATACACACACACACACTCACACACACAAAGATAATGAGGGGAGAAACAGCATCTATAGTTTCTCCATGTCAACATAGATAGAGATAACTTGGATAGTTCAAATGGACAGTGGATTATACCCAGAATTAATCAGGAAGAGGATAGCAGGATGCACTTTGGGAAATCCCAATGCTTTTTTAATGTTACAAACATTCTTCCTGAAAGAAAGGCTCATCTTTTAACTCCAATATTAACTCCAATAGCCCCAACTTTGAGAAGATTATGATTTTATAATCTATTAAAAAGATATTTCTTATATAACCTGAACATTACTAAAATGAATGAAAACAATGTTCCCTAACTTTTTAGCTGCTTAAAGATGAAGAATTTGGGAGGTACTAAAGGATTATGGGATAAACATATTTGAAATCTTCTCCCTCAGGTCACTGAATATATTGGTAAAAATGGTCCACCCCAACTGGCCAATTGAAGCTGACTGTTAGCAACTGTTGTCTTTTAAAATCACATGCTCCTTAATTGAAGATCCAGGTTATAACAGTCATTTCCTGGTCATAGAAACATGGAAGGGACTTCAGAGGCCATCTAGTCCAATTTTATAAAATGAGGAAAGTAAAGCCCATACAAGTTAATGGACTAGTCACTGATTATTGTTTGTCCTTGATTCCTGAAAATTGAAGAGGACTAATGGCATCAGGAGATTGATGCCTTGACTTGCAAATAAATTCAATAAAAGTGAGGCAGAGATATGCAAAGTTCTCAGCCTCACTCATTCTCTCCTCCAGGGTCACCTGAGTTCAATGACAAGATACAGGTCAGGATGACAGGATATGATCCCAAATGCAATGGGAGACTGGCCTTTTTAAGCTAAGGTCTTTCCCAGGTCTCAGTTTGTCTGAGGCAACACCCATGCAGTGATTTAAGGCTAGTTAAGAAATGGCAAAAAATGACCTAATTTGCTTACTCAAAAAAAAAAAAATCAAACTGAGAAGGGAAGACCCTCAGGGTTTCTGGCCAGAAAAGAAATAGCTATTTACACTCACTCAGAGCCATCAAAACCCAAACAATGAACAAGTAAGGTTTGGGTTGGGACCTATTATTGGCCAGAGAATCAGAGTGATTTGGTTTTAAAAGGCTTGGTCAAGTAGCTCCATTTGAATATCAAAGCCTGGTTTTCCAGAGTTCTATTTCAAGAAACAATAAATGAAACTGTATGGGACAAAAGAGTTAATTGTCCAAGCGGTTTTTTTTGTTTCATTTTTTTTTTGTTTTCTTAAGATAGAATAAATAAGGAGGAAAGAGGAAAAAAAAAATATCTAACCCCCAGACCCCAAGATATTTTGTGAGACTTCAGAAACCAAAATTTATACTCCTTTGGGAAGAGTACCCACATGTAAGGGTATCATTCCTCATGTGGACCGAGGAAGGAAGGAAGGAAGGAAGGAAGGAAGGAAGGAAGGAAGGAAGGAAGGAAGAATGAAAGGAAGAATGGAAGGAAGGAAGGAAGGAAAGAAGGAAAAGGAAGGAAGGAAGAAAAGAAGGTAGGAAGGAAGGAAGGAAGGAAGGAAGGAAGGAATCACATAATTAATAAGTGACAAATACAGGATTTGAACCTGGGTCCTCTGATCTCAAAGAATTCTTTCTACTTTATCACCATTCCTCTGTTAGTATTCTTTTTTTTTCTTTTTTGGAAGGGAGAAGGCAGGGCAATTGGGCTTAAGTGACTTGCCCAAGGTCACATGGCTAGTAAGTGTTAAAGTGCCTGAGGCCAGATTTGAACTCAAGTCCTCCTGACTCCAGGGTTTGTGCTTTATTCACTGCTCCACCTAGCTACCCCCATTAATATTCTTTTAAAAGAAGTAACTGAACACTTCACTTCAGGAGAAATTGGATTAGTATTTCCATATTACTGGAAAATAAGAATATAAATAAGTTTGAATAACAGAATATGAATAACACTTTTTAATAACAATATATTTATATCTAAAAAATTAATAATTCTTTATTCATTCTTTTTAATATACATACTATATTTGTGCTTGAGGAGAAAGTACAATGATAACTGTGTCTGCTGCCTTATTACCCATGGAAAAGCAAGATTACTGATGTCATGGCTCCAAACCAGAGTAGGTTTAACCAACTAGCAAAGAAACTATGGCCAAGATTGCTAAGTACACATGCTGAATCCAAATAAAGCTGAGACTTGACAAGAGAATTCTGCTGTCCTCATGAAGGAGGTCAACCAGTGACTCAAAAGTGGGGTTTCCAGGGGGTATGGGGAGAGGAGAATTGGCAAAAACCTACTCAGTTTGTATCACCTGGAATTTGTTGTGGTCTTTTAACCAAATGTTTATTTTTAATTGGCCAATGTGTGTGTGTGTGTGTGTGTGTGTGTGTGTGTGTGTGTATATATATATATATATATATATATATATATACAAATGCATGTATATTTGTGTGCATACGTTGAGGTGGGGTTGAGAAAGGGAGACAACAAAAGTAAATATTTTATGTTAATAAAGAATATTCTCCAACATACAGAGGAAAAATAATTTTCTTGATATATCACTTGCTCCTAGAAATGTGTAGATACTAGAAAGTTTTGTAAGGAGATGCTAAGGAATGGTGCTAGAAAATATGTGTATTATATTCTCAAAGTTTCCTGTTCTCAAGAAAATTAACATAAGAAATGTCATATTAGGTCAAAACCCTGGTCCATTCAGGTAGTATTCTGTCTCTGAAAACAGCACAAAGGAAGGGTTTGTGGAACTTCAGTTTCAAAGGCCTGAGGACATAATGCACAATGTGAGAAGTAGTTCAGGGGAAGAGTATTCCTGAATCCCTCACTTGAATTATTTAACCAAAATTGCCTCTCCAATGCAAATATCAGTAGCAGATCAACCAGGAGCAGAGGTCCAGTGGACATTAAAGAGAAAATACCAGCCTTCAGCTCCAAGATCCCAAAGGTTTTCTCTGAGAAGATGGAGATGGAACAACAGGTGTATTCTGTTTAGGTCTTCCATATCACTGCAGACTACTCTCATAATTAATCAATCAAAAATCATATTATGTTAACTCAATGCTGAACATTGTGTTAGGTAATTGAATACAAAACAAAAATAAAACAGACCTTGTCCTCATGCACCTTAACATTGGTGAGACATTCTATAATGACACAGTAGCTACTTAAAAAATTACATGCAAAATAAATACAAGATAAATTGGGAAAGTGAGGATCGCTAGCAGCTGAGAGTATAAGCAAAGATTTCATATAGAAGCCATTTTTTTTAGCAGAATTATAAAAGACATAGGAATTCTACAAGGCAAAAGTGGGGTGAGATTGGATTCCAGACATAAGGAACAGTCAATGCAAAGGCCCAGAAATGGTAGAGGAAGTGTTGTGTAAGGACTTCCTCCCTAAGGATCCAATCTTGAATTTTTTAATGGCCTGACGATTAGGTCAACCTAGATGTCTCACCAGCACCTCAGACTACAAATTTCCGAAACTGAGTCATCTTGTGCATATGTGCAGCTCTCACATCTACCTTTCTTTCAATGTCACTATTCCTGCTAATACTACCAACAACCATACTCCCAGTATACAAAGCTTGTAATCTTGTAATCAGTCATGTTTAACATTTTTCTCTCCCTTCCTACCACTAGATGGTGCAATGGATAGAGTGATTGATCTGGACTCATGAAGCCCTGAGCTCAAATGCAGCCTCACATACTTATTAGCTGTGCAATACTGGGCAATTTATTTATCTTTTGTTTTTCTCAGTTTCCTCATCTGTAAAATGGGAATAATAATAGCACCTTTCCAAGGTCATTTTGAGGATCAGATGAGATAATAATTGTAAAATACTTTGCACAAGTGCCAGGCATATAGTATTATATACATGTTAGCTATTTATTATTATTATTATTATTATTATTATTTACAAGCAGTAACCATAGTATGTCATTTCCATTTGCACAATATCCTCATATCTTAATTCCTCTCTTCTTATAGTAACTACCCGAATTCGGAATCTAATCTTTCCAGTGATCTCTAAAATGAAGTCCACATGATTCAAGACATATATATCATATACTAACTGGAGACTGAGAATATTGGTCACATACTCCCTCTTCATGATAGATAGTTATGGGATTTGTCTCTAAAACTATGACCTCTATAGTCCAATGCTCCCTTATTCTATTCAATATTTCTCCTTCTCCTTTGGGTATTATTCCCTCAGAGATTATAATCTATCTCTAGTTTTGGGAATCTGTAGCAATAATTGTGCAGATAAAAATGGAAATATTTTTCCATTGGAAATATTACCTCCCATCCCTGAGATCCCCACAATAACATGCCCCGATTCACCAGATCTCCTATTGGTTGTGGCAGGTGCAACCCAGAGGGTAGGTCCAACATCCTAGACACTGACCTCCTTCTCCTATCTCCCATCTCTCACTTTTTCTTTAGAGTAGGACAGATTGGCAGTCAGGAATGGGTTATTCTCTGTTTTGGAGGTCTCATGCACCAATGATATCAAATTCAAATAGAAACTTTGGGCATTATATTACCTTTAAAAAATCACAAATTAACATTATCTATGTTCTATTGCATTTTTATTTATTTTGTTAAACATTTCCTAAATACATTTTAATCAGGTTCAGCGTGCACAGAGTTTTGCAGCTCATTTCATTTTCATGAGTCTGATACCTCTGCATTACATTACCTTTCCCTCTTTGAGGCTTCCCTGTATCTTTTAGGATTACCACTCCCCTTCCAGTCAATCACTTTTATAACCTCAAAGTTATTCTGAACTCTTTACTCTCCCTCACTCCATATATTCAATTATTGCCAAATCTAGTTTCTATTTCTACAAAATCTCTATCTTTCTGTTTCTCTACAAATAGCAAACAAGTTCAGACCCCAATCCCTTTCTCCTGAATTTTGGCAGTGGCTGATTACTAATGACTAATTAGTATTCTTGCCTCAAGTTTCTCCACCTCTCCAATAAATTTTCCACGTAGCTGCCAAAAATGCTTTTCTTGAAGGAGAGGTTGATGATGTCACCTGTTGCTCCCCAGAACTCAGTAAAATCCAGTGACTTCCTATTAGTTCTAGGAAAAACTTCTGTGTTTGGCTCTGATAACCCTTTACAACCTATCCCAAACCTATCTTTTCAACCTTATTGTGTATTTTTCCTCATCCTATGCTCTACAGGCCAAACTAGTCTCCTTGCTTTATCACACAAATACAAAAATAAAATTAAAATAACCAAAAATATATAAGAAATTAACATATGAATCCACCCATTAAACAGGACCACACAAAGAAAGAAGAATAAAAGTACATGGAAAACTTTATATTGAATTGAAACCAAAGATATTTCATTTTTTGCATTGTGAGTGATGAATATCTATATACAGAAAAACAATGACTCTTGCTGAAAAGCTCTTCATTCACTCAGTTTTTAAAAAATAAATTTAATGTTTGTTGTTAGTTTACACCATTCGTTTCCATAAGATTTGGAGTTACTGTTAAGGGAATCTGAAGATCTTCCCTGCCCCTAGGCCCTTTGCTAAAGTGGCTACGTGACTCTGAGGACCTTCCGATATTTGAAAGTATACTCTGTTCCCTAACAGGCTAAATGTGGTCACATGGAGCCTGTGGCGCCAGGCTTGTTTTCCAGGAATGCCCGT
>CM053591.1:103889721-103917647 GCA_028646515.1 Pseudochirops corinnae | reverse complement strand
GAAATGCAAATGAAAACAACTTTGAGATACCACATGTCACCAGTCAGATTGGCTAAGATGACAAAACAGGAAAATGACAAATGCTGGAGAGGATGTGGAAAAATTGGAACCCTAATGCATTGTTGGTGGAGCTGTAAACTGATACAACCATTCTGGAGAGCAATCTGGAACTATGCCCAAAGGGTTATAAATAATTGCATACACTTTGACCCAGTAATACCTCTTTTGGGATTGTATCCCAAAGAGATCATAGAAGTGGGAGGAAGACCCATATGTATAAAAATATTTATTACACCTCTCTTTGTGGTGGCAAAAAACTGGAAATTAAGGGGATGCTCATCAACTGGGGAATGGCTAAACAAGTTGTGGTATATGAATGTAATGGAATACTATTGTGCCATAAGAAATGGGGAGGAGATGGACTTCATATTTACCTGAAGAGGCTTATATAAACTGATATTACGTGAAATGTGCGAAACCAGGAGAAATTTGTATACAATTACAGAAACAACTTATGTGTGACAACTAACTTTGATAGACTGGGCTCCTTTCAGCAATGCAAGGTTATAGAACAACTCTACCAGTCTCAGGATAGAAGAGAATGTCTACATTCAGAGAAAGATCTAGAAAGAACAGAGTTTAAATGGAGACCGAAGCAATCTACACGCTATCATTCTTTTTCATGTTTGGTTTTGTTTCTTCTTTCCCATTGTTCACTCCATTGGTTACAACCCTTCTATACAACGAGGATAATGTCCAATGTGAAAGTATTTGCAGATCCTATACTTGATTGCATGCCATCAGGGTGGGGGGGGACGAAGGGGAGGAAATTTGAAACTCAAGGGATTGTGGAACTGAATCTTGTAAACTAAAAGTAAATAAACAAATCAATTAATAAAAAAAAAAAAGAAAAAAAGAAATCTACATATTCCAAGAGGTGTTGGGTCCTCTTTTTGTAGGTCCCTAAGATAAGATATTTTGAGGGGGTGGGAAAGTCCTGAAAAGGTCACTTAATAGAGCTCTGCTGTAATAATGAAAACAACTTACTTCATCAATGTCCAAGCAGAAATGTGTGAGAGCAGATTCTTTTGAATGAAATGCTGCCTCATTCTGTGGGAATACATAAAACCATGAATCAGTTTTTGAAGAACTTCATTCACCCTTTTGTGGCAGTCATGCTGCCTTTTAATTCTATGCGTGTTCTTGTCCATAAAAGGTCCTAATTCAACCAAACTTTTTATTGGACTATAGGTTCTATAGAGTGATTCACCTAGGTACTCTTTGTTTATATTGCCCATAACAGACATGATCCATAAGGAATGAAAAACATGTTTGGCTTTTTTTTGTTTTTTTGTTTTTGCTATATTAAATGGGTGTTGTGACCTTTTCAAACTCCTTCCAAATGTAATACCAGTTAAGTTGCCATTTCATGATGTGGAAGAAATAAAAGTTATTGATGAACTTAGAAATGTTATTATATTCTCCCCTTCTATTCATAACAATGTAAAATAAAAGTTTGAAGAATCTACATTTATATCCAGAAGAAAATATATTTATCATTCCCCTTTTTTCAGTCCTTTCTTTTAACTAATTTTAAGCCAGTTATTTACCAGTGACCATACTATTTCACACAGAGATTTACTTTTTCAAGGAGTCATAAACCCTTATTTGTAAGTTCTTTTGGAAAAATAAAGTGAAGTAGGAAGCAGCATGGTATAGTGAAAAGCACAGTGGCCCAGGAGTCAGAAGACCTTTCAGATCTTGGTGTCTGGGCAACTCATCCCTTCAGGACTCAGTTTCCTAATTTTGTAAGGTTGAGAATGGTAAAGTAGCTGATCCATAAAATCTTATCTAGGTTCTAGATTAAGTATCCAGTGATATCCACTGAGCTTCCTTCACTTTGCTACATGCTCTCTTCTTTTTCTAGAGAATGCTAATATAGAAATAATCAGATATATTTTTTCTTTCTAGGAAATGTTTGTTTTTTCTTTAAAAGGTTATATGGTCTTTGTTATCTTACTCTTTGCTATCAGTTCCCTTTGCAAAGTACAGAAGTGATACTCACTGGTTATAGCTCTTGGGTCCTCCATTGAGTCAACTTTTGTAGCTATGGGTAACATCCACCAACATCTGACCATTCTTTGCCCCATGGCCATTTGTCATGCCAAATCATACTTTTTGGCCAATATGTCACAATTTCAACCTTAAATTCCTACAAAATTATATTCCAACTTAGTGATAATTTTTTTTGTTCTAGTATCTCAAACTTGTCTCCTTCAAAGGAAAAATTGGAAAATGGGAACTTCTTTCTATGGGAACTTTCTTTCTTTCTTTCTTTCTTTCTTTCTTTCTTTCTTTCTTTCTTTCTTTCTTTCTTCCTTTCTTCCTTTCTTTCTTTCTTCCTTTGTCTATTTGGTGAAGACCAAAGCAATATATATTTTTAGGAACTCTGCTGCCTTCTTTATGTCCTTACCAGGTATTTCTCCTCTTTCCAGTGTTAGGTCTTCTGTATTGTGATGGATTTTCCCCTCATCATTAGCTCTTCCATCCTTCTGTTTTGCTCCCAATGAAGCCTAAAGCTTTCGAGTGAGAGGTCTCACTCTTCTTTCTTGCAGCTGAAGCTCAGAGAAATTGTGGCATGCTCATGTTCCCATAAGTATTAAGTAGTAGTCAAGACTTCAGTCTCCAAATTTACTGTGCTTTTCAGTAATCATGATGCCTTCCTTCTCCTTTTTCCTAATGCTTTATATTCCTCTTAGAATTATAGCCATTATACTGTTTCTGTCACCCTAAGGGTATTATTTAAACACTTGGGTCAAAGAACTAAAAATTGTGCCTAGTACCTCATATGTCCAACTCTATTTTGGTTTATGACTGGACTGAAAGGGTGAATCTGATGAGCCACAGGGAGTCACTTTAGTAGGGATGAGGGACACAGGAAAAAGGAGAAAATGCAAAATGTGGATTTGTATAGTGCCAGTGGAACTCCCCTTAGAGCAGGGTTCTTGACTTTTTTGTTTATCATGCACCTCTTGGGCAGTCAAGTGAAGCCAATGACCTCTTTTCAGAAGGATGTTTGTAAATGCATAAAATAAAATAAGTGGAATTACAAGGAAACCAATTGTATTTAAATATCTCTTCCTCTTCTTTTCAATGTGTGTGTGTGTGTGTGTGTGTGTGTGTGTTTATAGGTATAAGGTTGGGATAGTGTCATGCCTTGTTCTGTTTCAGATTCCAAACACAATATGTAGAAGAACTGGAAAAATATTAAGAGTGAAAACTGTAGACAGATTCATCTTATATGGATGTTCATCTTAGAGCTGCCCATCTGAATGCTATCGATTGAATTTATTCCTGCTTTCTAGTCCCTACAGAAATGTTCCAGTAGCAGTAAGAGTCCTGGGCATATATAACAGAATTCTACAGGACTTTCAAGAAAGGGGCCTTTTTTGGTCATGCCAGACTGGAGAAAATCTTTCTGATATAGGCTTAGAAATGGCTTTGGCACAGGCTAGCAAAACCATCATTGTTTAACACCCACAACTAAAATCTCACCACCACCTTGGTTAACCCTTATCCCAAGAACTGGGGCCATGTTAATTACTAAGCAATTTGCCAATTTCTATATCATGACAGTCTTTGCTATTGCCCATTCTAGGAAAGCTTGGTATTTTTGTTATTATTATTTTCATTACACATTTGTCAGATAAATCTAACTCAGAGGACTGCCATAAAACTACAGAACACAGTAAAAGCCTGAAAAATAATTTTTTACAAATGCTCATAAAGATGATGGAGTTCTGACTTTTTATTAACCTGGTCACTGTAAACCTTGTCCATTCACATTTGGGAAAAGAGCTCATTGCCTTAATCTATTCAAAATCTTTCAAGTTTAATTACTAGGAACCAATCAAAATGGCTTCCTTGCAAATAACTTACAGTTAACCACATACGATTCAGTAGGATTAAGCTAAACCTTCTTTTGATACCTAACGTGTTGTGCTTCCAAAGCAATTTGGTAGCAAAGACAAATAGCTAAAGTGCAGCAAATTCAAATGCATCCCCAGTGGCAACTGATCTTCAGGGCAGTGAGCATGGGAAATAGAGAATTCCTATTTGTGTTTCTGCCAATTTCTTGCCATGTTTCCTCATCCAAGCCAGAATTGCATTGCTAAAGATTCCACAGTGGCCAGTGAAAGGATGAATGGAATTTAGTTCTCTTTTGTGAGCTCTGGGAGGAAAGAGAAAGGACACAGTAAAGCTTTTATTGACCCAACTCCAAATCCAGTGTGTCTAACTAGGAAATTGTTCATTCAGATGAAAGCCAAAAAGCATCTAGGCCTCAATGTGGCTGAGACAGCAAAATCAATTCAGAACACAACAGCTCTCTTTAGTAAGTATTCAGAGGAGAAAAAAGTGGGTCTGACTAAATCAATAAATAATATTGAGAGCAAAGCTGTTGAGTGATGCAGTGGTTTATTGTATGCTAAGAGCCATGTAAGTGATCTGCTAAGGAGAAATTAATATTATTCATTAGAAAAAATTAAAGAGATATAACACCTGTCTTCAATATAATGCCACTATATCATCATAATCAATTACTCTTTTATCTGTACTAATTTTAAGCTCTATTTAGTATTGAGTCCCATGTAGTTCAAGTCTCTCACCTGATCTTACTATAGGATAAATGCAGTCTCCCAGTTATTCACATAGCTCGACCTTATAAGGTTTTTGTGTTGATCAAATCGGATAGTATTTGTACCAAGTCTTTAGCACGTTGCCTGGCATATAGTTGGTGCTAGATAAATGCCTATTTTCTTCCCATACTTGACATTACAATTTGCATTTGGACAACTTTGAGGTGAGAATATTGCTTGTTTTTTTATTGGATGTCATTTTTTTTACTGTTCCTTTGGCACTTGGGTGGGCCCTTGATGTAATTGGTATAGGTAAGGATTTTACTAAGGCAGATTATAACCCTTCCATGCTTTATCATCTTGTGAAACTCTTGTAAATGTTTTTCCCATAAATCTTTCTTAGAAGGTTTGCCAAAACACAAAAACAAAAACAAAAAATCAACCTTTTCCTTGATATTTTTAGTGTCTTTGCATACCAGGGCACCATGATTCTCAACACATAGCTAGCCTACTTCCTTTTCTAGTCATTAATGATCTTGATAATATTTTTCATGCCTCTTAATTTTTAAATATACAATATGTTGTAGCCTTCTTAGTCTCAGAGTATACAAACTTTCCCCTTGCCCCTTGTTATTTTTAATTTTAATTTTTCCAAAAGTTTTCTGTCTCATGAGAGTATTAAGAATTTCAAAATTCTTAAGAAATCTGCCAACATTAAGTTATCTCTCAGTGGTCTTCATGTGAGATCTTTGCCCAAGTAGATGAGTTGACACAATATTGCAGGAATTGAACCACATCCATATTGACATTTTCAATATTAAATGAAACCAGCAGTTCTATAAGAGCAAATTTGAAGAACTTGATTCAAACGATATCTAAATAGACTGCTATGACTCATTCTGAAAAGAAAGATTTAATTTTCAGATATCTCTTTCCATTATGTCATGGAATCAAATGTGCCAATAATGGCACCTTTTTCATTAGATCTGGGTCACTGTATCCAAATCTAGTGAGAGATCATCTGACCCGTCCTATTAACAATTTTTTAGCCTTGTGTAGACTCAACATTGTTTCCATTGGCTACATGTGTTTTATGTCTATTTTAGATACATCATATTTTATTTAGTAAGTTGCCACTCAAATACAGACATTCAAAAATATTTACCTTTGACAATTATTTCATCATATTTGGTGGGTGTTTGAAGCAAGATATCTTATCTGATAGAGCTTTTCAGAAGCACTTTTATTTTTCTTTGTAGTTTTCTTTTAGGAATTCTATCCTTTTCTGATGATAAGATAATCATTTGAAATATAGTTAACTTTATTCCTTTATACAATTGCTTTTTTTTTTTTGGTCATGTACTTCTTTAAACTTATTAAGTGTTTCAGGTTTTATAGTAAGGTGGACACTTTGAATTCCCTGTTTAAACAGTGTGTTCAATTGTCTGGGAATATCAATCAGTCAGTAAGTACTTATTAAGCATCTACTATGTGCCAGGCTCTGTGCTAAGACTTGGGGATACAAAGAAAGATCAAAGATAGTCCTAGTTCTCAAGGAGTTTACATCTAATGGGAGAGACAATATGCAAGCAACTATGTACAAACAAGATAAATAGAGGGTAAATTAGAAGTAATCATTAGAGGGAAGGCACTAGAATTAAGGCACATTGGGATAGGTTTCCTATAAATGAGGAGATTTTAGCTGGGACTTGAATGAAGGCAGGGGTGGAGAGGAAGAGCAAGAGCTTCTCAGAGTAAAGGACAGCTAGTCAAATACCCAGAATTGGAAGATGAATTGTCTTATGTTGGGAACAGAAAGGGGAGCATTGTAAGGTGTGAGGAGACTAGAACATAGAGAGGTGTCAGGTTATGAAGGGCTTTGAATGACTGTATCAGCAAGCACCCTAGCATACCCAGGATGGTTGCTAGCACATGTTCTTAGATCTGCTTTTCTAAAGGAAAGCAACTCAAAACGGGTTAACAATCTTACTCTAATCAATCAAACATATCATTTACCTAGTTCAGGGGAAAAAGTCAGCACCTGAACTTCAGAGAATGCAAACACAAGTTACATGCAGAAGTTATAAGCAGATGAAGAAACAGATCAGCATAGAGGCTTCCAGCCATCTGACCATTACACCCATACTTAGCTAGTTAGCAGAAAGGGAAGAATCGACATTCAGGTTTTCAAAGCTGGGGGTGGGGTGGGGTGGGGCTCAACGGCCACCCAGAGTCTTGTCTGGCCAAATCACACAACTCATTCCAAAATGAGCCCCAAAGCAAAAACTCACATCAGGGTATATATAGCCTTATCCTGGATCAGAGAATGTCAAAACCCCCTTGACCAACTGCTCAGTCACAAAGTAATAAGGTGTGGGTCTTCCTGAAAAAGAAGCTTCCTGCAACAGGCTCCATGTGACCACATTCAGACTATTAGGGGGCAGAGTATATCTGCAAATCAAGGAAGGTTCTCATAGTCACTTAAGCCTATCAAAGGGCCTACGGTCAGGGAAGATCTTTGGATTCCCATAACAATGACAAAGAGGATTAGATATTTGATCCTGAAGTGTTATAGGGAAATATCAGACTTTATTGAGTGTGGTGAGGGGAGGGAGAAGACATAGTCAGACCTGCACTTTAGAAAGATTACTATGTCTTTGTAATATTTTCCTAATTATATGTAAAATTAATTTTTAACATTCATTAAAAAAATTGGAGTTCCAAATTCTCTCTCCTCCTCCTTCCTCATCCTCCTCAATGAGAAGGTGAGCAAGTTGATTTAGGTTATACATATGCAGTCATGCAAAACAAATTTCCATATTAATCACGTTGTGAAAGAAAACACGTAACAAAAAAAACAGACAAGAAAAATGAATAAAGTGAAAAAAAATGTATGTTTTGGTCTGTATTCAGACTCTTTTCAGTTCCTTCTCTGGAGGTAGACAGCATTTTCCATTATAAATCAGAAAGATCACTTTGAATGTAATATGTCTTTCTTCTTTACTTGGCTGAGGGAAATTCCACTGATTTCTAAAATAGATGGAGACCCAGACATTATGTTCATATTTCAATATAGATACTAAATATATTTGCAGCCAAACAGTCACATGGGAGTAATCCATTAGAAATGAAAGACAAGTTTTAAATGACACAAGGATTTGAGCAGCTACAAATTAAGAGGGCAAGGTATTACAGACACAGTCTGAGATGGGAAACCTGCATTCTCATTCTGGTTCTGTCACCTCTTCAATTATTTCTCCCCTCTAAAACTCAGTTTCCTCATCTATCAAATGAGGGCAATGGATTATATGACCTTTGCAATCTCTTCTAACTCTGAGTTTTATGATTTTTGGGGACATGAAGTGGCTTATAAAAACATTAACGGCCCTTTATAAAATATGTTGACACACATATGTATATATAGTGCTTTCTTCTCGGCAATGGTAAGAGAGTAACCATTATCCTCACTTTGTAGATTAAAAAAAAGTAAGAACTGATAGCATGAAATTTTTCATGCTTATAAAAAAAAGAAATGTTGGAAGTTGGATTCCAATGTAGGTCAATTGACTGTAAGTATAGCTTTTCATCTGACTTACCACCTTTCTGGGAAGTTCAACACATTGAACTTTTAAAATCAAATGAATTATTCAACTGCATTTGAACCATTTGGCACTCTAATACATTGGTTTCCTCTTGACCACTATAGCATTTAAAGGCACTGAATTGTTCATATTTCTTTTTTTTTTTTTGAGAGGTAACTTGGTTTAGAAAACTAGCTTCAGTGTCAAGTATTTTGTATGTCTTCCGTCTACTTGTTATTAAACTATCTATTCCTATCCATTTAGCATTTTTGTATTGGAGGCTGATTTTTAGACATATATTTTTGTTAATTGCCTACATATCAGTCAGTCAATAAGCATTTATTAAACCAGGCAAGTGGAACTAATGACTCTGAGACATCAAGAATCAGTCAAACAAAATTAACAGAATAAAAACATAGAAGAAATGTAAAATACCTCATTGTAAAAACAACTGGCTGGGAAAATAGATCCAGGAGAGATAATTTAAGAATTATTGGTTTATCAGAAACCCATGAAAAAAAAAAGACTCTAGGAAGCATCTTTCAAGAAATTATCAAGGAAAATTGACCTGAGGTCCTAGAATCAGAGGGTAAAATAGTCACTGAAAGAACCTACTTATCACCTCCTGAAAGAGATCAATTAAACCAAATTCTGGTTTCTAATACTTTTTGCTATCCATTTCCATTCCATGGGTTAGCTCACCCCTTTCACATTCATAGCTACTATAATTACACATTGTGCGATTCTTTTCATCCCATTTTCCTCTCTTTATTATCTTTCTCTTTTTACCTAGGCCCTCCTCAAAAGTCTATCTTGCTTTCACCCAGTGCCTCATCTAATCTGCCCCTTATATTTATAACCCCCCCCCCCCATATCTCCCTCTTGTGTTAGATTTCTGTACTCAACTGAGAGTGTGTGTACATTCTTCCCTCTTAGAATCAGTTTCAATGAAAGTGAACTTCAAATATTTCCTGCCCCCTCCATTTATTTTTCCTACACATAAACGTTTTCTTCCTTGATACCTCTTTTATGTGAGAAAATCTTCCACATTCTACCTCTCTCTTTTCCTTTCTCCCACTGCATCCCTTCTAACTCCTTTTTTTTTTAATCATCAAAAAATAATTGACTCACATGCAGGTCCTTCATTTATGTCAACTTCTTTTATCTATCCTAATAATGATAAAGTTCTTAGGAGTTATACATATCATCTTCCCATAGTAATATAAATAGTTTAACTTTATTGAGGTCATTATGATTATTTTTTACTGTTTACTTTTTTATGCTTCCCTTGAGTTTTATGTTCAAATGTCAAGTTTTCTATTCAGTTTTGGTCTTTTCATCAGGAATGCTTGAAAGTTCTCTACTTCATTTAGCATCCATTTTTCTTCATTAAGATTTTTGCCTTTTCCCACATTTGACTAATGTGACTTTTTAAGGAGTTTTTTTTCTTCTTCAGTGAATCTTTTGTAGTTATTTCACCTATTTTACTTTTTAAAGGAGCTTTTTTCTTTAGTTAATTTTACCATTAAGCCAATTCTGTTTTTTAAGGTAGAATTTTCTTCATTTTTTTGTGTGTGCCTCTGTTATCAACTTGTTAATTCCCTTTTCATAATTTTCTTGCGTCACTCTCATTTATTTACCCAAATTTTCCTCTCCCACTCTTATCTCTCTCTATTTCTTTCTTAAAAGTTTTTCAAGAATTCTTGCTGGCCTTGGTACAACTAGCATTTTTCTTTGAGATTCTGCTTATAACTGTTTTCACATTGCTTTCTTCTTTTAAGTTTCTGTCTTGGTTTTCACTGCCATCATACTAACTTTTTATTGTCAAATTCTTTTTGTTTGTTTGTTTGCTCATTTTTCCTGAGTTTTTCTTCATTTTGAACTTTATGATAAAGTTAGTCTCCAGGTCTCAGTTGATACCTGGAGTGGGGAGCCATTGTACCGAGCTTTAGCCTTTTTCATGCAGCTATTTTCAGAGTAGCTCTTGGAGTCTTCAAGTTTTAGGTGCTTCCAAGGTGATGTCATCTTGATGGAGGTGTGATCCTTGCTTTTCTGAACCAACCCCTGGTCTTTTCCCAGGAAGGGACCCTGCTCCTCTGCATCCATAAGTATTATTGTTTCTCTTGGCCCTGGAACTATGACCAGGATCCCTGATCTCCAGCAGCTGCAAATTGAAGCATTCCTCTTGACTCTGGAACTGTAACCAGCACTTATATTTCCTTGTGACCAAAGACAAGAGCTCTTCTCCATGATGGAACTGTGATCCATTACTGCTTATGGGCAACTGGATTGTCAGTCAGCACTACCTGCACCCAATACCAACAAAAAACCCCTGTAATCTCTTTCTGACCAATTGTTCTACCTCCTTACCACTCTTGGTGGAGACCTCCCAAAGTTGTTGCTGTAATGGTTACCTCTGAGGTCCTCTGCTGGTACTTCTGCTGTGCACCAGGATTGTGCCCACTATGGTGTTACAGACTTCTTCTGTGGACCCCCCGAGTTGTTTTAGGCTGAAAAATTGTCTCCTTCTGAACTTTCATTGGTTTCTTTGCTCCAAAACTTGATTTGAGGCATTATTTTAAAATTGTTTGGAGAGGAATGTTGGGAGAGTTCAGCTGGGTCCTGGTCTATATTTTGCAGTCTTAGCTCTGAGTTTATTACTTATTTTGTTTAGAATTCATCTCTTAATCATAGTCACAAAAGATATATGATCTTGCTTTCTTCTATTTTTTAATGACATTACATTTAATATTCAAGTTGTCTGACCATTTTGAAATTATTGTGGAACATGGTATATTTATCTAATCCTAAATTCTGTCAGACTTTTCCAGTTTTGCCATGAATGGAAAGTTCTCTCCTAGTTAATTTATTTTTTTGGGTGGAGGGGGGTATCAAACACTGGGTTGTTGAGTTCAATTATTTCTTATACTTCCTTATCTAGCTGGCTCTATTGATCTATTTTTCCATTTTTTTTAGACCGGTACAAAATATGTTTATAATTATTGCTTTATAATATAATTTGAAGTCTTAAATAGCTATTCTCTGTGGGGAAGCTTTGAAACAATTCCACAGGGGTTTCAGAAGGAACAATGGAATAGGAGGGAAGATCAGGATCTGGACTGTGAAGGAGTAGACCTGAGATAAATCAGGATGATAGTACTGGAAGAGATAGATCAACAGTGACTCTAAATCACTGATATTAGGAGAGCAAGAGGTAGGAGCTTACTATCCATACATTTGGTGAAGAAACCATACTATAGGGCCCTATGATGAATGAGTATTGTATTGGTGTAAGATTAGTAATGTTAACTTCTCTAACATGACACTCCAAACCCAATGAACTGGTTGTCTAAGAAGTATGTGAAAGTAATACATAGCTTTGTCTTGGTTTCAGAGTTAGTAAATATATATTGTTCAACTCTCCAAGTTTTACATAACTCTCAGGCTTCTTCTAAAATATCATGTAGACAACATGCTTTCACAGAGCAAGTATTTGCCTCTTAGACTTCAAGGTGCCCCAAATTAAAGCCTTTTAATACCTTTATGGTCTAGAACTTGGGATCACTGGTGGAATTAAAGGAACTAGATAGTTAAAAAAAAAACAACCAAGAGTCACTTCATTTTTCAGGTGCTGTCATGTTTATTTTAAAACAAAACAAATGATTTGTGTTTATGGCCATAATATTGTACAAGGGTTTATGTAAAACAAAATGACTCTTCTCTGGGACATTGGTGAGTGTCTTATTTATACAGTGCCAAGCCATGCATATGCGAACTCTGAAGGACTGCCATTTTATGGGGAGAAATTTTGGTAGTCTTTTCCTTTGCCATTAAGAACTTTAAACGCCACAGCAAAATGACATCAATATGTTAAAAAATGAATTAAGAGAAGAATATTGAGACATTGGGTGGGAGAAGGAGAAGTTGTGGTCTGACATCTCTATTAAGTTGAGACAGGTGTAAGACATATAGTTCTAAATGTTCCATGAAAACACTGAAACTGAACCAACAAGGAAAGGTCAGGGGTGGAAAGGTGGAGTTGGGTCTTGTAGACAGATGGTTAACTCCAGTCATAAAAAATGATTTCCTAGAACTGTGTCCTAGACTCCCAGGTGTCTTTTCTTCACACCCAATTTCTCAGTGATCTCATCCATCTTTTGAGTCTGTGGATTTGGGAAATCTAATTATTACTAGTCTGGTGATTAGGTTGCTATGTCCATCTGTTCTTTCATACTGTGGGTAGAAAACCATTAACACATCCTAATTCTGTACTGAAGAAACTTTTCAGTAATAATTTTCTTTAAATATTGTTAATACCAAAGGACGTGACACAGGAAAAAAGAAAAAAAATGAAGGTATCAATATATTTTAATCCTCAATAAAGGTGAAAAAGAGGTTTGGAGGCTAATCTGATAAAATAAAACTGTATGTTATCTACCTGTTTGTTTAATGAAAGAAGCTAATTAAAAACAATTTCAACTAGTATTTTGTCTGGTATTTGTATTGAACTGATAGCCTGTTCTTTGGTCTTCTTTGAGAGTTCCCCCTTTCCTTCATATGACCAGTTTGCCAAGCTCTGCTCATACCAAGGGTAATTGTTGCCCAAATACTGTGACTGTTAAATATTTGATTGGTGCAATTTCAATTTTGCCATATGTGTGATTGATGATTTTTATTATCCTGAGAGCACAACATAAAACTTAAATATAAAAAAAAAATTAGTATTGGGGAAATGACAAATGAGAAGAGGCATCATTGGAAAAGAACAGCATGGGTCTGTGCTAGCATTTTCATTTTTATTTAGTTTCCTGAATAATATCAATTACATTTGCAGCATTGGGTGGATAGTACCATGGAACAAAATTCTAAGACTGGTGCAATGATACTGTTCCAGGGTTCTGATGGTACCTTTGGCTAGAAAAGACATTGTTTTAGAGAAATAGTAGGCATAAGAAAATGATAATGATAGAACTATGGGAAAACAGAACATATACAAAGTCATTAAAGGGAATTATATAAAGCAATATAAAGTGGCAGACAAGTAACAGATGGAAGAGGATTGAAATACTTGGAAAGGACAAATACCAGGATAAAGAGTTTGTGATCCCTGCAGAGAAGGAATATAGTAAGTAGATTATCATACCATGAGCAAATTCCCTAAACTCATGAATTAGTTATCATAAATTATAAACATTAGGCTTTAAGGAGAACATGAAGAAAGATGACCTATTTTAAATGATATGACAATGAATAGTTGATGTAAAAAAAAATCCAAGAACAATAGTAGTGGGTATTTGTATAGCACTTATGGTTTATGAAATTCTTAGCACTCATTATTATTTCATTGGATCCTTATAACATAGATAAGGAAACTGAGTCTCAGAAATTAAAAATGACTTATCCAAGGTCATATAATTAATAAGTAGGAAATTTGGCACTTACATCTGGGCTGCTCCATCCAAATCCTACAACCTGTTTGCCATAATATAGTGAAAGCAAACAAACAAAACCCAGAAAAAAACCCCAAACAAACAAAAACAAAACAAAAATCAATGTTTTTTTGTTGTCAAATAGCAAGTGAATTTATTTTTTAAAAATTTATGTAACATTTTTTGGGATGGAAGAAGAAGTTAATCTTAGTATGTGAGCTTGTTACTTAATTAGGCAGATATATAAATAGGGGATGGACTCTCTTTGGCCCTCAGAGGCCTCCTTCCTTTTACATACTAAAGTGTTGGCTTTGGCAGTATTTTTGTATCTAAGTATACTAATAAAGTTATTGAAATTTAAAATACAAATTGAGGAGAGTAAGTTGGAATAATTTTATGGAACTTTGGAAGGATCTTTGGATTGCAGAGGGCTAAGCATTTTTAGAATTCACTGAAGACTCTGTGTGAGAATCTACACAAACAGAAACCACGGAGCCCTTTTTATGGGCTGATAATTTTTGCTTTCAAACTAGTATTTATTTGTGGACTTCCTCCCAGACACTCCAGGAATTTTAATGCTGTTTCTTACCTGCTATCAAACTCAAAATGGAACTTTACTATTTACCCAGTTAAACTCTTTAAAGAGATAGATGCAATAGGACTATTGAAACTGGTGTTAACACAGAGAAGAATGATTCGTGTGAGCTGCTTGAGACCAGAAGTTATCTTTTGCTTTTCTTTCTATCCTTAACCCTATAGGCACTTAATAAATTGCTTGTTGATGTGAATTGGCCTAGAATCTTCAAGTTACAAACTCTGTAAGCTGTGCTTCAGAACCGTCAAAATTTTGAATTTGGAAACAGAATATTCAATCAATTTAACATTAGTCTTAATTATTTAAAGAAGAAAGGTATTTTCATTTTATCTAAAGCTTCATTCTCCGATATATTCAGCTTAGAAGGCACAAGAAATTTTTTTTAGAAAAAAATACAAGGCTCTAGATCCTTGAAAGATCTCTGAGAGCAGTGGGGAGAAAAACAGATTAGAGTCTGAAGATATAAGCTCAAATCTTGACTCTGACACTTGCTATTCTGAGGTCTCAGTTTCCTCATTGTAAAATGAGGGAATTGGACAAGATAGGTGCTAAAAAGGCTCTTCTAAGTCTATGATCTTATTTATACATGACTTCTACATTCCTTTCTAGTTCTATCATCATGAACAAGTTCATCTAAATTCTTGTATGGACAATGGCCACTACATTCAGTAATATGGGCTTTCTGTGACTTTCAATGTGACTGCAGGATTCATTCTTCCTGTATGTAGAAAGTAGAAATAGAAAAAAGAAATCTATCAATCGCCACTTAAAAGAGATCCTATGAGGAAAACTCATAGAAATACCATGGTCTAATTCCAAAATCCCAGCTCAAGGAAAAATATTAAAAACATCAATATTAAAAAAAAATTTCAATACGATGGTGCCACAATTAGAATTACACAAGATTTAGCAGCAGAGACATTAAAGGACCACAGATCTTAGGACACAACATATTGAAGAGCAAAAGAACTGGGGCTCTGGCCAAAAATATCACACTTTGCAAAGTTAAGTATTATCCTGAATGAAAAAAAAATGGATATTTGATAAACTCTCAGACGTTCAAGACTTTGTTAAAAAAAATTCTAAAGTTAGCAGAAGATTTGACATATAAGTACCAAGAGAAATATAAGGCACATAGCAAAGACTAATGATTATAAGAGATCCTTAAGGACAGATTGTTTAATTTTTATATATGAAAAATGTAACATGAATGTCTAAGATTCTTATCAATAATTGAGTAGTTTAAAAGAAAGATTGGGGTAAACCTGAGCATGATATGAATTTAAAAAGTAAAACCATTTAGGAATAACTGAAAGGAGCAACTGTTTTATACAAATGAGGTGCAAGAGGAAGAATTGTTAGAGAGAAATCAGTTCGAGGAGAGGAGTTAGTAGTTCTGGTAACCTACTTTCATCTGGAATAGGTTTAAGAGGGAACAATACACACACATACACACACATATATTTAGAATAGTATAAAAGTCTTCTAAATTCAAAAGAAATAAAACAGTAGGGCATTGGGAGGGGGAAATAGGTAAAATAGGGGGACAGAGGGATCTTTAGATTTATGGTAATGGGAGGATAGAGGAGGGATCCTTAGAGGGGGGTAGGAAAGTTATAGGAGGGCAAGGTAGTGGTAGAAGTAAAGTAGAGGAAGCAGGAGAGATAGGAAACAAGAGATATGCACACACATAAAAAACAAAACAAAGATCAGGAGTAGAATAGGTTTGAGAAAGTAGATGTCTATATATGTAGGTATATATATATATGTATAGGTGTATGTGTGTATCTATAACTATAGAGAAACAGATCTAAACTTTATTGTAGCCTTCTGGGGGGAGGTGAAGGGATGGGAAAGAAGAACAAAATAAAAAAATTTACAACAGACTACAAAAGAAAAGTCACAAGGAAGCAAAATGGATAATTCTCAACACAAGTATTATTAATCATATAGACTTTCTTGAAATGAAAATTTATTTTTACATATTTTGAATCTTCTCTTATGTTCTGCTATGCACACAACATGCTTGCTTTTTTTTCTTTCTAACTTTGTATTTAAGTTCTAATATTTAAGTTTATGATATGTTTTTGTTTCTTTTCTCTATTCTGTATTTGTGTTCTGGCTGTGTTTGATTCTGAAGTAAAATTTTAAAAAGAAAAAAAAATCATTCCACCAGTAAATGTTATTTAGCAGTTCTTTAGGCTGTGAACACTATATTATTTTAAGTTCAACTCTGAGCACTAACTCTATTGCTAGAGTAATAATGCATATTGAGACTGTATTTAGCTTTGGAAATCTATCCTCTAGAGGGGCAAAGAAAGATGGGAATGATTTATGGGATGATCAAATAAGATAGTGAAAGAAGTAATATAATGTAGGAATTATATTACAGATTACCATGCCACATGGGGAAAAATAAATAATGAGTTCCTGAGCCAAATGAAAAAGCTTGGAAAAGAACAAAATATTATTGGGATATGGATCTTTAGGACAATGACTTTCAATTAACAAGCATTTATTTCTTAGCCCTCCTGATTTGCCACCCAATTTAAAAGTAAAATCTTTAATAACAAATATTCCCACCTTGGCCATATAGAAAATTATGACTCATTCTGAATCTTAAATCTGACTTCTCTTTGAGGAGATTGGTAGCATAATTTATCTTTGGTTCTCTGGAATTGTGGTTAGTCCAACTTCTAGAAAGTCAAATTGTAACTGCTTAATAAAATCAAATTCTGACCCATCTAGCCACTAATTTCAACTTCTAGAAACTAAAAGAAGTAAAGACATGGATTATTATTCTGGTTCTGACTTGGACCAATAAATAAGAAGGAATTAGTTGCAAGAAGTAAAGTAAGTGGTAACCTTATGAGGTAGCAACCATGCAAAACTAAAGTCAGGGATAAGTATAGGAATCTCTAGGCCTAGATTCACACGTTTTAGGAAAATGTGTCTTAATTCTATTCCTGAAACAATTCTGGAATGGATTATCAAAGAATGTTTTTTTGAGATTTTAAAAGATAAACATCATAGTGATCAAGAGCACCTAAGTGGCACAGTGGATAGAGTGCTAGGCCTAGTGTTGGAAAGACTCATCTTCCTGAATTCAGATCTGACCTCATAAGCTTACTAAATATGTGACCCTGGGCAAGTAATTTGACCCTGTTTGCTTTAGTTTCCTCTTCTGTGAAATGAGCTGGAGAAAGAAATGGTAAATCACTCCGGGATCTTTGTCAAGAAAACCCCAAATAGGGTCATAAGGAGTAAGACATGACTAAAAATGACTGAACAACAACAGTACTGATCATTGAAAATCAGTCTGGTTCCATCAAGAGCAGGATGAAATAGACTAAACATGGTCCATTCCTGATCTTACTAGATAGTAGATTGGGAGAATTTTTCTAAATCTAGTATTCCTGGATTTTATCAAAATATTTGAAAGATTCTGATGATATATTTGTAGACAGGATGGTGAGATGCAGCTGAGAAAACAGTACTTTTGGAAAGATTCCAAACTGCCTTACTGGACACACATAAAGATCCATATTAACTTAGTGGGAGATTTCTAGCATGGGGAGTGTCTTAGGCACCCATTTCTAATGGAGGGAGTACCTTAAGCACCTACTCTTTTTCCCCAATATATTTTTATGTCATTACATATTTCTTAATTACATGTACAATATTTTTAACATTCATTTGTTAAAAAATGAGTTTCAGATTCTCTTCCACCATTATTCTCCTCTCACCCTCTTTGGGAAGGTAAAAAATTTGATATAAATTATACATTTGATGTCATATAAACATATATCCATATTAGACATGTTACAAAAGAAATAACAGACAACCTCCTCCCCTAAAACAACAATAACAAAGAAAGATAATGTAAAATAAAGTATCCTTAGATTTACATTCAGACTACCATTTCTTTATCAGGAGGGGGATAGAATTTTTCATTATAAATCCTTCAGATTTATCTTGGATCAATATATTGATCAGAATAGCTAAGTCATCATAGTTGATCATCAAGTAATATTGCTGTTACAGTGTACAACAATATTCTTCAATGTTATCCTAATTTTATTCACTTTACTTCATATGGGTTCATATGTTTTCTCAGTTGTTTTCTGAAAGCATCCTGCTCATCATTTCTTATTACAAAATAGTTTTTCATCACAATCATACCACTTGTTCATTCTTTCCTCATCCCCCATGATTTCTGATTCTTTGCCACCATGAAAAGAGATGCTAAAAATATTTTTGTACAGATAGGTCCTTTTCATTTTCTTTTGATATCTTTGGGATACAGACCCAGTAGTGGTATTGCTGGGGCAAAGAGCATGCATAGTTTTACAGCCTTTTGGGCATAGTTCCAAATTGCTTTCCAGAATCGTTGAACCAGTTCATAACTTCACTAAGAATGCATTAACATCTCAATTTTTCCACATCCCCTCCTACATTTTTCATCTTTGTTTTCTATCATATTAGCCAATATGATAGGTCTGAAGTAGTAACTCAGAGTTATATTAATTTGCATTTCTCTAATCAATAGTGATTTAGAGCATTTAAAAAATATAACTAAAGATAGCACTGATGTCTTCTTCTGAAAACTGCCTGTTCATAATCTTTTGACCCTATCATTTGAGGAATGCCTCATAGCCTTATAAATTTGACTCATTTCTCCATTAATTTATCAGGGAAACTTGCTGTAAATTCCCACCCCATCCCCAACAAGTTTACTCCTTTCTGTCTAATCTTGACTGCACTAGTTTTGTTTGAGGAAACATGTTTTAATTTAATGTAATCAAGTTTATCCATTTTACATTCTGTAACGCTATCCTCGTTTGGCCAAAAATTCTTCCCTTATCCATAGATTTGACAGGAAAAATTTTACAGACTCCCCTAATTTGCTCATGATATCACCCTTTATGTCTAAATCATGAAACTATTTTTAACCTTATGTTGGTATATACTGTGTAGTGTTGATCTATGCCTAATTTCCACTGAACTGCTTTCTAGTTTTCCCACAGTTTTGTCAATTTTTGTCCTAGTAATTTTTTAGTTCTTATCTCAAAAGTTTGGATCTTAGGGTTTATCAAACACTACATTTCTATGGTCATTTACTGCTGCTTATTGTCTACCTAACTTATTCCCTTGATACACCATTCTATTTCTTATTACCAGATTGTTTTGATGATTACTGCTTTGTAATACAGTTTGAGATCTAGTACTGCTAGGGCACCTTCCTTCCTTTTTTTTTTTTTTTTCATTGATTCACTTGATATTCTTAATCTTTTGTTTTTTTCCAAATAAATTTCATTATTAATTTTTTATCTCTACAAATAAGTGCCTGTTCTTGATCCTGAATTATTTATCGCCTCAATCAATGACTTGGGTAAAGGCTTAGATCAATCCATCAATAAGTAGTTTTGGAGGGGGGAAGCAAGGCAATCGGGGTTTAGTGACTTGCCCAAGATTGCACAGCTAGTAACAGGCAAGTGTCTGAGGTTGATTTGAACTCAGATCCTCCTGACTCCAGGGCAGGTATTCTATTCACTGTGCCATCCAGCTGCCCCAATAAATTAAGCACCTACTTTTTGTCAGACATTGCCATAAGTGCTGGGATGATTGATATATTTATCTGCTTTGCAAATAGTACAAAGCTGGAGAAAATATCTAACTCATTAGGTGATAGAGTCAGCGTACAAATATATTTGGCCTGAATTGAACAATGGGCTGTTATCTTAATAAAATGATCAATTTCCTCTCCCCCATTCCCCAGGTATTAGAGTACTGGGACTTGAGCCAAGAAGAGTTCAAATTTGTCTCAGAACTTTACTAGTCATATGACCTTGGGAAAGTCACTTAATCTGTTTGCTTCAGCTTTCTCATCTGAAAAAAATATAGGGATAATAGTACCTACTTTCCTGGGTTGTTGAGAGGTTTAAGTGAGACCATATTTATATAATGCATTGCACAGTGCCTGGAACATAATAGGCACTATATAAATGCTACCTCTTATGAATAACCTTGGACAAATCATTTAACTTCTTTCTGCCTCAGTTTCTTCATCTGTAAAATAGGAATAATAAAATAGGGATAATAAATTCCCAGGACTTTGTGAAGATAGAATAAGTTAACATTTTTAAAACACTTTTGAAATTTTAAGGTGAGCTATAGGTATCAGCTATTCCTCTTATTCCCTATTTCCAAGACTATAAGCAACAGAGAGTTGACTAAAAGTGATGATGGAGTAAGGGACTTTCCCATGATTACACAACTAGTATTTGTTAGAAGCAGGACAAGAGTACAGATCTTCCTGCCTCTAAGTTCAGCCTTTTATCCAAAGCCAAATATTAATATTAAATTTTGTAGGAGTAAATATAATTTAAATAATTTCAAATTCTACATTTGGGGTGAATAAGTCAGTCTGGTATAAATAGGTTTCAGGATATTTGGGTAAACAGTAATTGATATGAAAAAGGATTTGGGGTATTTAGTGATCTGTAAGGATACATCTCAGTCAACAATGTCCTATGTCAGTCAAAAAGGCTAATGAAAACTTAGGCTGAATTAAAAGAGATATTGTATTGAAAATAAAGGAGGTGATAAGGCCAATGCATTTTGTCTAGGACAGTTACACCTGAACTATTTCATGCAAAATTAAGTACCATATTTTAGGAAGGACAATGATAAAGTATAAGTACACTCTGAAAGGGCAATCAGGATAGAGAGGGGATAGAGGAACATGTATATATTAGTGAATCAATCAATAATTTATTAAGGACAAAATAAAAGAATCAGCTGTGGGAAGAAGGAAACAAAATGTTAAGGGCTTTGAAGGAATTCAATATGTTTACTCTGCAGAAGAGAAGACATGAGAGTAAGGTTAAAATCTGAACATGCTTGTTTTCTTCATCTATCATAAAGGTTATAATGTGAAAAATAGATTAGGTTTGTTATGTTTACCTAGAAAGAGCAGAAATGGGAGCAAGCAGGTGGAAATTGCAGAAAGGGAGATAACACCTGTCCAGAAGTAAAATAGTTTATCCCTGAAAGTAGAGATAGAGATCATCACTAAAGACAGCAAGCAGAACCTTGGTCCTTTCTCAGAGGAGATACCAAGTGGATTATTTTTCTGGTATAGGATGAACTAGGTGTCTTTGGAATTTCCTTTAATTTTTGAGTGTCTGTTCTTAAAAGAACTACTATTCTTATATGAATAAAGAAGGGATAGACCCAATGATGATATAGTTAGGACCATGATAACAAGTGACAGAGAAAAAAAAAATCAATCAATTATTTGATTTTTATTTTCTCCAGCATGAATAATGATCTTCAGAACAGTAAGGAAGAACAGAACAGAAAACAGAAAATTGGACTGTAAGCTGAGGGAGAAAATGATAAAAGAGAACTTGCTATCACTAAAACAACAGTAGCTACTACGAGTCAATAAAGGAATACCTTTGAAGGTGTACCTCTAGGAAACCTCGAGGATCAACTACAAAATCTTCCATTTGGTTTTTGAAACCCTTCATAACCATAACCTTCATACTTTTCTAGTATTAGTGGACATTACTTTCCTCCTTATGATCTGTGATCCAATGACACTGGCCTCCAAGCTTTGTCTTGATCATGGCATTACATTTCTCACTGTAAAGTGTCTTTTCTGGCTGTCTCTCATTCCTGTAATGCTTTCCCTCCTCATATCTACCTCCTAAATTCCCTGGCTTTCTTTACATCTCAGAAGCCTTCCCTAGTCCTCTGTAATATTACTGTCTTCCCTCTGAGCCTACCTCCCAATTTATTCTGCAAATATCTTGTTTGCACAGTTATGTGTGCATTGTCTGCAATATACTGTAAGTTCCTTGAGACTAAGGTCTGTTTTTTGCCTTTTAAAAGAAATCTCCATAGTTTAGCACAGTGTCAGTCATATAATAGGCATTTAATAAATACTAGTTACTGATTGCCTGAATGAGTCTGTCTCTTGGCTTAGACAATTTACATTCTACTATACTAAAATAACATACAGATATGATTGGTGACCATGATATTTTAAAATTTGTTTTCATTCTAAAACACAAAATAAAATGTGCATTTTCATACACTTAGTAGAATAGAAAAAGAGGATTGTACATAAAGTCATGTCTCCATTCTATACAGCCAGTTTTTCTTTCTAAATATATAGTACAGTCAAACTGTAGCTTTTAAAGCTGGCCTGCTTGTCTGTCACTCTTCCTGACCTCTTTTCTGTTGTAGTCTGAATTATTTTAAAAATTGCCGTCTTTTGATATTTCTTTTCTTTTTTTCTTGACTTCTCTTTCCTTTTCCTCCTTCATCCTATGACATCTCCTCATCCTTCCCTTCCACACCCAAAAGAAAAGATAAACAAATACTTTGTAACAAATATGCATAAAGTTTGGGGTCATATAAAGTTCAATTCAATTAATAATATATATATTAAGGGTCAACTATATGTCAGAGGCTATGCTAAGCACTTGGAATACAAATAAGAACAAGAAAGACAGTGGCTGATCTCAAGGAGCTTACAATCTAATGAAAGAAGATAACACACAAAAAGAAGCTAAAAAGGAGCCCTAGATCTGCCAGGGCCATGTTGTTCTTTGAAGTTCAAACCAAGCAGAGCTACATTTGGGAAGTGAACATTGAGATGGAATTTTTCTTTAAGTTCAAGGGAAGAGGTTGAAGTATCTCTAGTTCTCAAAATATATTACAAAACAGTAATCAACAAAACTAATTGTGAAAGAGAAAATATGATAGTGGAAAAGGTTATTTAGCAAGATCCAGTCACAAATGAAAAGGGTTTGACAAGTTCCAAAATACAACCAACTGGGCAAATGAATTTTTATTTGACAAAACTGCTGGTAAAATCAGAAATCAGTTTGAAAGAAATTGGGTTGTCTTTTTTTTTTTCTTCTTTAAAGCATTCATATAGAGCAGTCATACTCTTTGCCAGACACTGTGATAAGTGTTTTTACACACATTATTTCATTTGATCCTCACAACAATCTTGTGAGGTAAGTGCTATTCTTATTATTATTCCTATTCTATATTTTGGGAAGCTGAGGCAAACAGGTTGTGACTTGTCCCCGTGTTATACATCTAGTAAGTTTCTGAGGCTGAATTTGTATTCAGGTCTTTCTGATCTCAGCATTCTATCCACTGTGCCACCGGCTGCCTCTGAAAATAGTTTTTCTTATATTACAAATCACAAGAAGTTCTACTGAAATGTCAACTAAATGTATGGTCACATCAAAAACAAACAAGAATAAAAAGATTTTTTTTTTCAGTCGTGGCCAGGGGAAAATTCATAATCACACAAGAGAATAGAAGATTTTAAAATAACAAATAGATAATTCCCTTTCAATAAAATTTTTTTAAAAAAGTTTTTTTTCCCCATGATTAAATTCAATGCCACTAGGATAAGAACTCTTTGCATCAAAAAAAAAAATCCCTGATATGTATCTGATATACAAGATCTATGAGGAATTGACACAAGCACATAAGAACATAAAACATTCCCAAATGGGGGAATGATAAAAGGATAATGCAGGCATTTTTCCAAAGAAGAATTGTAGCCTATCAACAACCATGTGAAAAATGTTCCAGATCACTAATAATAAGTGAATGTAAGTAAAAACAGCTCTATAGTTTCACCCCACACCTATCAATTTATCAAAAATAATAGTCTATAGCGCCTCATGCTATTGTGGGCAGCTAGGTAACCCAGTGAAGAGATTGCCTTGATGCATGCCAGGAAGACATCATTCCGAGTTCAAATTTGACCTCACACACTTACTAGCTGTGTGACACCAGACAAGTAACTTAACACTTAACCCTGTCTTCCTCAGTTTCCCCATCTGTAAAATGAGCAGGGAGAAGGAAATGGTGAACCACTTTCTTTGCCAAGAAAACCCAAATGGGGTTATGCAGAGTCAGATACAAATGAAAATAATTGAACAACAATGACAAAGATGGGCTAACTAGTACACCATGGTTGGAGCTATAAATTAGTCCATCTTTTCCAGAAAACAATCTAGAATTATACAAGAAAGGTCACTACATTGTTCAGACATATCATTCAGTGACTTATTCCTCAGCATATGCCTTAAAGAGATGAAATACAGAAAAAAAAAAACCATATGCCAAACTTTTACCACATGTATAAAAGTTTCATAACAGCACTCTGTGTTAACAAAAAGATGGAAACAAAGTGGTATCTGTTCCATGGGGAATCTCTAAACACATTTTGGCATATGGATATAATGGAATATTATTTGAATTTCACAGAAGTGTGGAACAACACTTATAATTTGGTACAAAGTGAATTAAACCGAGCAAGGTGGACAGTATACATAATGAAGACAATGATAATATTTTAAAATGCAAAGATAGCTATCTTTGGAAGACAACTATGATGGGAGGTAGACTGAAGTAGCTTGCTTAGTCAGAATTTCAAGGAGAGAGTAATTAAAGCTGTCAAAAAATGGAATGGACTGGGTCAAGGCACAAAAAAAAAAATCCCCTGTTGTCAGAAGTCTTCTAGTACAGACAAGATAACCACTTGTTAGATGATTTAGAGAAGTGTTAAGCGATCACCTCTGATGACTTCAATTCTGTAAATGATTTCAGCTGCCATGGCCAGGAATTCTACAGAGAAAAAAAGGGCGTGTATGATGTGTCTGAAGATATTTATTACTGTGTTTTCTTTTACAAATTTATTTTTTGTTTGCAACATTCACTTCCATAAGTTTTAAATTTTCTACACCTTTTGAGATAATCATATGGTTTCTGTTAGTTTTGTTGTTGATAAGATCAATTATAGTGATAGTTTTCCTAATACTGAAACAGATCTGCATTCCTGGTATAAATCCTCCCTGATCATAATGGTATTTGTCTCATGATAAGTTGCTGTAACCTTTTTGCTAATATTTTATTTAAAATGTTTGTATCTATGTTCATTAGGGAAATTGGTTTATAATTTTATTTTTCTGTTTTGACTCTTTTGGTTTATGTATTAGCACCATAACGGTATCATAAAAAGAATTTGGTAGGATTACTTCTTTGCCTTTTTTCCCAAATAGTCTATATAGTATGGGAATTAAATAGTCTTTAATTTTTTTTATATAATTAACTTGTAAATCCATTGGAATTTGGTTATAATATTCCTTGTCATTTTCAATTTGGGTCTATTTCAGAATGTAATTGGTGCATTCTTTCAATGACTATTTTACCCTCTAATTCTAGGAGCTTGGGGCAGTTTTTCTTAATGATTTCTTGGAAAATGCTGTCCAGTCTCTTTCCACCATGACTTTTAGGTAGATCAGTAATTCTTAAATTATCTCTCCTGGACATATTTTCAGGTCAATTCTTTTTCCAATGGGTTATTTTATGGTTTTTTTTTCTATTTTTTTCATTCTTTTGATTTTGTTTGACTGATTCTTGATGTCTCATAGTCATTAGATTCCACTTGCTCAATTCCAATGGAATTGAATTGTTTTCTTTAGTTAGCTTTTGCACCTCCTTTTCCATTTGCTCAAATCTACTTGTTAAGGAGTTGTTTTCTTCAGTGAACCTTTTTTTTTTTCCATTCTGTCAAATGTATTTTTAAAGGAATTGTTCAATTTTTCTTCCTTCTCTCTAATTTGAGTTTTATAATCCCTCTTGAGCTCTTTCAAGAAAGCTTTTTGTGCTTGAGACCAATTCATATTCTCCTTTGAGGTTTCAAATGTGAGCTTAGTGACAATGCCATCATCTTCTGAATTTGTGTTTTGATCTTCCCTGTCCCCATAATGAGAATCAATGGTCTTTGATTTTCTGCATTGTTTCTTTCTCATTGTGCTTTTATTTTTCCTGGATTTTAAAGTTGATCTTTGCTTCTGTGGCAGAGGGGGCACTGAGTCACACTTTTTATGCTGGGGGCTAGGGGCCTGGTTATTTGCTTTGTGTGCTTGGCCCTCAGGTTCTGGCAGCTGGAGGTTGTAGAAGTAGGTAACCTCATGCTGAGCTAGAGTTGGTGATGTTGGCTGGTATGTATAGATGTCATGTGGGGTTTTATTGCATTTCCGCTGGGTTACACTGAAGCTAACAGTTTGGGATGGGGGAATGGGGTTTATCTGGTTATTGGAGTTTGACTCCTCAGCTGTGCTATGGAGCTGTGCTAGAATACAGATCAGGCTCACATTCTAATGGATACCCATCCACCATACAAGTGGTAGTTCTCCACACTGGTGTCTAGTGGTTCCCCTGTCTGTGCAAAGGCATGTGCAGGGGTCCTAGTGTTGGAGTTTGCTGACTCCATCACCCTGGGGCTCAGGATCTCCCACTGGTTTGCTGAGGTGAGGCTTGCTGTTGGCTTGTCAGGATGCCTTCCATCCTGTACTGATCCCCTTCAGCCGCAGCAAGAGGGACCTTTCCCACTAGCTTCACAAGATAAAAAACTTCTGCACCCCATCTTTTTTCTGACTCCATTATTCTAGGATTTTTCCTATAGCAGTATTTTCTGGGTTTTTCAGTCAGTAAGGCAGAATGAGAGTGACTTAATGCTTACTCCATCACATTTGTTCCCCTCTAAGAGTATTGCTGTCTTTTTTTTTTTTTGCTTTTTAATGGGCAATTGGGGTTAAGTGACTTGCCCAAGTTCACATGGCTAGTATGTGTTAAGTGTCTGAGGCTGGATTTGAACTCAGGTCCTCCTGTCTCCAGGACCAGTGCTATATTCACTGCGCCACCTAGCCACCCCAATATTACTGTATTTTTAAAAGTATTTTTGTTTGATGAGTAGTTATCAAGAATGACTATGGACCCTATTAATTAATGATTAAAATGCTAAGTTGTTTTTCTTTTTTCTTACATGACCTCGAATATCTGCATTCTCATAGTTGATACCTTTAGACAAATATATGTACTAGTATTTCCTTCGATATCTACTTTAAAAAGAAATTTGAGTTTTCTTTACATAGCATCTAAAGTACTGCTGAGCTTTATGATGAAATTTGATATTAACAACATTTAACATTATGGAAAATGTATATTTATAACCTGCAATGTTATAAATACCTTATATCTGTAGAAGAAATAAGCATTTTAATGTTGTACCAAAACAGTGTGATTAAGTATTTAAAAATTCAAGTACTTTTAGCCTGTTGTAGTTAGCCTTGCACTGCCTTTTGTGTATCTACCTACATCTGAGTGACTGCATGTTTTAGTGAATGCATCAACTGGTTAGGATTCAGGAACCCTGGATTTTGTCTTTGACTTTGTTACTACTACTAACTAGTAGGGAGACCTTGAATAAGGCCTACCCTTCATAGGACTCAGTTTCCATCACTATAAAGTAATTATTATTTCCTGAAAATGGAAGATGGAGAGAATGATGGAGCAGCTTACTGAGGAGAGAACTTGCAATTTTCTCTGTAAGATAGATTTTCATAAAAACAACTCTTAGTTTTATTTATAAGTTCAATAGTTTTCTTACTTTCAATTTTATTACTCTCTCCTTTGGTTCTCATTATTTCTAATTTAGTATTTATTTGAGGATTTTCCATTTGTTCTTTTTCTAGCTTTTTCAATTGCATGCCCAATTCATTGACCTCCATTTTCTCTAATTTTTTCATGTATGCATTCAGGGAAATTAAACTTCCCCTAAGAACTGCCTTTGCCTCAT
>CM053591.1:103857248-103882565 GCA_028646515.1 Pseudochirops corinnae | reverse complement strand
ATTTTTAAGAATGTTTCAAATTCATTTTATTATTATTTTTTCTTAATTAACTTTTGTTTATTTTTAGTTTATATCATTCATTTCCATGAGATTTTGAGTTACAAATTTTCTCCCCATTTTTCCCCTAACTACTACCCCAAAACAGTGATCCCACTGTATACCCCCTCCCCCAATCTGTTCTCTCCTATGTCCTCCCCCATCACACCTCTGACTTTCTGGTAGGGCAAGATGGATCTCCTTACCCCAGTGCCTGTATATCTTAATTCCCAGCTGCATGTAATTAATAATAATTACATATATATATATATATATATATATATTTAACATTTGATTATAAAATTTAAATTCTAGATTCTTTCCCTTCCTCCCTCATCACCCAACCCCACAGTAAAGACAAGCAATTCAATACAGGCTGTACATGTGTAGTTATGCAGAACAACTCCACAATGGACATATTGTGAAAGACTGACTATATTTTCCTCCTTCCTATACTGCCCCGCCCCCCTTGTTCTATTCTCTACTTTGTCCCTGTCCCTTTACAGAAGTATATGCTTCTAACAACTCTTCCCCCCCCCGCCATCTCCTCCATCATCCCCCCTCTCATCCCCATCCTCCCCACTCTCCTATAGGGTAAGATACCCAATTTAGAGTGTATGTCATTCCTTCCCTAAGACAAATTCGATGAGAGTAAGGTTGACTCATTCCCTTTTGCCTTCCTATTCTTCCCCTCCATTGTAACAGTTATTCCTTTCCTCTTCTACAAGAGCAGATTAGCCCCATTTGGCCTCTCCCTATCTCCTCTCATTCTATTCCTCCCCCACCTTTCAAATTCACCTTTTAAAATATCATCTTTTCCTGTTCAATTGATCCTGTGCCCTCTGTCTATGTACATATGTATACACACACTCAGATATATATTCATACACATATATACCCTCCTATATAGACATATGTGTATGTATACATATATACACATTTATATTCTCTTCACCTTTCTGCATACTGAGTAAAGTTTCATAAATTACAATTATTTTTTTTTCCATGTTGGCGTATAAATAGTTTAACTCTGAGAAGTGCCTTATGATTTCTTTCCCATTGTTACCTTCTCATACTTCTTGTATTTGAATGTCAAATTTTCTATTCAGTTCTGTTTTTTTCAGCAAGAATGCTTGAAAGTCCTCCACCTCATTAAATGACCATATTTTCCCCTGAAACACTATACTCAATTTTGCTGGGTAAGTGATTCTTGGTTTTTATTCTAGCTCCCTTGATCTCTGGAATATCATATTGCAGGCCCTTCAATCCCTTATTGTAGAAACTGTTATATCCTTGGTTATCCTTATTGTGTTTCCATAGTATTCAAATTGTTTCTTTTTGGGAGCTTGTAATATTGTCTCCTTGATCTCAAAACTCCAGAACCTGGCTATAACATTCCTAGGAGTTTTCTTTTTGAGATCTTTTTCAAGAGGTGATTGGTGAATTCTTTCAATTTCTATTTTACCCACTGGTTCTAAAATATCAGGGCAATTTTCCTTGAGAATTTCCTGAAGGATTGTTTCTAGATTCTTTTTTCTGATAGTGGCTTTCATGATCAATAATAGTCCAATAATTTTTAAATTGTCTCTCCTGGATCTATTTTCCAGGTCAGTGTTTTTTTTTCAAGGAGATATTTCATATTTTCTTCTATTTTTTCGTTAGTTTGGATCTGTTTAATAGTATCTTGATTTCTGATAAAGTCATTTACTTCCATTTGCTCCAGTCTAATTCTGAAGGAATTATTCTCTTCAGTAAGCTTTTGAGATTCTTTTTCCATCTGGCAAATTTGACTTTTGAAGGCATTCTTCTCCTCATTGGCTTTTTGGGCCTCTTTTGCCATTTGAGTTAATCTATTTTTTAAGGTTTTATTTTCTTCAGTCAGGTTGTTGACTCTCTTTTCATGATTTTCTTGCATCATTTTCATTTCTCTTCCCAATTTTTCCTCCACTTCTCTTATCTGGTTTTCAAAATCCTTCTTAAGCTCATCTATGACTTGTAATCAGTTTATATTTTTCTTGGAAGCTTTTGTTGTGAGAGTTGTGACTTTGTTGTCTTCCTCCAGTTCCATGCTTTGAGCCTTTTTGTCAACAAAAAAAGGCATCTAAACTTGGATTGCTAAGCTTGGTTTGCTTCGTTTGCCTGCTCTTGTTGCCACTCAATTAACTTGATTTTTGAGCCATGGTGGATCTCTGCTTCCCGGGGGGAGAGCTTTGTTCCAAATTGCTGGGATTTTCACAGCTGCCAGAGCAATTAGGAGGCTGTCATCTCTGCAGCCCTCACCAGCTTTGGCTCACTGGTCACATACCTCAGGACCACCACCCAAGACCACAATCCCAATCCAGACAGGTTAATGCAAGAACATTTAGGCTCTGAATGATCGTTTGGCCCCCCTAAAATCTGCAGGCCATGAGCTCTGACGTACCAATGTAGACATGGCTGCAGGGACACCGCTTCAGCTGCTTTCTTGCCCTGGGGGCTGGTGGCCAGACCTGCTTCTGTCCCCCAAATTTAGCCCAGTTCCACTGACCTTTCACTTTGTTCTTTGCTCTTATGGGTTGATAATTCTGAAAACTGCCACAGCTGCCGGTGATCCACTCTCCTGAGTGCTCCAGCAGCAGCTTTTCCTGGCATCCCTGGGGCTAAGCCACAGTTTCAGGCATGCCTGGTTTCATCTCTCAGCACTGTGCAATGAGCCCTTCCCATCCACCTGCTGGACTGCCTTCAGTGGAAGATGTGTTTTTCTCTAATTTTGTGGGTTCTGGAGCTCTAAAATTTGTTTTGAGTCATATTTTATAGGTATTTGAGGTGGTTGTGGAGGGAGCTGTGGAGTTCTCCTGCTTCTACACCACCATCTTGCCTCATTCAAATTCATTTTTATTGTTGAATGTTCATCTTTTTTTTTTTCATTTATGGTTAAGTTTAAATTTTTAGGGAGCATAACTCTTCCTTGCATCCTGAGCTCCATTGCTCTATGGAACACATTATATTCCATTCCCTCCTGCATTTTCTTGTGGGTACAGAATAGTTTTGTGTTATTAAAATTTCATATCCTTTCTTTTTGAAGGTCTTTCTCTTCAGTGTTTGTTAAACTTGTTGCTGAACTGAATTTTTAAATTTTACCACTATATATCTTGGAGTTTCCAACTTTGTATTGTGGTTGCTGTTTTCTGGAGACAATCTACAAATTCTTTCTATTGGTATTCTATTTTCTTTATTCGGAATTTCTGGGTAGTTTTCCTCTATCATTTCTTGCATTATTATGTTTAGGTTTTTCTGACATGTATTCTTCTGAGAGACCTGTAATCCTCTGGTTGTCTCTGTCTGTCTTTGGGATCAGTTTGTTTTGTTTGGTTAGAGGACATATTTTCTTTTAATGCTATTGTTTTTTGCTTTTGTTCTGAGATTATCTTTCACTTCCATATATGTGCATTTTGAATCAATTGTCCCCTCTTTTGATTCTCTGGTGAGACTTGCCATCATAGATTCAAGTTTTTCTATTCTGCCAATTATTTTTATAAGTATAGGCCATGAATTCTGTTCTCATAATTCTCCTTTCTCTTTTAAACTAACAAGAGCAGTGTATTGTAGATCCATGTTTTTTTTCAAATTCCATGGGGTCCTCTGTCTCATCAAGTTTTGCATAATTTTCCTTGCTTTATAGCATTGATTTATAGATGCCCAAACTAATTTACTGGATCTGGAAGTCATATTTCTTTCTGCCATTAATGTTTTTTCCTATTGATTTATCTTTTATTCAAGGTTTTTGCTTTTTCTTCTTCCTGAAATCTTTGGTAATTGCAATATTTTTTTCCCCTCATTTCCCTTAATTGCACACTTTCTGACTCTCTCTCTCTCCTCTGATGGTGGTTTCCCTGGGGATTAGATCTCAAAGTGTCTCAGTCTCTTCCTAAGCTGGTCAATTTGCAGTTCACCAGCCTGAGTTTCTTACCCAAGTGACTTTTTTGGGGGGTCAGAACTGGGTCCAGTTGGCTGGGGCTTAATGGAATGCTGTGTGCCCTTTCCTCCTCCTCCCTCACACACACATTCATAAACACAGTATCTTGATCCATCCCCACTTTTCCTCAGTTCTCCAGACTAGAAATTCAGGGTGCTACCACATTGGTGTTACTATAGCTTGGGTTTCTTCTTTTGTTTAGTTATTTGTTGTTCTGTTTTGCAGGGGTGGGGAAACTGCAGCCACAAGGTCACTGGTGACCGTCTATGTTCTCGACTTCACAGAATAAATTCCCTTAATAAAAAGATTTATTCTGTAAAACTTGGACTCAGTCAAAAGGTCACACCCAAGGACCTAGAAGACACATGTAGCTTCAACCCCAGATTCCCCACCCCTGGTTTAGAGTTTGAGTATTCAAGTCTCTGGAAGGGGTGTGTGGGGCATGTGTGTGTAGTTGAGCTCTATTTGAGGCCCACATATGTTCCTTGCTCCTTTTCCTCTGTTCCTGTCCTCTCCTGCAGAAATCTGTTTCAACATAGAACATTGCCACAATGCTGGCTACCAGGCTCCAACAAATTGTTGTAGCCTGGAGCATAGATTTACATGGTGCTGGAAAGAGCAAGAGGTGACCAGTGTGTCAGGGTGGGTTTTATTGCAGTCTTGTGAGTAGAGTCTTTGGGCCTGCTCACATATCCCCATTGCTGATAGTAGTGGGAAATGTGATACTGCAAGAGCTCAGAAGGCATCATTTCATCAACATTTTTCATTCTAGGTGTCCTAAGCCATGGAGATGGCTGAAGTTACTTTATCTTTGGTGCATAATTGCATTTTGTAGAAGGCATTTGAGTGGCCATGAGGGTCAGAGAAAATATCTAGTCCTCCATCTTGTTGAACTCATGATATGGAAGTTTATGAATTTGTGTTTTTTTTTTAAATAGATTTTGATAGCTTTATTTAAACATAACTGATTTCCTTTATAATCTTATGTCTTTTATTTTATTCAATGAAAAATATTATTCTGAGAAGGGATTCATGATATTCACTAGAATATCAAAGGGGTCTTTGGTTCCTAAAAGTCCAAGAACTTTTACTTTAGAGGGATGAACAAGAACTATAGCTTCCACTGGATGTTGTGTATAAATGACTAGCTCTTTTCCATTCTTTGTCTTGAGATTCAGCAGGATAAAAGGAAATACTGGTTCCCTACAATGACCACAACTTTGTCACATGCAATGGCAGCAGGCAGTGTGTGAACTTGGGGACCAACGTAAAAAGAGGTGGGTTTTTTTCTCCTACTTGGGAATTGGAGTAGGGATTAAATGAAAATTATAGTTTTCACTGACATTGTCAGTCACATGCCTCATTGTCTATCTCTAGTAATCTACCTTTCTCCTTGGAGAAGGAAACAATGTTTCAATATCAGTCTTCTACAGTTAAGATTAGTTATTGCAGTGATCTCTTCTCATCTTTTCATTATCATTGACATTTTGTATGTTGTTTTCCAAGTTCTGCTGACCTTTGTTTTGCATCAATTTGCACAGGTCCTCCCAACTTTTACTAAATGTTTCATTCTCATCATTTCAATGACTCTATAATCCATTCTAATAGTAAACCGTACTTTATGGAACTATTACCCAATAAATGAGCTCCCAGTTTTGTTTTTTTTTTTGTTTTGCTTTGCATTTTTTTTTGGCTACCATACAAAGTGTTGGCACGATTATTTTGTATACAGGAAATTTCTTTCTGCCATTGACCTTGCAATTCATGGTTACCAATGAAATCTCAGGATAAAAGAGTAAAAAAAGATTGTGACTTTTTTTTCCTCCCTTAGTTCCAAATACTTTTTGGAATGGGTGGAACAATTCAGAGTTCCACCCAAATACATATGGAAACATGGAAAGTCACCAGGTCATGAGGTATGCAATAATTTCTTTGATATAATCTCCTTATGCCTATGTCACCGCTTTGATTAAGACTTTATAAAGTAACAAGAATGGTAGAGCTAAAAATACAAGGCATGGCTAAAAGGGTAAGTGACAGAGCCAGAGTAGGTGAGGACAAATGAGGTGAGTGATTTGATTTGTTCCAGCACAAACATGGTCCTAGATGAAGTAGAGAGCCTAGTGTAGTCAATACAGGGATCACCTAAGGGATTATTGACCATTAACTACCCTAGAATCCTGGCCCAAAGTAGCAGGCAGCTTTGTTAATTCTCACAGCACCCTCTGATATTGGGTAGCATCTACTACACAATTATACTTCCTATTACTATGATTTGGGTTCCTTTTATTTCTTCTGCTAGACTGGAAACTCAATGAAGCAAATTTCTAATTTGTCTTTGAAAGCACCTCCATTCCCCTCCCCACCAAGTACAATGGTTTGTTGATAGCATACAGTTTACAAATCCTTGTTGAATTGATTGCTTCCTATTGACTAATTGAGCTGATCCTCAACTGAATTATGAATTAAGCGGGTTGGAATGACGTAAAATTAATTGCACTTAAAAGCATAAGAAAAATGTCTCTAACATGTGGGGATCCGATTTCTATGCAGATGTCTTTGAGATTGGTTTCTATGCAGATGTCCTTGAGATTGTGGCCTGCTCTCAGGGAGCATCCTTTGTCCCATAGATACATTTTGATAAGAGACAACTGACCTTCCCCATGACTTCCTGGGTCCTTGATAACAAATCTTGTCTTATCCAAGCCACTTCCTGGGTATGGCAGACTATTCTATTAGTATTAATATTCCAGGATATGACTGACATAAGAATACTTGAATCTTTGTCATTTGGATCTTTAAAAATTTTGTTCTAAGCATCAATAAATGGAGTTCATGGTTCTTCCTTGAACTGTCCACATGGCCTGGTCATTTCTTATTCACATCTCCAATCACGCTTAGTGCTGGACACTAATGTTTCTGAGTTTTCCCCCCTTTAGTGGCATTGTTTTCAATGGCATTTTAGTGGCATTGTAAATTCAGACATTCAAAAAAATTTCTAAATGTGCCTAAGCTCGGGGAAACATAATGAAGATTATGGAACCATATAGTCTCCTCTAAGAGTCTAAAGAAAAAAACAAAAAAAACCAAACAACAGAATATCTAATATAAAATTCTTATGTGCATTTATCAAGGTGATTGATCTGTTTTATAGGTAAATTCTTGTCCCTCTCTGTATAGTCCTTCTTAAACTCCTCATCACTTTTTCCCCAATTCTGGACTTCCCCACTCCTGAGCAATGAAATAAACACTATCATTGTCACTTCATTGCATAATAATATGAGTTTCTACTAGATTGAATTACTGTTTGGGGAATGGATGAATTCAACTGAATGTTATCTTGAGATGGAGTTTGGTGTAATTATTTAATTAATGGAAATGAAGTATTGCAGTCCTAAAGGGTTTGAATAAATGTTGAAGGACACTGTGGGTAAGACCTGTGGCTTAGTGCCAACTCATAGCAATTCACATTTAAAATAATGAAATGACGAATTTTCATTGCTCCTGTCCTTTTTCCTTCTTTCAGTCTCTGAATCATGATTGAGGCAAAGAAATCTGTCTTTTGCAAGGAGAGCAAGAACCTTGGTTGCTGTGGCAACATGTTGACTGAAGAACTTAAAATAAAGGTGGCTCATTTCCAAATCACTATTTCCCCCTCCTCTTCTTTGCAGAAAAAGATACACACTGGCAAGAAAGCCCTGCTGGAGACTTTGTAATCAATAAACCTGTTGTTTCCTGAGGGATTATGTCTCAAAGCTTGCATGTTAAGCAGGTGAGAAAATGAACATTTGAGTTTCATACTCTATCAAAAATTTGAGGCAATGAACTAAACAATTTTTTTAGAAGTTTGTTTTTTGTTTAGTTTAGTTTTTGTTTTAAATTGGGATAGCAGGGACCTAGCTTGGGTATTGAAGGAGGCGGGGCAGAACCAGTGAAAGGACCTCTTCAAAGACTCTGCTAAAGCAGGGCCTGGTTGCTAGGGTTTGAAAAGATTGTTATTTGTAGCTAACACAAAGTTATTCCAAAATGCACTGAGCCTTAGAAGCAAACATGTTCTAAATTTTTAAAGAGTGGCATGGATTGAACTTTCTAGCTTCTTCTACAATCTTTTGGGGAATCTATGTATCTCTGAGTATATGTGTGTGTTCCCCATCCCTATGATTTTAATAAATGTCAGTTGGGATTCTGGGGTTATATTGGATCTTTAAAGCAAGTTCAGAAGTCCAGAAAAAAAAAATCATCTATTTTAAGATAGACTGGTACTTTATAAATTTCATTTTAAAATGATTGCTGAGGGAGTTCCTACCATAAAATGCGACTTTTTTTTTTTTATCAAGAGTAGGGGACACAGTTCATCTCATATACTTTTATTTTTGTCCATTGTTTCATTTGCAAACGTGTGCCATTTTGACTTTAACCCTTTGTGTTTTAAACAGAAATAAAGTGAAACACTAAGATACACACACCAGAAATGCTGCTTAACTACAAGGCTACAAGGATTCATAGAGATTACAGAGCATTTTCTAACTTTAAATAAATTCAATAGTCCAGGGAAACCAATATTTGATGTTCTATTCAATTCCTTACTGCTTACATTTTGGAATATATCTTCAATTTTCAAAGACATTTATCAAACAGAAGAAAAATAATCCAAGGAAGAATCTTGGTGATAGAATTTAGAGTTGGATGAGCCAATGGTAAAACTCTCTACCTTACAGATGAGGAAACTAGGGAGAGAGAGGTTAAGCGGCTTATCCAAAGTTACACAAGTTCTGAGAAGCAGGATTCAAATCCACATCTTCTGACGCTAAAGCCAATGTGTTTTCTACTAACCTCACACATCCTTGAATCTTAATTGAGAACATCTTTCTTTGCCACACATCATGGTTCAGCCATTTAGTGGGGAAGAAAAAAATTTGGTTGAAATAAAACAAATTATGTAAGAAAAATGATAATGTACACCTTTTACTCTTCCCCCATCTTTAATTTTACATTAAGCCACTAAAAAAAGAGCTACTAGCAATAAAATGATTTAAAAACTACTTACATGGGATTATATGATAATTTTAGTCAGCAACAAAAATGAGGTAAGGTCTCGTGTCACGGTGATGCAACTCTAGTAATTCTGTCTCAGATGAGAGTCTTAAACACTTATATCTAGATGAGGTTTTGGGTGTAACTCAATTCCAAAAGGTTACTCAGTGGTAGGGCTGTGCCACAATGTCATTAATAGCTATGTTTGTCTTTTGCAACAAATGTTCTCTGAACCTTCTCTTATTATTTCAGGTGTGCTGTTATCCAAGCTCATAAAACCCTGGAAGATTTTTTTCCCCAAATACATGTCAGTTTGGGAGAAGAAATCTGTGCATCTATAGGTTTTTGGGAGCAACTTAGCATATACTGTTGACAAAGTCAAAAGTTAATTGAAATTTCATTTGGCTTATGAAATTTTAGTGAGATTGTTTAACAAAAACCTAGAAACTAACTTCCCCTCTTTCTCTGTCTCATTTCTTCCATTAAGTTCCTGATTGTGTAATGGAAGCCTTTACCTTTTAACCCATCTATAGATTTGAAATGGTGGGCTAGTCTTGAGTTCAATGAATTAATGCTTTTCCCAGCTCAGGTTAGTAATGAGTCTACCTGTTTTGTGTGAGTTTTGTTGTGATTCAACCTTTGTACTCCTAAAGGAGTGGTCTTTTCCAATTATCATAGTTTAAGAGTTTTAATTTCAATTGTAAAATAAATTTAAAAATACTTTAAATATAGAATGATATGTCTGATAAAATCCTAAGATTCCTTCAAAGTTCAAGTTCCTCAATGTTCAGGGAAACTATTTTGATCCCCCAAGTTATTAGTGTATTCTCTCCTGCAAATTACTTTGTTGTTGTTATGTACTTTTCAAAAATTTGATTTTCTGCACGCAAGTCATTTTCTCCTAGTAGGATGTAAACTTCCTGAGAAAAAGAACTATTTTGTTTTTCCTTTGTATACACGGTACCTATCACAGTGCTTGGTACATATTGGTTACTTAAAAGATGCTTATTGAAAGAATGATAGAGAGTTTCCATTAATGATCAGGAAGTTTCCATTAACAATAAGACTGCAAAGTATCAAATTAGGACACTGAAGAGTATTGGTGAGAGAGCTGGTCTCAGGTACAGAAGATCTGAACACAAGTCCTACCTTTGAAATACTCTGTGACACCGGGCAAGTCCCTAAACATTTCAGTGCCCCAGGCAAAACTCTGAACAGGATTCCTAATTTTTTCCATAGATCATAGTCCACTTTGACAATCTTGTGAAGTATATAGACCCATAGACCCCTTCTCAGAATAGTGATTTCAAATATATGTGATAAAATAACCTAGAATTACAAAGGAGGAAATTATATTGAAATATATATGTATGTATTATTTTAGAATATGTGAATATTTAGAATATACACGTACATAAACATATATACATACATGTATAAACATAGTATGTGTATATAAATGCACACATGTATGTGTATATATGTTTATATGAGCATCACATGCATACAATACATATATGTATATATGTGTATGTGTGTATATGCGTATAAGTATGTGTGTGTGTGTGTGTTCCAGGTTTTGAACCTTTTTTAAGACTCTAAGTTGCAAAAAAGATATAGATCTGTATTGGTAAAGGGAGATTCTTAATGGGTGATTTATACCTGTATGAAATCACATGTTTGTTTAAAAAAAACTAAATGGGTAGAAGGAAAAGGGATCTGGTAAGCAAAATAAGCCACGTGTATCAAGGCTAAGAACATTCCCTAAAGATACAGCGAAAATATAAAGCAAAAAACAATATACAGCAAAATTTTTGGTAATTGGCCAGAGTGATGATGTCCATTAAAAAAGGAATTGATATTTTGCTTGAAACTGAAACCTTTCTCACTTTTGACAGTCCTCCCAGGGACTCTCAAACTTCTCAAATACTGCTGTATCCGCATTCATCTGCCATTCTCTCTGATGCTTAATGATATCTAGCTTGGCTATCTGTATTTTTTAAAAAATCTATCTATTATCTATCTATCTATCTATCTATCTATCTATCTATCTATCTATCTATCTATCTATTAATCTGTGTCTGCCCCATGGCATCTTATTTTTGCTAGCCTGCAAAGACTTTCACAGTTTATTTCTAAATACTTCTGATGCTGACACTGTTCCTGAGTGCAATTCTACCTTTTGTCAGATTTCACCAGAAATTTTGTCAAATTTCACCAGAAATTTCATCCACTGCCCAGGTTTTATTGTTTATTACTTATAGCTAGAATCTTCTTGCATTCAATTAAATTTCAAAAACATTATATAAATAACAATTATATTCCAGATACTGCATCGTGTGATGAGGTTTCAAAGACAAAAATAAAGCAAACCTTCTCCTTAAGAATTTTTTGTCACCTGTCCTGACCCAGTAAGTCAATCTAATAGGGAGGTTCTTAATCTGGTGCTAAGACCCTTAATGGGGAAAGGAGTGGTTTTAATGTAGAACAATTTCAAGAAATCTCTAAACTTGAGTGGAAAAATTCCACATTTATTTCAATATGATTGGTTTCCTTTCTGTTCCTATCTGTTTAAAAACAGTATTCTCAAAAGGGTTCCATAGGCTTTATCGGGCAGCCTAAGGGGGCTATGATATGAAAAGAAATCTGTTCCATTCCAATAATAAATTGTGCTGCAGTAAAAAGAGATTTGAACCTTCTTTAATCCACTTTGATGACTTTCTGAAGTGACTTGTGATTCAAAGAGTAACAGGTTGGTGCTTATCAAAGAGATGAAACCTTTTGGGTGACTGTGAAACATGGCAATCCAGGTAGGGTCAAAACTTTAAAAAAGAACAATATAGGTGAGTTTTACAGATAGTTCATTATTATTTAGGAAGAAGATCAGTTACTAAAGGAAAGGGCATGTGAGTGCTGTTTAGCTCACAAGCAGCCAGTCAGTCAACAGGTAACAATAATTTGCTACATGTCAAGCTCTGTTTTAAGCATTGAAAATAAAAAGAAGGGCAAAAATAAGTCCCTGCCATGAAGGAGGTTTTATTCTAATATGGGAGACAACCTGTAAATAACCACATACATACAAAATATAATCAGTGTAAATGGGAGTTAATCTTGGAGGGAAGTCATTGGGGGAAGGGTTGGAATGGAAGGTGAGATGGGGAAAGATCTCCTGAAGAAAGGGGTATTTTAGTTGGGACTTGAAGGTAACTAAGGAAGCCAAGTAGCAGAGGTGATAAGGGAAAATCTTCCAGGTATGGTGGATAGCCAGTGAAAAGTCATTGAGTCAGAGTGACTAAAAAGATGGAGTGAGAGAGACAGCCAAAGTATGCTATTGCTGGATAAAATGTCACTATAAGGGGGGTAAGAAAATTGCAATGTAGGAAATGGCCAGGTTGTAAAGATCTTTCAAATCCAAAGAGAGAATTTTATATTTGATCCTGAAGGAACAGGGAGCAACAACAGTTTATTCAAGAGGGGGTGGTGGTAGGGTATGGGGATGTGGGTGACATGATCAGGCCTGTGCTTTAAGGAGATACATTGCCAGCTAAGTGAAGAATGGATTGAAGTGGGGAAAGATGAAGCAGGAACATTGTTTATTAGGCTTTTGCAAGAATTCAGGTGATTACAAAAGACTGAAGTAGGATGATGACTATAAGAAGAGAGAAGAGGATGCATAGATGTTTATGAAGGCAGAAAGGACAATATTTGGCAATTCTTTGGTTCTGTGGAATGAATAAAAGTAGGATATTGATGATGATTATGTTGAGAACTTTGGTTACTGGAATCTTTCATTGCCTCAATAGTAGGCACTAGTTTTGGAAGTAGAACATGTAGGGAAGTTGAGAAGAGAGGAAGGTCCAGGAATAAGAGTAATGAGTTCTGTTTTGGACATGCTGCTTTTAAAATATACAAAAGAAAGTGGGTGATGTGGGACTTGTACTTAGCAGTGTGATTAGGGCTGGTATATAAATTTAAGAATCATCTGAATAGAGATAATAATTAAATCTATGGGAACTGAAGAGATCATCAAGTTGTGATAGATTGCTGAGTGTAATAGAGGGAAAAGAAAATGGACCCAGAGCAGACAACTTGAGGGATACCCACAGTTGGAGGGAGTTACATAGATGAAGAACTATCTAAGGAGATTGAGAAGGTGCTGTAAAGGAGGAGAACCAAGAAAGAGCAGAGTCTTGAGAACCTAGAGATGAGAGAATATCTAAGAAGAGAAGGTGATCAAAATTGTCAAAAACTGGAAAGATCAAGGATAAGGATTGAGAAAAACAACATTAGATTTGGCATTAATAACTTAGAAAAAGAAGGTATTTTGTCAAAAGTTTGCATAAGGTTAATATAATGAGAGAAGAGGAAATGTATAAATGGCTTTTTTTCAAGAAGGGGAAAAGAAATATAGAATGGTAGCTAAAGGAAAAGACCAAATCAAATGAAACTTGTTTGGGTTTTTGTTTAATGTGAAATAGATGTGTCTGTAGTCAGCCAGAAAGGAATCAGGAGGTAGAGAGAAATAAAAGATTGGAAACGGAGTGGACATTATAGCAGAGGCAATCTGCTAGAAAAATAGAAAGGGATGGGATAAGGGGTTCATGTAAAAGGGTTACCTTGACAAGGAGAAGAGATATTTCACCTGAGATCAGAGTAAATGAGAAGATAGTGGGAGTAAGAGTTCTGACAGAAGTAAAAAGAAGAGGGGGAGAGGGAATTCTTAGCAAATGGCCTCTATTTTTCTTTTCAGTATAGTATAAGGTGAGGTCCTTAGCAAAGGGTGGAAGGAGGGATACTGTGGAAGGTTCCAGGAGAGTTAAGAATGTTTGGTATAGCTGCTATAGTGAATAGGGTGGTGAACATATCATGGAAGAGTAGAAGAAAGCAGATTTTGACTCATCAGGCCAGATTCATCTTTCAAAACATTAGACAAACCAGGAAGGAACAGGCAGGCAATGGATTCTTAGTAAACTAGTAGAGGTCAGAAACCTAGGATTTGGACTAAGTGGAAGGGAAGTGACAGAGAGTACACATCAGACAGAACAGCCTGGGATGGCATTCTAGGGCACACTACAGACAAATAGGTCTCTGTAAGTGGCACAAGAGATTTTTAACTGTTAATCTGAGGATAGAAAGGTTATATGTCCTGACCTTGTACATACCACTGGGTGTTAGTGAACAAGGTATATCTTCAAGAGTAAGAAAAAGGTCACTTTACCTCATATATCTTCAGATATTATAACAACTAATTGTGAAGAGTTACTAGGCTCATATACCGGGTACTTTTAATTCATTGATTTATTTGTTAGTTTTAGTATTAGCACAAAAAAGTTGATAGAAAACATTATCAAGTGTGTTTTTATGTAGATGGAAGTGTTGTGGGTGTGGGATAGATATTGATCTTAAAAAGATGAATTCTGTATCTCTAGAAAGGTGTAAGTACTTTTATATCAATGCCCATGCAAACTTGTTATAATCTATATATTGAAAATTACAGTATACAGACTGATGAATTTGTCATCTCACTTTCAGAGTTCAAATCCCAGTTCTGCTACTTACCAGCTTAAGTGACACTGGATAAATCACTAATCCCTTTTGAGCTTCATTTTTTCCCCAAAAGAGAGGGAGACTGGTTGACCTCTAAGGTGCCTTCTAACTCTAAATTTAATTATCACATGAATGCATTCGGTTTGATCCTTTGGTATAAAAAAAAAAACAAACAATACACTTTTCATGAGCTTCTTTCTAATCTAAAACTGACAAAGAGCTGGGCACATTAGCAAAAAAATTTTAAGCAGCAAAATGGACACAATGAGTCTGACATTTGGGCTCTACACAAAAATCTGAGAACACTGAATACACATTTACATTTTTAAAAATTTCAAGGCTTCCTTAAGGGTCAGTGATTCAGTGATTGAGGGATCTGGTTGAAATGCTATATATATTAGATTATTATGAAGGTTAGAATTAGAATGTAAGCTTAATTGTTATTGTAAGTTATACAAAAGATGCTTACATGACCAAAAGAATGAGATTAGAAGCATAAAACTGCCTTAATGGCTTCAAACTTAATGGCTTTAGAGCATAGTGGAATGTATTCATCTGATAAAAGAGCTTTTAAACATGCTTTAGCAATCATTATTGAATCATTATCTTTTCATAAGATGTCATCAGTATCAGCAGCAGCTGTTCATTGTAAAATAGCCTGATTATTTCTTTAACAAAAATAGCTTTCAAAATTAAAAAAAAAAATCAGAATTTGAATCCTTTTGGAATAGTGCTAGTATAGTATAGTACCCAACTAAAGTGGCATACTCAGTAAATATTAACTGATCATGATGAATTGTGATATCAAAGTAACAAAATACAGTTAAAATACATAATTAGTCTTTTCCTGTCTTTCATTCTAATAGATCTTCAATGAAGCAATTGCTATAATGTCTTGCCTGCAAAATAGCAGTCTTTTCTTGTGGGCAGGATTTAGCTGCCTGAAGACATTTCTCAAATATGTTCATAGGACATAAAACCCATTAGAATTACATTTTTTAAAAAAGAAAATCATATTATCTTCAGTTCATGACTGGTGCCAATGCACCTGCATTGTCTGCCTGCAGCTGTGCCCATCAGAATACTGTGACTCACTTGCTTCGTGCTCTATACAGCTTGGCTTTGTGTTTTCTTTTGTGCAAGTGACTGGCATCCTTCCCTAAATCTCTGTCTCTCCCTCTCATATGTATATGTATGCATACACATACATATTGTATACATGCATGCATGTATGCATATACACATAAATATAAACACATATGTACGCATATGCATGGCATATCATATATGTGTATATAAAAATAATAAATAAATATTTATATTTGTATGTGTATACATGCATACACACATATACACACACATATGATAAAGCCTCCAACAAATGGTGAAATATTCAACAAATCATTAGGAAATTTTGTCTGCTTAAAAAAACTCTGTAATTCTGGGTAAAAAGAGAAGGATTCAATCAATCATCTGCTTCTCTAGATGATATCTTGCAAAATACCTGACTTCTGTACTTTTACTCCAATGTCCTGAAATTCATTGTGCGGGCTCAGTTGATGAAGCACCAAAACTGTAAGCTGAAATGATCTCTTCACTTGCATAAACTGGTCGTTAAAGTATTTTTTGAAAAAGAACCATGGCATCTATCTGTCCATCTATCTATCTATCTATCTATCTATCTATCTATCTATCTATATACACACACATATATGTACACATATACACACACATATATCTTTATATACATACACACATATATATGCATATATAATATAGATCTATGATATAGCTATAATATGTAATCTTTTTTGTTATTGTTATTGAGTGTAAAAATAACTTTCTCATCAAAATAACTTTCTCATCTTGACCTATTGTTAGTGTAGCAAATTTAGAGGCAAATAAACTTCTTTGTGAAGACACTTCTTAAAGTTAGGGAAACTCCTTGATCTGTAGGGAACTGACGTCACAGAGGGAAGTCCCTTCACTATTTAAGATTCAAGATTCATAGAAACCTTATTGTGAGGCTAATAACAAAAGTCACTGAGTTCTCTCTCCCATCACTTGCCCACCCACACCTAAAAACTGCTCTTTGTTTTCACAAATTTCTCCGATCTCAGAGGATCAATGACCCTTTTCCTTGTCTAAGCTAACTCTTTCACTTATGCCCTTAATCTGAATCCCTAGCTACCTTCCAAGTTCATCTCAAGTCCATCTCCTATATGATGCCTTTCTTGATTCTCCCCACTCCCTGATGGTACTGCCTTCTACCTTGAAATCAGTCTGCATTTACACAGTATAAGTTTGGTGGCTATTTAGATAGGTCTTAGAATGTTAATGTTATTTTACTGTTTCATTTTCCATTTTTACATCTCCAGCATTGAGTGCCCACGCACAAAGTAAATGCTTAATAAAGCCTTCTTGACTCATTGATAATTTATTTCCTTCTCATCTTCTCCTAGAACAACTCACTCTATCCGTCATTCTCTCTCATTTTCAACAAGCAAATCCTTTCCCCCTCCTTAATTTATCCTTATCTCTCTCCTCACAGAAGGTATTCCAAATATCCTCTTCTCACCTCAAGTCTCCCACAGCTTGGCCTTTCCTACATTTTCTCAGCTGAAGATTTTTCTGAGAAAATTGAAGTCATTTGCCATGAGTTCCATCTTCTTCCCTCCTTTTCACATCAAAACTCCTATAGCATTCCTTAACCTTCCCTTCTTTCCTCCAGTCTCTAGTAATAAGATGACACTTCTCTTTGCCATGATTAGAAACAAGTCCTCTACAATATGTCCTTGAATCATACATACTCCTCTCTTCCTTTCTAGGAGACTGCCTTTTCTTCTCTTTTTAATCTTTAAGTTCTTCCCATTATTTCCTTCTCCATATCCTTCAAAAATACCTATCTTGCTAATTCTAAAAAAGAAATAAAACAAAACAAAACAAAAATAACCCCAAACTTCTATAACCCTTTAAACCTATTATCCTATCATTCTTTATATCCCTTCTCATTCTCAGAATAAATAGAATATTATGCTTGTTGCCTCCAATTACTTTCTTCTCTCATTCATTTACTCTTTTGAAATCTGGCTTATGACTTCACTCAACTGAATCTGTTCTCCAAAGTTGCCAATGATGTCTTAATTGAAAAACAGGATAAACTTTTTTTTTGCTGTCCTCATCTTTCTCAGCTGCATTTGACAAGGTTGATCACCCACTCCTCTGTGTGTGTGTGTGTGTGTATTTGTGTGTTTAAATTATTCTCTCCTATGTGCATGGTTGATCTGATTAATATACTTTACTGCCTCATCACCCACATCATTGCCTAAAGTATAATTGTTCCCTAAGCCACTATTCTAATCCCTCCTGTCTTCCATTCTTTCTCTTGGTAATATCATCAGCTCACCTGGATTTATTAATCATGTCCATGTCAATGAATCCCAGATATATATTTCCTGCCCCACTTTCTTTCTTGACCTTCAACCCCACATTAACACTTTCATGTAGGATATTTCATACTAGATATGTAATTTCTGGAAAGTAACAAACATTTCTTAAGTTCTTACAATGTGCTAGACGCTGTGCTATTTCAGGCTCAAAATGTCCAGAAGAGAACTATACCTGAAAGCTATACCTCTTTGTAAACTTCTCTATGTCTATTGAAGGCACCACTTTTCTAGTTTCTCAGGTTTCTGACCTCAGAGTTACCTGGACACTTCATTTTTCTTCACCCAACATGTCCAAGAAATTGTTAGATCTTGCTTTCTTAGACTCTACAACATGTCTTGCATCTGAAAGCTTTTCTCAAAAAAATAACATCACCTCACTTCAGAGTCTCACCACCTCTCACACAGACTAATGCATTGATCTATCAATTTTTCTCTCTGCCTCAAGTCTTTTCTCACTCAAAACAATTCTATATAGAGCTGCTAACATGATTTTTTTTTTTACTTTAAGCACAGATCTTACTATGTTACTCCACTATTCTATAAACTCCAGTGGGTCTCCATGGCTTGTAGGATAAAACAAAACATTCTTCTGGCTTTAAAAGCTCTTCATGGCCTCTCCTCAGTATTTTTGTCCTTCACCATCCAGTCAAATTGGTCTCTCTATTCATCATGTGTGACATTGCATCTCTTGTCTCTATGATTTTCCTCCTGTTACTACCATTTCATTGAATGAATGCCTCTTTACTTTTGCCTCAGAGAATTCCCCCTTTCCTTCTCTGACTACCTTATATTCATCTCCTTGTATCTATTCTTAAAATGTATTCTATATATGCTTAAATATGCATATGTTTCTTCCTCAGATGCTCTTGAGTGTAGGGGTTGTTTCACTCTTTGTATTTGTATTCCCAGCAACTAGCATGGTGTCTGACACATAGTAGGTACTAAATAAATGCTTAATTGTCTGATTGATTATCCCTCTTTTCTCTAGATGCTGTTTTCTAAGAACCTATATCCCCAGAACCCATTCCAATGGGTTAAATTTTCACCTCTATGGCTATGACTTTAATATTAGTGGATATATGGGCACATATGTATTTGGGAGTCAGTTTGGTATCACAACAAGCCCAAGAAGTAGGTGCAATTACTATCCCCATTTTTATAGATGAAGAAACTGAGGCTAAGACTTTAAAGGTCTTTCCCAGGGTCACACAGCTAGGATGTCTCTGAGGCAAAATCTGAGCTGAAGTACATCCAACTTCAAGTCCAACCCTCTACCTACTCTACCACCTAGCTCTTTCTAAGACTGTAAATTACAGTTGGATCAACAATATATTTTAATGAGATAAATTTACACATAGAAGTATCCAGCACCAATAGAATCACAAATCCAGGCTAAATTAAAAAAAAAAAAGACAATACAAAAAACAAAGCTCAGGGGTAGAGCAAAGAAGGTGGAGAGAAGGCAGGGACTCACATGAGCTCTCTCAAAACCCTCCAAAGACCTTTAAATAATGCCCTAAAATAAATCTTGAAGTGGCAGAACCCCAAAAAGGATGGGGCAAAGCAATTTTCTGGCCCAAGATTTCTTAAAATTTGATAGGAAAAGTCTGTTGCACTGAGGTGAGAATGGAGCACAGTCCAGTGCAGGCTGCACTGGCACAGACCAGGCCACAACAAACCAGAAACAGGCTTTGGGAATGAAAAAAATCTGCAACTACAGTAGCTGCTTCTGGAGTTCTCAGCACACTGATGGTACAGGAGTTGAACAACTGGTCAAGAGGTTTAAGGGGTCTTTGCTGGCACTGAGGGCAGGACTCCATTGCTTTGTCCATACTTGGAAGAAGGTTGTAGTCCTGGGTGGCAGTCCCAGGTGAGGAGGAGCACTAACATATCAGAGTTTTCAGCCTCAGTGGACCAGGGACCTTCTTCCCAATTCCACGGCAGAAAAGAGTGCTTGTGGTCACTCATAGACCAGAGCACAGGTAAGGAGAGCAGAAAACACACCTTTTCTTAGATCTTATCACCTTGAAAAAACTAAAAACTTATAAGTCCCTAGAAGTATCTCTGAAAACAGCTGCCCAAAATCACTAAAGCTTGGGACAATGCACCCTCCATCCTGGAAGCAGAGCCCCACTTTAGCAAAGAGGTAAAATTAAAGAAATAGGCTGAGAAAATAAGTAAACACCAAAAAAATTCTAACCATAGAAAGTTACAAGGTGACAAGGAAGATCAAAACAATCAGTCAGAAGAAGACAACAAAGTCAAAGCTCTTATGTCCTAAGCCTCTAAGAAAAATATGAATTGGTCTCAGGCCATGAAAAAACTTGAAAAGGATATTGAAAATCAAATAAGAGAGGTAGAGGGAAAATTGGGAAGGAAAAATGAGAGTGACGCAAGAAAATCATGAAACAAGTCAACAATTTAGTAAAGGACACAAAAAAGAAAACACTGAAGAAAATAATATCTTAAAAAATGGCCTAGATCAAAAGGTAAAAGAGGTGCAAAAAAACAAGGAGAAGAAGAATGTCTTGAAAAAGAGAATTGACCGAATGGGAAAAGGGGCACAAAAATTCACTGAAAAAAAACCAAACTCCTTAAAAAGTAGAATTGGTGAAATTGAAAAGGAGGTTCAAAAGCTCATGGAAGAAAATAATTCTTTAGAAATTGGAATTGAGCAAATGGAAGCTAGTGACTTTATGAGAAATCAAGAAACAAAACCATAAGAATGAAATATTTAGAAGACAATGTGAAATATCTCATTGGATAAACAATATACCTGGAAAATAGATTGAAAAGATATCTTTTTAAAGTTATTGGACTACCTGAAAGCCATGATAAAAAAAAGAGCCTAGACATCTTCTTGTAAGAAATTATCAAGCAAAACTGACCTAATATTCTAAAACCAGAAGGTAAAATAGAAGTTGAAAGTCTCCATCAATCTCCTGAACTGAAGGAGATCACAAAATGTAACCTCCTAGCAATACTACAGCCAAATTCCAGAGTCCCCAAGTCAAGGGGAGAATATTGCAAGCAGCCAGAAAGAAATAATTCAAATATCATGGAGCCACACTCAGTATAACACAAGATTTAGTAGTTTCTACATTAAAGGATCAGAGGAATTGCAATATGATATTCTGGAGGGCAAAAGAGCTAGGACTTTAACGAAGAATCACCATTCCAGGAAAACTGAGTATAATCCTTCAGGGCAAAAAATAGAACTTCAATGAAATAGAGGACTTTCAAGCATTCCTGGTGAAAATACCAGAGCTGAATAAAATAAAAAATTAACTTCCAAACACAATACTCAAGTGCAGAATAAAAAGGTAAACTGAAAAGGGAAATCATAAGGGACTTAGTAAGTTTAAACTGTTTACATCCTTATATGAGAAGATGATACTTATAAGTCATAAGAACTTTCTTATTATTATGGCAGTTAGAAGGAGTATATATAGCCAGAGGGCACAGTGTGAGCTGAATATGTGTAGAGCCACACACAAGCAGCTTTCCAGAGGACTGCTGCTGTGAACAGCTTTCAAGGTTCTGATTACATAGGATAGTGAGCTCTCTATTCAATGACAAATCAGAGCAAAACATTCATAGAAAATCAAAGTACAGCATTCACCATGTCACAACTCAACAACTTTAACTAAAATGGCCACACAGTTTTCACCAAAGAGGTCACATAGTTTTCAACAAAGTAGATTCATTTAGTTAATCACAAAATCCTTAATTCAATCACAAAGTTCAAAAGTCAAAGTTCTCCACCCCTAGGCAACAGCAAATCATAATTTTCTCAGTCAGTACACAGCATCCAAGTAAAGTCTTCTTTAAGTTTGACTTAAGGCTGACTCTCAACTTCCATGGTTCCTCTTCTTTCATCCCAGCTCCTATCTGAATCCATCCAACTTTCACCTGGTTCAAAGGCAGGCAGCTCCCAGGTCCTTGTCCAGTCCTCCAGGCTATTCCTGTTACACACTGAAGCTCACAGTGTCCAATTCACCTTAAATCCTTCACAGTCTCTATTCCTGGGAAGTCAAGTCTTAACAAAGCCACAAACAAAGTACAGACACCACAGTCATGCTTCCTCTGACAGCTCTAGGCTGGCCTTTGGAAATCTTCAGCAGCTTCAGTAGCAACTCAGCAACTCCAGCTGGCCCACAGAAAAAGCTCCAACGACCACAAGTTCCCAGAAAATTCTGACTTTCTCAGCTGAGGTTTTTTCCTTATATACAGTATTGCTCCTCCCTCTTCAGCCCCTTACTGCCATGTCAGCAACAGGAGTTTCCTGTTCAGCCCTTCCCTGTTATGTCAGTAACAGGGGTTCATGCCTTCTGTTTCTTTAACAGAGGTTTAATTTGAAACTAGCTGCTAAGCACCTCTTAGTTTAGCAACACAAATGGATCTTCAAATTTCATTACCATTACAATATGATGAGATACTATTTATAACAATATAATCAAGAGGTGAGAAAGAGGAATGCACTGAGGGGAAAGGGAAAGGGAGGGGTAGAATGGGGTAAATTATCTCACATAAAAGAGACAAGAAAGGGCTATTGCTGTTGAGAAAATGGCAAGGGTAGTGGGGAACACGTGAACCTTACTCACTGGAATTAGCTTAAAGATTGAATAATATACACACTCACTTGGATATAGAAATCTATCTTGCCCTAAGAAAGTAGGAGGGGAAGAGAAGAAGGGTGAGTGATGGTGGGGGGGAGGCAGTGATCATAGAAGAGAGGGTGGATTGAGGGAGGTGGACTGACTATTCTGAGCAATAGTCAGAAGCAAAACATTTTTGAGGAGGGACAGGATGCAAAAAGAATAGAATAAAAAAAGAGGGAAATAAAATGAAGGGAAATACAGTTAGCAATCATTACTGTGAAAAAATTTTAAACAAGTTTCACCAATAAGGGCCCCATCCCTCAAATATATAGATAAATGAGGCAAATTTACAGAAATAAGAGTCATTACCCAATTGACAAATGATAAAAAAAAATATATGAAGTCAGTTTTCAGATAAAATAATAAAAGCTATCTATAGTCATATTGAAAAAAGCTCTAAATCACTACTGATTTGAGAAATGCAAATTAGAACAATAGTGAGGTACTACCTTACAACTTAAATTGGCTAATAAGACAGAAAAGGAGAATGATAAATATTGGATGGGAAGTGGGAAAATTGATATACTAATGTATCATTGATTGAGTTGTGAACTAATTCAACCATTAGGTAGAGAAATTTGGAACTATATCCAAATATTAGAGTAGCTCTTTTTCTGGTGGTAAAGAATTGCAAATTGAGAGGATGCCCATCAATTGGGGAATGACTGAATAATTTGTGGCATATGATTGTGATGGAATACTATTGTGATATAAGAAAAGATGCAGTAGATACTCTCAGAAAAACCTAGAGACTTAAATGAACTGATGCAATGTGATATGAGTAGAACCATGACAACCTTGTACACACCCTTTGTTTATGTATACAACTTCTAAATTTCAGAATAAAGATACAGTTCTCAAGAGTTGCAAGTATCATCTTCCCATGTAGAGATGTAAACAGTTTAGTGTTATTGAATAACATACTTTTTTTTCTGTTTTTTTTCTTTCCTGTTTACCTTTTTATACTTCTCTTGAATCTTATATTTGGAGATCAGATTTTCTGTTCAACTCTGTTTCTTTCATTAGGAAAGTTTGGAAGTCTTCTATTTCATTGAATACACATCTCCTCCTTTGAAAGATTACACTTAATTTTGCTGGGTAATTGTTTCTTGGTTGCAATTCAGGCTCCTTTGCCTTCTGGAATATCATATTTGAAGTCCTCCAGTTCTTTAACATAGCAGCTGTTTGACCCTATGTAATCCTGACTGTGGCTCCATGATATTTAAATTATTTCTTTCTTACTGCTTATAGTATTTTCTCCTTGACCTGATAATTCTGGAGTTTGGCTATGATATTCCTTCAAATGTTCATTTTGGGGTCTCTTTCAGGAGGTGATAGGTTGATTCTTTCAATGACTATTTTACCCGCTGGTTCTAGGACCTGAGGACAGCTTTTCCTGATGATTTTTTGAAACAAGCTGTCTAGGTTTTTCTCTTTTTTTTTTTTTTTCATCATGGCTTTCATCTAGACCAATAATTCTTAACTCCCATTTTTTCTTCTACTTCTTTTATTTGACTTTTAAAAGCCTTCTCAAGCTCTTACAAGAAGACTTTTGCGTCTTGAGACCAACTTGTATTCCCCTTTGAGGTTTCAGATGTAGTTATATTGACAGTGTTGTTCTCTTCTGTGTTTGTGTTTTGGTCTACCCTGTTACCATAGTAATTCTGAATTGTCAATGTTCATTTTTGCTTTTTCTTCATTTTGTTTACTTCTTTGCTTTTAAAATTGAGCTTTCCTGAGAGCATGGGGTCACTGTCCCAAGCTTCTTGGCTGGGGACTAGGTGCCTGTAATAGTAATTGGTTTAGCAGGATACTTAGCACTTAGTACTAAGTGGATGGACAGTACTAAGTGCTAAGTGTGGAAGGTGCAAACTCTGTCCCATTGTTGAGAAGGCATGAACTCCCCTGTTGATGTGGAAGAAGGGGATTGGCTGAGGTGTGTATATAAGCAAGAATTCCAGAGAAGACAGACAGAATTGGAATGTTGCTCTGGGTGAAGGAAGAATTGTGGAGACTGAAGCTGGCTGAGAGAGAGAGACAAAGAGAGACAGAATTGGAATTTTGCTCCCCTTGAAGGAAGAATCCTGGAGACTGAAGCCAGCTGAGGCAGAGAGCATCTGAGAGACAGAATTTGAATGCTGCTCCTGAGAGAGAGACAGAGAGAGAGAAAAAGTTTCTCTCCCAGCATCTGGAAGCTGAGAACTGACTGAGAACTGAGATGGAGTTTTCCTGAGATCAGAATCAGGTGAGGGCCTGCCTAGAAGGCTGAGAGGGCCTGCCTGGAAGTCTGCCTGGAAAGCTGAGAGGGCTTGCCTGGGCTTGCTTGGAAGGCTGAGAGGGCTTGCCTGAAGAAGTATGACCAGGATAAGACTTTGTTTGTTCGTGGCCTGGCTGATCCTTGAGTTCCAGGCAAGAAAAGTGGTGAAGAATTTGAGATGTGCTGGACCCTGTGAACTTCAGTGTGTGTCAGGGACTGCCCCGAGGACTGGAGAAGGACCTAGGAGCTGTCTCCTTCTGAGGACTGGAGAAGGACCTAGGAGCTGTCTGCTTCTGAATCCAGGTGTCTGTTTGGTGGATTCAGGAGGGAGCTGGGACCTTGGAAGGGGATCCAGGGAATCAGAGAGACCACCCAGAG
>CM053591.1:103822075-103856748 GCA_028646515.1 Pseudochirops corinnae | reverse complement strand
ACATGACATGATCCACATTCTTTAGTAATTTTCACTATTGGGGAAATAAATCATGATCATTAACTTTGATTTCTATTGCCATCATCCCATCTATTCAAACAATAAGGCTATATTTTTTTAGATACTCCTTTTTTTTCCTAATATAGCCAAAAACATTTTTTTTTCTCAGTATCTTCACCATACTTAGATCATTCTCCACTTTAGTCACTATACCACATTTCTATATTCATCATTCATTATGTGTTCTTGTTTTTATCTTCTCTGTCTTTTAAAATCTAACTTCTTTCATGAGTTCCTTTTGCTTCCATGTCAAATTTTTTTAACCAACTTACTCTTTTCCTTGAAACTGATTTCCTCCCCTTTCTATCTTCAAAATTTCACTTCTGAGAAAATTTTCATTTCATTTCCACTCCTCTTTTGCTTGCTTTCTCCTGTATAATTTCCATCCATGGGATTTTTCTTTTTCTTTCTATGAATTCTATGAAATTTACTATCCCCAAAACTAGAGTACTTGTCCTTCTCTATCATAAATTTTAATATTCAATGCTTCCTTCCACCCAAGGTTGTGTTATTTATATCCCCAGTAACCAGTTCTAATGGCTTTTTTTTCAATTCTCATTCTCAAATTTAACTGCATTATTTCTAACTCTATAGGACATAAGTAAGTTGATAACCCACCAGTAGTTCAAATTTAACATGTCAAACATCAGCCTTATAATCTTTCCCCAAAAATCTGTTACTCAAAACCTGCCTTTGATCTTAGAGTACTTAGAAAATAATAATAACATTTTTAAAAAAACAGAGAGATTATCAGAAGGAAGAGACGCCTTGTGGTATAAAATTTACAAAGTAGCACAAAGCCTGGCACACAGTAGGTGGTTAATAAATGCTTTTTCCTTCCTTCCTCAAGAATCTTACAATCTACTAAGGGAGACAAGCATGTACACATGTAAGTGTACATAAAATAGATAAGCCTGGAGATTGTACTTAGATGTCATTGATGTAAGGAACTCATTGGTATTGCCATTATAGGTCATCCCTGGTTAGCACTGATAGCCTTAGAGGGTTACCTATCACAATAAGTGATTAAAAGATTTCATTACAATCTCATGACCAACACATGTCAAAAGCGAACCTGAACCCAGGACTCTGAGCTTGACTTTCTAGCTGCTATGCCACAATAATTTTACAAAGCTTATAAAAAAAAGACAAGATAATAAATATAAGAGGCATAGTAGTAACAGCTGAGGGGTAGGAGTGGTGAATCAGGATTAATTTTCTACACCTAATTAGTTATTCTTTAAAAGCTGAAATGAAGAATTCAATCTTCCTTTGAAATGGACACTGAAAAAATAAGTTATAAATTCTCTCTACTCTTTCCCTCTCTTCATAGTCCTGAAATCTCTTAGTTTTCTCCATTGTCTTTGATTTTAAGCTAGGGATTATGTCATTTTATTAATCTGCAGACAAGGAAAAACAAAAATACTCTCTTCGTCTTCATTCCCCCCTACAAAGAGCAAAATATATTTATTTTAATAGGGACCACACTTGGGCAAAACTTAAGTGTATTGCATTCCAGAAAACCCTCAGTAAGAAAACCACGTTGCAGTAGCTGTTCTGCACTATGGAAACAGTCCATCCCAATCCCAACTTCCTGAAACCTTGTACAGTTCTCTAGGACTGTCTCCAGAGGGGTAGGATGAAGATGTGGTGAGAGGAATTGACCAGATCAGCTGCATCTGGGTACCCAGCTTTCCAAGGACCACACTTGGCCTTATGCATAGTCTCTCACACTGGCTCTTCTTACTCTCCACAGGAGTGGATTAAGTGAGGGGAGCTGTCTATGGGATGTGGGCACATGTTAACACTGCCATTGCATATTACACCACCCAGATAGCCATTTGAGGGAGAGCTTGGCTGCTGTTCCAGAAACAGGGCCAAAATGAAGATGAACTGCTTTTTGCCAGTGGTGTGTTCATTTCTGCAAGCATTTCTCAGTCTTCACTCAAGACTTTCACACAAGGTTCTTCTCTATTAGGCATGTGATTGATCGTGTGGTAAACCATTACAGGTGAAGATGAGTCATACTGAGTGGAGTATACACTTTGGCCCACTTTGTTTATGTGCCTGTCAAGCTCAATAAAATATGTATTTTGTGCCCCAGAAAAAAACAGATGAAATGGTATGAAAATGGTTTCAGCAAAGATTGATTTTTGATTTTGCTATCTTGGCTCATCAGGAAAAAGCTTATACATTCAGGCTTTGTACAATATTTTTCATACAACATTCTGAAGTAACATTGCTATTCAAAATGTAAACACCAGGTACAGATATATTAACTGTTAAATGTGTGTGTGTGTGTGTATGTCTGTATGTCTGTATATGTCTATGTCTATGTCTCTGTCTGTGTGTATATGCATACCGATTGTATAGCACCTCCACAATTTCTCATAGAAGCAGTTGGCTCTCAGTTACCTCTCTCTTTCATCAAAGAGGTTTAAGGTTTTCAAGAAGATAATATTGCTAATATCAGCTTATAATACTTTTGACCAAAATAACCCTAATTTTCTGCCACTGGTGCCTCAAAACACAGGTCCTGTTGTAGAGGCATCTAGATATCTAGTCAAAAAAGAGGCAAAAGTCCTTTTGTCATTATTCGTTTGTTGGCAGTGAAGACAGTGAAAGTATGCCCCCTTAGAACAGCCCCTCCCAACCTGTTTTTTTCAGCCTTCAATACATCCACTCATATACATGTATAATACATATATATATATATATATATGCATATGTGTATACATATATACGCTAAGTACATAGTTTCTGTTAAGTAAACACTTAATAATTTATTTAATTCTATTATCTTAATTATTTCAGCCCTTCATTTCTCATCAGACTACAATCGAGATTTCTCAACTATTCCAGGTACCTCTCCCCTTCAGCTACCTTTTTTATGTGTTCTCTTCCCCCATTAGAATGTAAACTCCCTGAGGATAAGAAGTATCTCTCTTTTTTCTTGTAGTTGTATTTCTAGCACCTAATATAGCTCCCAGCACATGGTAGGATCTTAATACTTTTTGATTGACTGATTCAGAGACTATCTATATATACTTATAACCCTAGTAAAAGCTGACATTGTAAATTACACTTTACAGTTTACAACATGATTTATGGGTATCACCTCATTTCTTTCTCACCATTATGTTATAGGATAGATAGCATAAGTGTTCCTATCTCCATTTTCCAAAGACAAAACCTGAAGCTTATAGAGGATAAGTGACTAGGTCAAATAATTTTGGTAAGTGGCAGACCCAAGACTAAAACCCAATTTCTTTGACTTCATGTTGTGTTCTATCTGGTATACTTTACTCCTCTCCTGATAATAAGTACTATGAATGTACGTAGGTAGGTAGGTAGGTAGGTATGTTTTATATATCTAATGTTTAAGACAAATTCTAACATATAATATGGTCTATATAATAAATAACATGTAGTATATATTATTTATTATCCATGTTAATCATTTTCTTGCAGAGAACTAATGTATCTTCTTTTCATCATAATTATTACCTGCCAATAAATGATGATGTGCTAGAATTTCCCAAGTATGTGGAAACTAAAAGTCAGTCAATATTTTTGAACTAAACTTTTAACCAAAACTCCTACTATTTCTTATGTTGCCTTCCCTCTCTAGGATGTCCATACTTTTCCTTCTCACCTACCTATAGTCTTTAAAGCCTTTTGCAAGCATCACTGGGTATGTGAGACCTCCTTTGAACACTCCAGCCATCATCCTTGAACTCTTCTTGTGAATTCTCATATCACTTAGAATCTCTATCATAGGTCTTTCCTTCTCTCTCTGTCAGCACTTCCAGGTGGAGGGGTCCCTGTCTCTTTGCCAGAGTCATGCCTGCCCTCAATCCCTTCACGAAGCCCAAAATCATCAAGAAGAGGACCAAGAGGACTTGACAGATAATGTCAAGATCAAGATAAACTGGTGTAAACCAAGAGGCATTGACAACAAGGGGATTTAAGGGCCAGATCTTGGTGCCCAATTGGTTATGGAAGCAATAAGAAGACAAAACACGTGCTGTCAAGTGGATTCAGGAAGTTTGGTGAACAATGTCAAAGAGCTAGAAGTGCTTCTGATGTGCAACAAATTGTACTGTGCTGAGATTGCTTACAATGTTTCCTCTAAGAATTGGAAAGTTACGGTTGAGAGAGCAGCTCAGCTAGCCATCAACATCACCAATCCAAATGCTAGACTGAGTGAATAAAATGAGTAAAAAGCTTTGCCCATTTTTATTTGTGTTAAATAAACCCTCAAACTACTAAAAAAAATCTCCATCACACATTTTAGTACTTAGTCATATTTACTGTCTTATTAAGCTAGGCCTCAGATATATCAATTATGTGTCATTTAGACTTGGAGCTCTTTGAAGGTAATTATTTTGTCTTTTTCTCTCTCATCTACAATGCCTAAGGGAGTGCTGGATATATAGTAAGCACTGATTAATATTGTTGACCATGTCAACCAACAGTTATCCTTCATTGTAGACATGGAAGTAAGACTTTGATTCATGAACATATTGATCATTCTTATTTGTTCTGGGTCATAAATACAGCAAAGATAGAATATAAGTGCATTTTGGAAATAGTTATGCTTTTTTTAAAAAAATATAGCTCTCATGGTGTTTTACCATAAGCAGCAGATGTAAACAGTTACTGGAGTGGTATGAAAGGGAAAAAAAGTACTATATTATTTTTCCCAAATAAGAAATAGCTAATTCATAATACTAGAGAGACAGAATTGTTGGATTCAAGTGAGTGTTTTAGTAGAATTTGGGAATGTTCTTCACCTGTCAAGGAAGTTTGGGCATTTTGGAAATGTATTGAAATATGGCTATTTTCAAATCTTAGATTTCTTTTTTGTTGTTCACATGCAAGGTGATCCCTCTGCTATTTAAGGAAGCCCCAAAAAAGGAGCAGGAATAATCAAATAATTCGTGTTAATTTTTTACGGGAAAAAAGGGGGAAAATAAGTGCTGTGTTTAAAGAGGATAGGAAAAACAGGGGAAAAATAAAGAAAGAGGGAAACAGAACAGCCAGACCTACCCACACCCACTTTTTTTTTCCTTCCTGGACAAGACTCCTTATCAAGGGACAAAATCCTCAGCCACACCTCATCTGTCCCTTTGATTCCTGGAACAAGCCCCCACCCTTTAAGACCCACCCATTCTCCCCAAACAATCTTTGTTGCCCAGACACACTTGCCTCCCACACCTAAAACAGTATTGTCATATCATTTGGAATATGCAGTGTTTATTCTATTTTGCACATCTTTAAAACATTTGCCTCTTGGGCATAAAGACAATAACTATTCTTCCTGCCAAGTTATGCTCCTCTAATTCTCATTCTGGAGGAAACAGAATCCAAGATAGGGGTCTTGAGAGTACTTGCATCATTTCCAGGCAGCACACAGTCATAATTTGTATCTGAAAAATCTTAAGGAAGGACAATAAGACTGAAGATTAAAAAAAAATGAAGTCAAGAAATACAAAGTTGAACTTGAGGTCAATTTTCTTTTCAATGATTCAATAACCAGCGCTATTTTGGAACAAAAAATCTCTTATGTCCTAAAGAGGCAATGTTTAGAATAATAGATATTCTTAATAGTAAATAGATTACTTTGTATATTTAAATCAAAGAAATGTAATTATGCCTAGTAATATCTGACTTTGAAATAAAAAGATAATGAAATATTTTTAGCTTTCCAATGACTTACACTAAAATATCTTTAAAACTTAATGCAAGTCATTACTTTCAAAAGTTTAAGGCCTCAGTGAGATGTAAATATTAAGAAGCTCAAAAAGAATTAAAACTTTAATTAAAAATATTGATTGCATGTGTAAGACCCAAGAATCTATAAAATATGATGTTATCCTTTCTATTCATTAGACCGGGAAATGTACCATGATGAATTTGCACTCACTTTTCTAGTAATGTAGCACATGACATTCTAGATAGTTACTGGTTTGTTTCTGTATAAAGAGTTCTGGAAATGAAGCATGCTTTGTGTGTCCAAGGCCCTAATCTTTGTCCTGATTTCACTACTGGGTGACCTTTGGTAAAATAATATTTGTGCTTGAGTTTTTCCATTATCCAAATGAGTAGTAGTAATATTTTTAAACTCCTGATCCACTTCCCAGGGATTTTTATTCATTCATTGTATTCTGTAAATGAATGGAATAGTAGAGAGCCCAGTTTCTCCCATTCCTCCATAATGGAGATCAGATTTTATAAAGACATAGTTAGCTAGAGACAATGAACATTCGTCAATTGCATATAAAAATGGGAAGAGAGTAAATGGGAAGGAGGGAGAGGAAGAGCACCTTAAAAGCCTTTAAGTGATTTTTTTTTTTCCTTCATTGGTTTTGGAAAGCACTTTGTAATTATTTGATAGTGAATTTCATTGAGGACATAATGACCAGAAGAAGACCCAGAGACTCACATAAAAGGTCTTTTGAGAAAAAATATCTGTGTTTATTTATTGGGACAGCTCCCTCACCCACCCAAGTATAATGTTTTATATGAGTATCTTGCCTATGGAATTAAATGAAATGTGCAGTTTCTTGCACTACTTGTCAAGGTAAAAAGGAAGCCAATAAGAACACCAACACCAGTTCCCAGAAGGTGATTGAAATTAGTCTAGGACAGGAGTTCTTAACCATTTTTGTTTCATGGACACCTTTGGCATTCTGGTGAAGCCTTTGAACTCCTTCTCAGAATAATGGTTTTAATTGGTTGAAATAAATGTTAAATTTCAGTGAAAAGTTAGTGAAAGTAAAGTTTTAACTTTGTTGTACCATCCATGTTCTTGGACCCTCTTAAATCTATCCACAGTCCTGCAAGAAGTTGGTCGATTCCAGTTTAAGAATCTCTAGTTAAGGCATAATAGTTTGTGCAGGGCCAGGTGAACCAATATGCAAAGTTGTTATGACAGCATCTTTTCTTCCCTGACTTGTCTCTGAAGTGAAGTCTGGACTTTATAAAGTCACTGATAGGTAGGCACAGATCTGAGCCACTGTTTAAGAAAGATTTGCAATCTTTCCCTAGGCCCTTCAGTCTCAGAGTGTTTCCACTATGGAATTGTGAGCTGCAGAAATGTCAAACCTTCTGACATTAAGTTTATAATTACTGAGATATTTGAGGAAGTTACATCCTTATTCTTGTGCTTGCTCAAGTCTAATGGAGAATTTTGGTCAATCTAATCAGCAAAGCCAAGTATTTCATGACAAAAAAAAGATGTTTTGTATGCTTAAAAAAATGAAAGTGGAACCATTTTCTATAACTGGCTATAGGCCCTGCTTAGTATAAATTATATGTTATAAGACACATAGGATCAACCCTCTAGTTACTCAGATCTGGGTTACAGTAACTCACATACATCTGCTTTATATGGCATGATCAATAATTTCCCAAAGTATCATATTTCTTACTTATGTCAGACATGGACAACCAGGGAGGAGTAACAAAATACTTTTCAATGGCACACAAGATTATACTTTATTCTTTCTCTCTAGGTGAAATCGTCAAATAGGTTAAGTTTTCGCCATCCTTCTCTCACCTTTTAGAACCCCTTCTTCTTAGAACCATCTTCTCTGAGATTTAGACTCCATCACTCCACTTACTTTAATTGGGTATTTGTATAATATTATCATTCTGATAAGTAATCCAGTCTGGCTTTAAATTACTTGTACTCTTCTTTGTCTCAGTGCTCCCAACCTCTGCCTGAAGTAAGAATTAATCTTATTTAAGCCCCTTAGATCACAAACATGGATTTCCCTAATTACCTGCATGTGCCAAGATTGCCTTGGGTGGCTCATGACATAATCTTCCTTGGGGGTATTTGTATTTTTAAAAAGGATTATGTTAAATGTGTGAGATGTTCTATTTGAAAGGGGAAGCAAATACTTTAATAACTGACATTAATGTAGAGTCTCATGGTTTATAAAGACTACATAGTATATACATAACCTTATTTGATCAATTAATCAGTTAACATTTAATAAGTATTTACTATGTACTGGGTGCAGTAGTATGTGTTAGGGATAATATGATAATGATAGTTAACATTGATATAGTACTTTTTTGGTAAATACCATTTTATTTTTTCTAATTACAGTTAAAGAGAATTATCAACATTAATTTGTATAAGGTTTTTTGTTTTGAATTTTTTTCTCCCTTCCTCCCTCCCTTCTTTCACATTCCCATCTCCCCAAAAGAACAAGCAATCTGATATTGGTTACACATTTGCAATTATGTAAACATATTTCCATAATACTCACATAGTAAAAGACGTAACAGAATAAAAGTGAAAAGTCATAAAAGAAAAAAAAGTGAAAATAGTATTCTTTCAGCTGAGTTCAGATTCCTTAATTCTTTCTCTGGATGTGAATAGCATTTTCCATCATTGGTATTTTGGAATTGTCTTGGATCATTGTATTGCTGAGAAGAGCTAAGTCAATCATAGTTGATCTTCACACAATGTTGTTACTGTGTATAATGTTCTCCTGGTTCTGCTCACTTCATTCAGAGTCAATTCTTGTAAGTATTACCAGGTTTTTTCTGAACTCTGCCTGTTCTTCATTTCTTATAACACAATAGTATTCCATACATTCACATACCACAGCTTATTTAGCCATTCCCCAATTGATGGACATTCCCTCAATTTCCAATAATTGCCACCACAAAAGAACTGCTGTAAATATTTTTGTAAATATGAATCTTTTTCCCATTTTTATTATCTCTTTGGGATATAGTATCAAAGCATATGTACAGTTTGATTGCTCTTTGGTCACAGTTGCAAATTGCTCTCTAAAATGATTGATCAGTTCACAAATCCATCAACAATGCATTACTATCCAATTTCCCCATTTCTTTTTCCAACATTTATCATTTTCCTTTTCTGTCTTATTAGTCATTGTGATAGCTGTGAAGAGGTACCTCAGAGTTGTTTTAATTTGCATTTCTCTAATCAATAATGATTGGAACTTTTTTTTATATAACTGTTAGTTTAATTTCTTCATCTGAAAACTGCCTATTCATATTCTTTGACCATTTATCAATTGGGGAATGACTCAGATTCTTAAAAATTTGACTCAGTTCTCCAAATGTTTGAGAAATAAAGTCTTTATCAGAAATAGTGATTGTAAAAATCATTTCCCATCCTCTTTCCTTCTAATCTGGTTGCACTGGTTTTGTTTATGCAAACACTTTTTTTTTAATTTAATGTAATTAAAATTGTCCATTTTGCATTTCATGACATTCTCTATATCTTGTTTGGTCATAAATTCTTCCCTTCTCCATAGATCTGACAGATAAACCCTTCCCTTCTCTCCTAATTTGCTTATGGTAACATCCTTTTGTCTAAATCATGTGCCCATTTTGGCTTAATTTTATATATGGTATGAGATGTACATGGATGTCTAATTTCTGCCATACTATTTTCCAGTTTTACTAAACAGTTTCTGTCAAATAGTGAGTTCTTATCCCACAAGCTGAAGTCTTTGGGTTTATCAAAAAGTAGATTACTAAAATCATTTACTACTATGCCTTGTGTATTTAATCTGTTTCACTGATTCACCAATCTATTTCTTAGCCAGTACAAATAGTTTTGATGATTACTACTTTATAATGTTGTTCTAGATCTGGTTGGACTAGGACATCTTCCTTTGAATTTTTTTTCATTAATTCCCTTGAAATTCTCAACCTTTTGTTTTTCCAGATGAATTTTGGTGTTATTTTTGTCTAGCTCTATAAATAAGTTTTTGGTAGTTTGATTGGTAGGACACTGAATGGGTACATTAATTTAGACAGAATTGTCAGTTTTATTATATTAGTTTGGCCTACTCATTAGTAATTAACATTTTCTCAGTTGTTTTGATCTGACTTTATTTGTATGAAAAATGTTTTGTAATTGTGTTTGTATAGTTCCTGGTTTTGTCTCGGCATGTAGACTCTCAAATATTTTATACTGTTTACAGTCATTTTAAATGGAATTTCTCTTTCTATCTGTTCTTGCTGAGTCTTAACAGCAGTATTTAGAAATACTGATCAATTATTTTATATCATGTAACTTGGCTAAAGTTACTAATTATTTGAAATACTGTTTTTACTTGATTCTCCAGAATTCTCTAAGTAAACTATCATATCATTTGCAAAGACTAATAGTTTTTTTTCTTTTCACCTAGTCAAATTCCTTAAATTTATTTTTCTTTTCTTATTGCCAAAGGGAACACTTCTAGTACAATATTTAATATTAATGGTGATGTAATGGCAATCAAAGAAGTAGTTCACACCTTGTTTGAGCTAGTTAGTTAACACCTTGTTTCAACTCATGATTATATACTTTAAGATCCAGAACTTGTGAATACCACAACTTGTGAATCCTAGAACTTGTGAACTCCTGCAATAGGAAGGGGAGGAGCTAATGATCATATATAAGGAGAGGCCCAGGCTGGAAAGAACAGAACTGAGAAGGGAGTCTTGTGGTGGAGAAGGAGAAAACTTGTGCTATCCCAGTGCTCTATGTTTATCTGTTCTTTGTATGTTGATGTTTGTTTGTGATACTTTCTACAGAAGACCTAGGATCTTACTAGAAGCCCTGAAATAGGATTTTCTGGTTGTCTGTTTACAGAAGTCCTGGAGAAGGGTTTTGGAGGTCCTGGGACTTTACTGGTGATTTGTATTGACCTCTTGGACCTTGTGTGGGTTTTGTTGATTTCTATGTTGATGATTTGTGTTGACCTTTTGGACCTTGTTTGTGGGTCTATGTTGATTTCTATACTGATGATCTGTTCTGAGTTCTCAGATCTTGTGGTGGGTCTGTGTTGATTGCACAGGCAGATAGTGAATTGATGATTGTGCTGGCAATGTGTTTTGACTCTGTTAAGCATTGTCTTTCCAGAAACAGGAACTGTGAAGGACTTGAAGTAGATTGGACACTGTGAGCTTCAATATGCAATGGGAACTAAACAAGGAACTGGATGAGCCAATGGACAAGGAGCTGGAAAAAAGAGCTGAGAGCTGTCTGCCTTTGAATCCAGGCGACAGTTGGATAGATTTGGGCAGGAGCTGGGACCATGGAAGAGGAAGCATGGAAGCTGAGAGCCAGTCTCCAGTCAAGATGAAAAGATCTCTTCTTGAGTACCTAATGCTGATTGAGAAGATTATGATTTACTGTGACTTAGGAGTGGAGAACTTTGACCTTTGTACTTTGTGTTCATTAGGGAGGCAAGCCTCCATAAGGATGATTGAATTAAGGACTTACTAAATGATTGAATTACTAAATGAATGTTAACTTTTACTTAAAACTATGTGACCACTTTGGTGAAAACTATGTGGCCACTTTAGTGATAAGTTGTGAAGTTATAACACTGTGAATGCTATACTTTGATTTCTGTCAATGTTTTGTCTTAGTTTGTTACTCAATAAATAGAGAATTCACTATACTACTATACTATGTAATCAGAACCTTGAAGCTGTTCACAGCAGCAGTCCTTTGGAAAGCTGCTCCTGCTTGTCTTTTTTCACTAATAGGCATCCTTTTTTTTACCCCTGATCTTACTGAAAAGGCTTCCAGTTTATCCCCATTAGAGATAGTGTTTGCTGATGGTTTTAAACAGATATTATTTATCATTTTAAGGAAAACTGTGTTTATTCAGTGGGCAGAAGTCACTAGCCACTTTGAAGATGAGAGTGATTATAAAAGAGCTAATGATACTTGAGGAGAGCTTTGAAGAAAGCTATAGATTCCAAGGACTAAAGGCAAGGAGGAAGAAAACTGGTACAAAGTCACAGTGACAAGAGATAAGTCTCTTGTGAGGAATGGCAAGTAGGTCAACTTAGTTGGAAGGTGTATGCAGGGGATTATTTTGTAATAAGTCTTGAAAGATGAACCACATCCAATTTGCTTTCAGTGTCAAAGAGCTGAGTTTATGCTTTTTCTTAGAGATAGCTGGATGTTAAGAGAGTAGTAGCATGGCAAGGTCATTGGTTTAGTAATATCACTTTGTCAGCTTTTAAGAAAACTAGAGTGTAGAGGGGGAGACCAAAAGTGGAGAAACCAATTAAGTGAAGTAGCCATTTTGAAATCAATGTATCCAAAAGAGAAGTCATTCTTCCCCCCTTAATCCTCCCCACCTCCTACCTTCCCTATTACTGTAAAGAGCACACCATTCTTCTGGTCCCTCAGGTTCACATAGGAGTCATCCTGTATTCCTTACTCTCTCTCATCCTCCCATATCCAATCTGTTGCCAAGGATCTGATTTCACCTTCACAACATCTTTCAAATATGCCTCCTTCTTTCCTCTGATACTGCTACCACTCTGGTGCAGTCTCTCATCACTTCATGCCTTGATTATTGCAATAGCCTGCTGACGGGTCTGCCAACCTCAAGGATCTCCCCAATCCAATCTATCCTCCTTTCAAGCACTAAATTGATTTTCCTAAAATGCAGGTTTAATCATGTCACCCCTCCCTTGCCCCCTCTACTCAATAAACTGCACTGACTTCCCTCATCACCTCATGCCTTGATTATTGCAATAACCTGCTGACGGGTCTGCCTATCTCAAGGATCTCCCCAATGCAATCTATCCTCCTTTCAAGCACTAAATTGATTTTCCTAAAATGCAGGTTTAATCATGTCACCCCTCCCTTGCCCCCTCTACTCAATAAACTGCACTGACTTCCTATTGCCTCCAGAAGCAAATAAGAAATGCCATTTGATATTAAAAGCTCTTTATAACCTAGCCTCCTCCTACCTTTGCCATCATCTTATACCTTATTCTTTAACAGCTACTCTTTGTTCCAGTGACTTTAGCTTTTCCTTGGTTTCAGGAACAAGATAATCCATCTTTTAGCTCCAGGCATTCTCTCTAACTGTCCCCAAAGTCTGAAAGACTCTCCTTCCTCCACTCTGACTAGTGACCTCTCTGGCTTCCTTTAAGTCCTAAATAAATATTACCTCATATGGGAAGCTTTCTCCCACCCCTCTGAGTTTCAATGCCTTCCTTGTGCCAATTATTTCTTATTTATCCTCTGTATAGTTTGCTTTGTTTATATTTATTTGCATGTTAGATTAGTAAGCTTGAGGTCAGGGACTGTCTTTTGCTTCATTTTGTAGCTCCAGTGCTTCTCATAATGCCTGGCACATAGTAGGTACTTAACAAATGTTTATTAAATTGAATCTGAATTCAGCTAACAGGCAGTAAGTGGTGGTGACTAGAGTGGTGACAGTGTGGAGTGGGGAGAAGATAATAGACAAAAGAAGTCTTGTGGAGACAAAATAAACAACAATTGTCAATAAGCCTATGAGACAGGCAATATAGGTATTGTTAGTACCATTTTATGGAAATCAAATAATAAAAATATCTGATATGTGTAACAATTTTTTTAGTTTCCAAAGCACTTTACATACATTATTACAATAATACTACAAACATTATTTTCATTTTATTAATGAGATTGGTAACACTTAGAGGTATTAACATGAGAAGCACTTGTCACATAGTGAAACAAACACTGGATTTTGGAATAAAGACTATAGTTTGAATACTTGCTTTTTTTTTTTTTTTTAGCTTATTAGTGATGTGTCTTGGATAGGTCATTTAGCTTTTCTGTGATAAAAGAAACTGAAGCAAAGTTTTGAAAAGCAGTATGATAAAATGAACAGAATGAAGATTTCCCAGGTTCGAATCACACGTATCAGACACAATTTAACCAACTCACAACTAGTGTGAATCAGGCAGTTCTCTATTGATCTGTGATCTGCATTGGTTGACATAATTCTTATAGAGGAGGGAGATTCTGACAAGAAAAACAAAACAACAACAAAAATGGATATTATCACTATTTGTGTACTTATCTTCTGCAAATTTTTAGATTATAAAAATGGCAATCCTTAAGGGCAGGGCTTACATCATGTTTTGTGTTCTCCCTCCCTCAAGGGAGTGCCTTGCACATAATAAATTTCTAATAAAGTTGATCATTTGAATAAAGTCACAAAATCATATGTGGCTCCTGTTTGGTTTCTTTTATTTGTTCCTTAAACAGTCCTACATTCTAGTTTTTACTGCTTGTTCTAAAATGGAGTATTTCACACTGAAGCATTTAGAAGCATTCATCTCTCTGGGTATTTCTGAACCTTAACCAGAATATCTGCCTCCTACCACCTAGTTTCTTTCTTTCTTTCTTTTGTTTTTTTTGCTTTTTCTGGAGGGGAGAGGGCAGGGCAATTGGGGTTAAGTGACTTGCCCAAGGTCAAATGGTTAGTGTGTCAAGTGTCTCAGGTTGTCAAGTGTCTCAGGTCCTCCTCACATTATTCACTTTATTCACGGCGCCACCTAGCCACCCTACCTAGTTTCTTACATAGCAATTTTGAATGGTAGGAATTTGCTATATATAGCACAACTGTATATATATGTTTTTAATTTTGACAAGAAAGGTAAAGTCCTTTCAGTGATGAACTTTTGGCTATCACACTGAGTGATCAAACTTATCCAAGTTCAAATGGCCCAAAGTATCAATGCTCAAGCTTAAGGAGATAGAAGCAAGGATGGATTTAAGAATCTAACTATCAATATTAGTTAGAATAAATAATAGCTTTAACATGGATCAAAAGACAATAACTCTAAATTTATACATGAACATAGAATCATAGGATTTAGAGCTTGCAGGCATCTTAGAAAATATATAATTTAACCTTCTTATTCTACTGATGAAGAAACCAAATCCAAGAGGGAAAAATTCAATTAAATAAACATATATTAATCACTTATTTTGTGCCTTGCATTGTGCTACACATTGGAAATATAGAAAGAGGCAAAAGACAACCCCTGCCCTCAAGAAGCTTACAATCTAGTGAGAAGTTTATAATCTAGTGAAAAATGTCAAAGCCTCAAGCTGAAGTTGGGAAATTGAAGAACAGGAATTAAAACCCAAGTCTTCTGATTTCAAATGTGATTGCTGAAGAGTTTCTATATAATATCCATAGTTGTTGGACTTCCGTTCCAAGATTGGTCTATTTTCTCCTTAAAGGGACTATCAATTAAATGTCTTAATCACTTTATTCCTATTATAAAACACAGTATTCTGCTCCTGTATAAATAAATCATTGAGAAGTATCATTATCAGAGAAACATTAGACTTAAACTTCACATAAAAATATTTACTTTTTTTTCCCTTTAGTCCTTGGACATTTATGCCTGTAAATGGCAATAAATTTAAAGATGTTACCAACAACACTAATAATGGTGCTTTTCTACATTATTTATTAGAGGTGAATTAAAAATAAATCCTAAGTTAAGTCATACTTCCTGGAACAAAAATGTAATTTAATTTCACATTTCTAGTTGTGGGTCTATCTTCAGTTGTGACATTATTTTTTCAATAGCCATACCACTAGAGATGATAATCCCCACAAGACTGTCTTCCCTGTTTAGTTGCCTCACTGAATAACTCTTTCTCTTGCAAGGAAATTAATATCAGGTTAATGATATGAGACCATGATTGAAAGAGACCTGGAGGTGAAGTATGTTTTCTTTAATTTCCTCTGCAATGGCCATGGTTTTGATTGTGGAACAGAAGGTATGGATTTATAACATGATGTGTGATTGAGCAACAGCTGTCAGCAATAGAATTCTACGAAATTTTCATAATGAAAACTCAAACCACGCAAAATGTACCTGGCTTTGGGTTTCACTATAAAGCTCCAAACTCAGTCTAGATTTTGGAAAGATCTGGTCTGAGTTATATATTTTTGCCAACCTCAACTCCCTCCACCCCCACTCTCCCACGTCTTCCCCATTTCAAATCGTTTCTATAAGCAGAGCCCACTACAGTCTGTCATTTGTACATTTATGACTCTAGGCTGTCTTTCTTTGCTGTGATGGGACATTGTCTTGGGATGTGAAATGTCAGGAATTTTTTTTTTCATTTTCAAAACACTAGGCCTAAAGGATGAAAAAGAATTTGATTATTTTATCTGTCAAACATCAAAGGTCATATAAGAGTTTATTTCAAAACCCTTGTCTTTGTCAACCTCAAAAAGAGACAGGACCTAAACATGGCTCAAAATATGAAAGGCTGCCATACCTTACCAATTTAATCATTGCTGTCAATTAATGCATAGACTGCTAAATCAAAAATCCAGAGGCCTGAGTTCTGTCACTCAGGTGGTAGAAAACTATTTCATTCCTTTATGGTGTGTATGTATAATAAAAATAATATAATATTATAATATTCATTAAAATAAATGGGATAAAAATAACCACAGCTAATTTGGAAGTTGAGAGGGTAAATTAGCTAATATTTACAATGTTTCTCAAATGCCAAACAAACTCCATATTCCAACCTTAATTTTTGATAACTGAATATAATGACTCCCATCTGTTCTCTGTCAGACATGCTATTTATAAGGTTTTCCACAAGGGTTCTTCTTTTCTTGTTTTATCTGATGAGTTCCACATTCCTTTTCATGGTGATGATAATATTGGAAGGAACCTCACAATGGAAAACATATCCTCTATTTTATGTAGTGACAGCTATGTGACCTTGAGCAAGTCACTTAACCATGTTTGCCTCCATTTCTTCATCTATAAAATGAGCTGGAGAAGAAAATCACAAATCACTCCAGCATCTTTGTCAAGAAAACTACAAATGGGCTCACAAAATTGGACACAACTGAAAAATTCTAAATTAGCCAAGTTGCCCGTGTTTCTAAAGCAAGGTCCCAAGGGCAACTGGTTGTCAAACATCCATTTGCTTACACTTATGTATCAAAATCTTTGTCTACAAACACAACCAGAGAGTTGAATTCTGTTTATTTTCTAAAATCAGGTGTTTTTTTTTTCTATTGTGGCAGCAAAAGTCTTGTTTGGTTAGAATTTTAAAAGTGTGGTAAACTCCTCATGTGGAAATTCCTTCCACTAGGGCAGATCAAGAACTTACTGTAACTTACAGCTCTATAGAGTTGACTGGGACCCCAAGAGATAACATGATTTTCCTTGGGTAACAAAGCCAGAATCTGTCACAGTCAGGTTTTGAACCCAGGTTTTTCTGCCCCCAAATAGGTACTCTACCTCCTATACCACAGTACTTGTTCTCAGTTCTTATAAGTACATTTAATAAGTCACATTTTACTGGAACTCATTTATATAGTAGAAGACATAACTAAATAATCACTATTATTCTTAACAAAAATCAGGTCTGATAGCAATAATAATTAATTTTTATGAACGTTGTATCCTTTCTATTTACAGAGGTGAAATATTCATAGATGTATTGGAAAACTTCAAGTTGTAGTAATAATTATCTCTTTTGTTCTGTACCTTTATGGTGTTCAGACCTTTAAAGTAAAATAGCCACCTGCTTGTTTAGAAATATTGATAGATTAGCTATATTAGTCAGGAAAATTTAAGCTTAAAGAAAAACTTCCCAATAGTTAGAGCTATGCCAAAGTGGAATGGGTTGGATAGTACCTGGATAGATACTGGGCCCCAGAGTTCTTCAAGCAAAGACTTTATGGTCACTCTTAAGGTATAATGTTGTGGGGATTTTTTTTAAATGAATGGATTAGACTAGAAGATCTCAAGGGACACCTCTCAACTCTGACATTCAATGATCTTGGGATTCTTCATTTTAAATTTTCAAGAAAGACATGTAGACATCTCATGCATGAGATGCCCATTTTTAAATTTCCAGCTCTCATTCCAAGCATAACTATAATGGTTAAGCAAAGCAGTAAGTCTTCAGAGGGCTTATCTAAACTGAATCTGAACTATTAATCATATACCTGGTTTTTACATCATGTTTTTAAAAATCCCTTTCATTCTTTTCATAGTACTGTGGTTTAGATTGTTATGACTTAACATGGAGGTCATGAAAAGATAAAGCACCTAAAAACTATGTTCTAATTTTGTTAATGTTTCCAACTCATTTCCTATTTTCCTGCTGATATTACAAAATCCCTACCAAAAGTGTTCAGGCAAGTAGTGGAGATTTAAATAACAGATATCCAATCCAAAATTTTGTGGATAATTAGAGGATTGAGTATCTTGAAGAACAAGGTCATTTTTTTTTTTATTACTCATAAATAGTTCACTTCTATGGATGTTTTATAACCTAGTGAGGGAAAAAATACACTTCAGAAAACACTGACACACTACTAAGAGTATTCACTTCATATCCTGGAGAGCCCAAACCAGCAAAAAAAATAATTCATTTTCATCAACTATGCCCAAATATGTTTGTTTCTCTGTGCTTAAGAAAAATTGGGGTGGGGGATGGGGATGGGAAGCCAGCTGCAGAAACAGATGTTATTAAAATACTTAGCTATCACATTGCTGGCCCAAGTGGAACTAGATATTGCTGGTCCCCTATAAGAAGAAATTTAAATTCTGCAATGGCTGCAGCAAAATTGACAAAGGGATCAGAAATGATTTATTCAGAAGCATGTATATATCACTTCCAGCAGACTTGAACTTGAGCAACCCAAATTGTACTTAACCATGTCATTCAGCAAGCAACTGTACTCACACTACACCCTTGCAAAAATGCTCAGTTTAGTGCACTTGGGGAGAGGATTATCACTCCACACCCACACAATCAATTTTTTAAAAACTGGCAGTCATTCCCATCTAATGTTTGATTTCCTTTTTTAGTTGAATCGAATTTCCTTCCTGTTTGAGATATACTAACATTCATCAGGTACTTGTCCCTAACTATAAGAAGTCAAAGAAAACAGAAGTTTTGTAAAATAAAAATGCTTATGACTCTGGGAAGTGAAACAAATTATGAGTGTCATCATTCCTAGTATCATAGATTTAGGTATCTAAAAGGTATCTGAGCGATCACTTGGTTCAACCCATATATTTCACTGAAAGGGAAATGTAGTCCCAGAGACAGTGACTTGACCAAGCCTGTACTGGCCCCCAGTTAAAAAGGTAAGGTTTGAACCCACATTCACTTAGCTAAAGGACCACTGATCCAGAGCTGGAAGGGACTTCAAAGGTCCTCTGATCTATTCCCCTCATTTTTACAGAGAAGAAAATGGAGGTCTGAGGAAGTTGAATAATTTGCTCCAGATCACAGAGGTCACAAACATTAGAATTGGGACTTGAAGTCAGTGTCTCTGACTCCCAAGCCAGATTTCTTTCTACTGTGCTATTCTGCCTCAATTTCTCTCTAAAGGTGAGAGCATTCGTCCCTATCAGAAGACTTATGTTCAAGCTTCAACTCAAATGCTTCATTGCCATATGACTTTCAAGAATCAAGTGTAAAGAAGTATATTTCAGAGGGAAAGATCATAGAATTTAGAGTGAAAGTCCTTGTGCTCCTTTTTACTATCTGTATATTAGTCAACTCACTTTACCTCTCTGGGTCTCAGTTTCCTCATTTCTAAAATGGACTAGGTGGCCTCTTAAATTCCTTCCATTTCTAAATCTGTGATCCTATACTCTTTTAATCTTCTTTCTTCCTTGGTGTAAATAAAGAATTGTATGCTTAATAAGTTCAAATGACATTAAGATATTGCCTGAAAACATTTCCATGAGATGAAGTAGCTACTTAATGGGATTTTCTAGCATTCTCACTATGCTTGATCTATTTCACATTTTATAGTACTTGAATAAATAATGAGTATAGAAGAGAGTCAAAGACTCATAATCAATAGTCATAATACTATAATTATAGTAATGCTGATCCTAGGAACAAGGCCAGTCACAGACAAAACTACGAAGTAGTTAAACTGTGTTTTCTGCCACTAGTTTCCTATTCTATTCCATTTTCTCCACTCTATATTATCTCACATGTCTGTATGCTCTTTTTTTTTTTTCATCATACCCTCCTGTGAAATCCTCCTACTGGGAAAGAATCTAGTAAATTCTTTCACACTAAGATTCATAAGCCATAGTATCTTACTTCTCTCAGAACATTTTTTTTTTGGAGGAGAAAGGAATGACATTTCAGTTGGAGAAATAAATGGGGAAGAAATATTTTTAAATCCAGATCTCCCCATTCCTAAAAGTTCTTCACTTAGTCTTGCCATCTATTACACAGTCATATTATATCTTTTCTCCTTTTTATAGACAAACTCTAGAAAACAGATGTGTACATCTTTGCCTAGATTTATTTACTTCTTACTCACTTCTAAACCCTTACAATCTAGCTTTCCATTCCATCACTATACTGAAAATGTTCTCCATAAGGTTACCAGTGCTAATTCAATGACCTTATCTCAGTCAATCTAATACTACATGATACTTTTGTGCCTATATTGATCTTACTGATCACTCCTATTCCAAACACTTTTTGCTTTCTTGACTTCCATGATACTACTCTCTCTTACATCTTCTACTTATCTGACCACTCCAATCACTCAGTCTTGTTTGCTAGATCATCATACATCTTTTATCTATTAAATATAGGTTTCCCTGAATAGTCTCTCCCTGCTTTTTTTCTCTTCTTCCACTTTACTCTCATTATGATTTCACCAGCTGTAATAAATTCAATGATCTCTCCTAAAAAGATGATTCCCAAATCTAGGTATAGCTCTATTTTTACTCCCATACTTAAGTTCAGCATGGCCAACTGCCTGCTAAACACTTCTATGTGTCCCTTCAGCATCTCAGACTCAACACCTCCAAAACAAAATTCATTCTTCTTCCTTCTTAACCATGTCCTTCCCCTTATATTCAAGTATCCCCTATCTATGCAGAAATCCAAGTTTTCAACTACAGTCATTCATAACGTTTTTGCCCCTCTTCCTCACTTCTCACCTTCTATCAGTTACCAAATCTCATCCATTCTATGTGCACAGCATCTATAGGATCCATCTATAGTATCTGACTCCTCTGCATTCAATTACAAGTCTAGTTCAGGCCCTCTTCACTACTCTCAGACTACCAACATAGTTCCCTATTTGATCTTTTGGAGTATAGGTTCTCCCTTCTCCAATATACCCTCCATACAGTTCTCAAATAAATAATCCAAAGGCATCCCACTAACTAGTCAAGAATGTTTACTGGTTCCCTATCACTGCTAAGCCAAAATAAAAATTCCTGTACAATAATCTGGCTCCTATCTTGCTTTCCCAGTTTATTTCAAAATATTCTGTTTCATAAACTCTATTTTGTAGACAAACTGTTTCACTAGTTTTGCCCCAGGCGTGGCATTCCATCTTCCATTTCTATACCTTTCCACTGAATGTGTTCCACATGTAACATGCATGCCTTTTTTTTTAACCCCTATCTCACAAAATCCCGAGTTTCTATCCTAGTTCAGATCAGGTACTATCTCCCATTTGACTTTTTTTTTTTAATTTATCTCCCTAGCTGTTGTACTCTCCTTCTTCAAATTTTCTTTTGCTTTCTCATGTGCATGTCATATATCTTGTTGAATGTAAGCTCTTTCAGGGAAGGGACTAACTTGTTTTCCTCTTTAGATCTGCCAATACAGTGCTTTGTGATGAAGATTTAATAGGGACAGCTAGGTGGTGCAGTGAATACAGCATCAGCCCTGGAGTCAGGAGGACCTGTTCAAATCCATCCTCAGATACTTAACACTTACTAGCTGTGCAACCTTGAGCAAGTCACTTAACTTCAATTGCCCTGCCTTGCCCCCTCCAAACAGCAAAAAAAAAAAAAAAAAGAAAAGAAAAGAAAAGATTTAATAAATGTTTCTTTAATTGAATTTAGCAAGAGATTTTTCTGGTACTTAAGAGCTTGCTTCATGCAGATAACTATCTATTCCTAAGTCAAGCTCTAGGTTAATAGGTGAAAGATGGTGGCAGCTAAATAAAGAATATATAGGCTAGTGCATCTAAATGGCGAAAATAATAGCACCCACCTCACAGGGTTGTTATGAAGATCAAATGAGATAATATTTGTAAAGCAATTACTCTAGTGCTTGGAGCACAGCAGATATTACATCAATGACATGGGTCCTTCCCTCCATCTCTAGAACTAGGAGGGTGCTGGAGTATATGAGGAGAAGCGAATGGATATGTGAGTTTTAGTGGAGGTAAAATCATTTAAATGAGGCAACCGATTGGGTAAGTGAAGTGCTGGAGAATGAGCAGTCCAGGCTGATTCTAACATTGTACTCCTGGTGGAACAGAAGGATATTGTTAGACCTGACCGAAACTGGACTACTAGAAAAACAGGGGAATATGAAGGAAAGATAATACTATCTGTTTAAGACACATTGAGGTGGAAATGCCAATCTAAATCCAGTTCAAAATGTTCAACAGACAAACAGAAATAGGCATTATTATTATTAACCATAAAAAAAAATCATTAGCACACTTAGGTAGCATTTTAAGATTTGCAAAATGCTGTTTCTATGTTACCCTATTTGATCCTCACAACAATGTTGTGATGTAGATTTATTATTACCTGCACTTTACAGAGAAGACAATGGAGGCTGAGAATGATTAAGTGACCTGCTCAGTGTCACACTGCTAGTTGGAGACAGTTTTTGAGGTCTGGGCTTTCAGAATCTCAGTCCCACACTTTATCTACTATACAACCTAGCTGTTCCAATCAGTTCAGTAGAAAGGTTATAGCTGCATACAGATATGAGAAAATGATCTGAACAACAGTGTAATTAAATCTATGGGAACTTACAAGCTCCTTGAGATGGAGTGTGTAGTGTAGAAAAGTTAGGATTTATAAACATTTATTAAGCACCTACTATGGGCTAGGCATTGTGCTTTACAAGTGGACAAAGTCTTGGGTTACACTCACAGGTAAGGGTATAAGATATGAATGATGATTTAGAAAAATAAATTTTGAAAGAGGTGGAAATTCAGGTAGGAGGAAATCCAAGAGAAAAAATATATATATTAAAAGCCAAAGATGTCAGAATTTCTAGGGGGAGAGGATGACTGAGTGTTAAATGCTTCAAAGGGGTAAAAAATGATGAGTATGATGATAAAGCCTCACTATGGCCATTAGAAAGAAGGCAAAATGCATTTAGTAAGCACTTACTCTGTGTTAGGCACTGGAGTTAAAATATAAGTAAAACCAAAGAAAGTCCCTGGCCTCAAGGAGCTTAAATTCTAATGGAGGAAGATAATACATTAAAAGGAAGCTTGAGGGGGAGATTTCTGTTCACATTAGGTTTCAAAATCATACTCTCCTTATAAAAGAGTTAGAGAAGAATTCAAAATAATGAATAATCATTTCAGTATTTATCCACACCAGGAATTTCAGCGTTTGCACATATTTTGTATTTACTTTTATATGTACATCTAATTTCCTTTGATAGGATATAATTGGCATGAGGGCAAAGATTGTTTAATTTTTGTCTTTGTATTCTCATGTATGTGAAAAAACAAGCGCCTAAATGACCATTAACTTAGACTCAATTTAATTCAATTAGTATGTTGTGCTGGACACAGATTCTTTACTTGTCACCATGGCTTAACAATAGGTTTATAGGTTTGTTTAAAAGTAATGAAATGTTCAGTGACATCTATATTTTTCTCCCATCTCTTTAAGAACAAAACAAAATGAAAAAAAAAAAAAAACCTAAAGTGAGCTCTTCCCACTTTTCCAGGAAAAGTTTAGTGTCCTTCCCATAAAGATTATCTTTTGCTTAATTTCCCATTCAGAGGTATTTTAACAGTAAAACAAATAAATACAATGGGTCAAATGTGAGTAAACGTGAGATTTTTCACATTTGAGGCCAATTGCTATCTATTCTAGATAGATAGATGATAGATAGATAGATAGATAGATAGATAGATAGATAGATAGATAGATGGATGGATAGGAATGGGGGCTGCTAGGTGGCTCAGTGAATAGAATACCAACCCTGGAGTCAGAAGGACCTGAGCTCAAATTCGGCCACAGACACTTAACACAAAAACTAGCTGTGTGACCTTGAGCAAGTCATTTAACCCCAACTGCCCTACCTTCACCCCTCCAAAAAGAAAAAAAAAATAGATAGATAGGAATGACAGTGATTTTTACAAATATTTGATCCTTATAATAACCCTGGGAGTGCTATCATTATCTCCATTATACAGTTGAGGAAACTAAGACAAACAGAGTTTTAATGTCTTGCCTAGGGTCACACAGCTATTAAGTGTCTGAGGCTGGATTTGCACTCAAGTCTTCCTGACTCCAGATCCAGAGTTTAATAATAATAATGATTAAAATTATCTATGCATATTAATACAGCACTTACTATGCTCCAGGCACGGTGATTAGTGCTTTACAAGTATTATCTTATTTTGATCCTCACAACAATTCTAGGAAATAAGTGCCATTATTGTGGTAATAGTATAGAGGAGAAAATTGAGTTGAAGTCACTTGCCTAGGGTCACACAGCTAAAAAATGTCTGAGGCCAGATTTGAAGCAGGGCTTTCTCCACTGTGCCATCTAGCTGCTAAGAAAGATACATATGCAAAAGTCTACCCAAAGTAAACACAGTACACTTAGAATTCATATTTCTAGAGTGCTTTGAGGTTTACAAAGTACTTTACTCAAAATACTTACAAAGTTGATATTCCCAGTACATAGTTCATATTCTGTGTGCCCTTATTTTGCATATTAAATAAATCTATTGAATGAAAGTCATGAAATTATATCTCACTTATAACCATTTCATGTGTAGGCATTATTATATATTTAACCTATGAGAAAACAGAAACAAAGAGTTTAGGGATTCCCAAAGTCATAGATTTTTAAGCTAGAGGGGAACTTAGTGAGCAACCCCTTCCCTTTTCAAAGGATGAAACTGAGCCTCAAAGAAATTTAGTGAGAAGCCCAAAGTGTAACAGACAGAAAGTGACAGATTCCCCTGAGGGTACAAGAAACTGTCAACATAAGAACCGTGGAACCCTCCTAGTTCTCCTCCCATACCACTAAGGGGTTTCCTTAACCAAGGATGAAGAAGACACTTCCTCTCCCTGTGGATAGCAGCAGCAGCAGCTTTCTAAAAGCCTGCTTTTGTGACTTACGTGTTGCAGCCCTGTTAGAGGGCAAGGTGGGGGCAGAATCATTTGAGCTTACAACTAGGTGAATCTAATACTTTGCCCAGTCATATAACATCTGTGCCAAGTCCCTTACCTTTTGAATAACCTATATCATATTTTTTTCCTTAAAGGAGCAAGTGACCACAAAAGGCCACTAATTAGAGAAAAGTGATTCTCCATTCAAATCTGAGCATGCAAATGGTTCCAGCAGGGAGGCCCCAAACATTGCAAATGAAGGGGTTTCTGTTCTTACAGCTCTGGAGGGCATGTTGTTATGCTCTCTGCAGTTGGAAGGGAAGAGTCGAGGTGATTAAGTGCTATGTACATCGTAAAGGCTCAGTAATAATAGGCTATGTTCCATGGTTGTTAGTCACACACAAGGTATGCCTTAGGAAAAATTTGTGCATGAACGATTGTAGAGCAGAGACCTGTGATAATCATCAAATGGACCATATGGAGCAAGAAGACATACAGATGATGGTACTTAACTGAATGCATTTTTTTCCCTCCTGTTCCCTTGAGTACTGATTTGGAAGGACTGAGGATGCACAATGGATCTCTGGGATTACCAGAGCCTAAAACACAGAAAAATTTGCAGTTAAGGCCAATGACTGAAATTTGACCCAAAGGAGAATAGGAAAAAAAAACATGAGAACTCCAGAATGTCTCTAATATTACATGTATCTTTTATTGAAAATTAATTAGGGGGGGAGGGAATACCTTGGGCTCCTGCTTTCCCTTCTGCAGGGATACACAAATGCCCTCCCATTATGAAGGTATCAGCTCCAGGGGGGCCTTCAGCAACCCAAAACAGGGGATCTGAGGTTCTGCTGGTGGTGCACAAACTGTGACCTTATCCCAGGAGACCAGAAATGTCAGCTTCTGTTATGCTCCAGCCAAAGCACTCATTCAGCTAGAAAAAAGGAATGTCACTGCCATTAAAGAAAGTGAAGGAAAGTGGATGATTCTTCCTCAAGTCAAAGGATCCATAGACAAAAACAAGAGGAGACTGAAAGGTTGTTTAAAGACACAGTAGAAGCTAGACATCCTTCTATGAGTCTTCTGCTTTGTAAAACTTTTCACCTTTACACAAATATACATCCGCATGTCTCCAGCTATGAAACACCTTATGTGGATCCAAATATTGCCACAATTTATTGGCTATGATATTGTTATCAAACTCAATATCAATATCAAACTCACCACTGAAGAAGCAAGAAAACATGTTGCAGAATTTGTCTATTAGTATGCCGGAAGCAATCACTGAAGTAATGTGACTGCTGTACAGAAAACAACTATCACACAAAGGTCAGATGGGCTTTTTCTCCAAAAGTGCAGGGAAGTTACAGAAAATTGTAGAGATCATAAATGTAATGAGATGTACCTTGATACAACGTTTGAATATAGTACAAGATCTATCCCAGTATGATGTTCTTGTGATGCCAAACTTATATGGGGAATCCTTAGTGATTTGTATGCTGGCCTGATTGGAGGCCTTCAGGTAACACTAAGTGGAAACATTGGTGCCAATGGAGTCACAATCTTTGATTCAGTTCACAGAATTGCCCCAGACGCTGCTGGGAAAGACATAGCCAATTCCATTGCCTTGCTTCTGAGTACTGTGGTGATGTTGTGTCACATGGGGATGCATGGACACATGGCTGAAATCAAAAACTGCCTACTGTGCAACAGTTAAAGATGGGAAGAGCTTCACAATAGATTTGGGAGGAAACAGCAAGTGCTCAGACTTCCCAGAGGATATCTGCTGCCCAGTAAAAGACCTAGATTAAAGGAAAGCTTCTCCTGTCAGACACTTTGCAGCCATCACTACTAATGAGCATGATAGAAAAAACTATTGTAGACATCCACCATCTGTATACCTAGGGGTTGCTTATTTCTTGACAGAGAAAACATTCTAAATTGGCCTTTTCTTAATATGTGTGGTGCCCAGGGGTGGCTAAGTGGTGCAGTGAATAGAGCACTGGCCCTGGAGTCAGGAGGACCTGAGTTCAAATCCAGCCTCAGACACTTAACACAAAACTAGCTGTGTGACCTTGGGCAAGTCACTTAACCCCAATTGCCCTACCTTCCCACCTCCAAAAAACCAAAAAGTGGTAATGATTCAGTTTCATTGGGGCGGCTAGGTGATGTAGTGAATACAGTACCAGCCCTGGAGTCAGGAGGACCTGAGTTCAAATTCGACCTCAGACATCTGACACACTTACTAGCCATGTAACCGAGTGACTTTGGGCAAGTCACTTGTCACATAACTCCAACTGCCCTCCTAAAAGCACAATGTGTGTGTGTGTGTGTGTGTGTGTGTGTGTGTGTGTGTGTGTGTGTGTGGTGCCCAGGCACCCAACTGATCCTCCAATGCTTACTTATAATGGACTTTTAAAAAAAATGTTTTGTTTTATTTATTAAATGTTTCTGTCTAGTGAAAATGTTTTGTACATTGTAGGGATAGATTTCTGTCCTATAATTTTCCATTGTAAGCCATTTTACACCTCAGTTAGAAAAGGTTTTTCCCTCTCAACTGAAAGACTTGCTATAAATATCAAAATACTATATTAACAAGAGAAATGGCTATTTTAAAAAAAACAACCTATTTTCCTTGAAGTTTGTAAAGTAAAATGGAAATAAAACAAGTAATGGCATAGCACAAAATGACATTCTTATAAAAGTAAACAAGAATAAGAGAAATTTCTTGGGAGGATCTCATGAAACAGGATAGAGATGATACATTATAACGTTGCATAGAGCTAAAAAACAGAGATTGACTCTAAAAGATTTATTGCATGCATGAATAAAAATTGCACATCCAAGATATATCGACTCAGAAAACTAATTTTTGGTTATTAAAAACTAGGTAATCTATGGACTACAGATAGCATTCTAATCTAACACGATATTTTGGAGTTATTTTTGTTAAACTGGCTTATTTTAATTTCTTTGCTTGTAGTATCACTTTCAGTGAAGAAAAAGGTATGACAGTTCCCTGAATCAAATGTTTATTGTACATTTGGAATGAGTAAAGCTTTCTGCATAGTTTTAGTAAATACCTGGAAATTCCCACCCATGGAGCTAATGGATGTGTTGTGTGTCGTGTCTGTATCTGTCACCCTGCTAATGAAGCAGCTGTCCCAGCTGGAGAAGGTACTGCTCAACGTCTGGCTGTCCTCTGAGAGGAAACACTTAGCTCTCCAGCTGCATTCAGGAGCTCAAATGTTGATATACTTCTCATTACATTTTTTAGCATCTGCTCATTCTCCTACAGGGAACACCAAGTTGTTGCTTTCCCTGAATAAATAATACGACAGAACCAGCAGCAGCAGCAACAATAGCAACAACAACTTTCTGTCTGGCTGCATAAACTAGAGTGACTACAGGAAGAATTGACGCACACTAACTGGTAAAGCCTTTCCTCGTGTCCCCTGTACTTTTAAAGATGGTAGTTAGGTTTCCTAAGGCCAAAAACTATTGTTTGTCCTCAGAGACCCCAACCTAACATCTGAGGGCTTAGACTGATTAGAGGAGGGCAGGGGGAATTTCACTCATCCAACAGTAAGCTCCCTTATTAGATAAACTCTCCTCACTGTGTTTTGTGGTTTTGCTTTGGTCTATAGGTTAGTGTGGTTTGGGACCTGTAGTTGACCAGTCCCCCTTACAGCTCCAGAAACCTGAGGGAACAAGATAGCAAATATTTCATATCATACCCATAGTCAAAGTAATTATACCTGGGTCACTCCTCAGTCCCCCTGTGAGGGGAAGGGAATCCCTTAGCTTTATAACCAGGACTTTAGCTTGCTCAAGGTGTATGTACTTCATTTTATTTATCTTGCTGACTCTACATTTTTGGTGGCTAGTGATAGCTTATGAGAGTGCCTGTTGGGTTCAAAATAAATAGCCAAATCATAAAGATTTTTAAAAATGAAAAACAAAAGTCTAATATCTAAATCTTTGTTATGACAATCTGAAGATCTTCCCTGCCCCTAGGCCCTTTGCTGGAGTGGCTGAGTGACTCTGAGAACCTTCCCTGATTTGAAAGTATATTGTGCCCCTTAATAGGCTGAATGTGGTCACATGGAGCCTGTGGCGCCAGGCTTGTTTTTTGGGAATGCCCGTGCCTTGTAGCTCTGTGATTGGGCAGTGGGTCAAGAGGGCTGTGACATTCTCCAAGTCAGGAGAAGACTATATATATGCCCTGATGTGAGGTTTTGCTTTGGGGATCACTTTGAGAAGAGTTGTGTGATTTGGCCAGATGAGACTCTGGGAAGCCGTTGAGCCCCCCAGCTTTGAAAAACTCAGATGTTAGTGCTTCCCTCTCTGGTAACTGAATAGGTAATTGTTGTAATGGTCAGATGCTGGAAGCCATCTGCTGATCTGTTTTTCTGTTTGTTTGTAACTTGTGTTTGATTCTCTGAAGTTCAGGTTGCTGACTTTTCCCCCTCAACTAGGTAAATGATATGTGTTTGATTGATTAAAGTGAGATTGTTAGCCCATTTTGAGTTGCTTTCCTTTAGAAAAGCAAATCTAAGAACCTGTGCTAGCAGACATCCTGAGTATGCTAGGGTGCTTGCTGATACAATCTTTCCTTTTCTTCAAAGTGTAGCTCTAGCCCCAAATATTCCATGACTAATATTAGTTCACAGTTGCATGTTGCTTAAGGTTTATGAGCTACTTTGCATACATTATCTCATTTGATGCTCACAACTTAGTATATTAGTTTCCATTATTATCCCCATTTTATAGATAAGGAAACTGAGTTATAGAGGTTCTATAACTTACCCAATTAGAAGTTTCATTAAAGAACTTAAAAAAGGAATACTTTAAAGATCAAATGAGAGTGAGGAAAAATTAAAAAAAAATAAGAATAACACAAGATAAATAAGATTATGACAAGAAAGGCAACCAATTAGAAAAGGAGATCCAGAATCTTAAGAAAGAAAATGACTCCTTGAAAATCAGAATTGGGCAAGGGGAAGCCAGTAAAGTTATAAGAGATGAAGAAATAAAACAAACAAAACATTAAAGAATGAAAAAACAGAAGAGAATGTGAAACACCTCTTAAGAACAACAGCAGATCTACAGAACAGATCAAGAAGAGCAACCATAAGAATAATTAGACTACTTGAAAGTTCTGATAAAAAAAAAAAGAATCTTGATACAATAATACAAGAAATTATTAAAGAAAATTGCCCTGAAGCATTAAAACCTAAAGGGAAAGTAGAACTAGAAAATATCCACCAATTACCACCTGAAAGAGGTCCTACAAGGAAAACTCACAGGAATATTATAGTTAAATTCCAAAACTCCTAGATCAAGGAAAAAATATTATGAGCAACAAGAAAAAAATCAATTTACGTATGATGGTACCACATTTGGAATCACACAAGACATAGCATTGGAGACACTAAAAGATTGCAGGTTCTGAACACTATATATGAAAGAGCAAAAGAACTAGGCTTCTGGCTGAAAATACCATACCCAGCAAAGCTAAGCATAACTGTGAATGGGAAAAAGTAGACATTTGATTAACTGTCAGACTTTTAGGACTATGTTTAAAAAAAACAAAACAACAACAACACCCTGAACTCAATAGAAGATTTGAAATACAAGAGCCAAGAGAAATATAAGGTATATACCAATGATCAATTACAAGGGACTCAATAAGGATAGATTGTTTACTTTTTATGTGTGGAAAATGTACAACCCATATCTAAGATTGTTGCTAGTAATTTGGTAGCATATACGGAAGGTTGGGGTAAATCTGAGTATGATATGATTTCAAAAAGTAAAACCATTCAAGAAGAGCTAAAAGAGTAATTATCTTATACAAATGAGGTACATGTGGAAGAACTACTACAGATGAATAAGTTGGGGAAGGGTGACTGTTAGTTCTGGAAATCTACTTTCATCGGGAATGGTTTTAAGAAGGAAAAATACATATCTATCTAGAAGAGTATAAAAAGTCTTCTAAATTTAAAAAAGAAAACTCTAAGGGGATAGGGAGTAGGGAGAGGATAAAAGATTGATCTTTAGAGGGGAGGGCGAGGGAATAGGTTAACAGTGGAGTACAGAATGGTGTTTAAATTCAGGTTTAGAATGGGAGGAAAAAGGGGGGAACTTTTGGGGTAGGAGGACAAAATAGGTCAAAGGAGTATACAAAAGGGTGTTTAGCTATTTAGGGGAATGGGAGAGTAAGGGAGGAATTGCTGGAGTGGGGGTAGATTAAGTAAAAGGAGGTCAAGGGAACAGGTAGAAGTAAAGTAGAGGAGTTAAAAAAAATAGGAAAAAAAAGATACACAAATAAAAACAAGATTAGGAGTAGAATCTCTGAAGGAAAGTATGTGTTAATATATGTATGCATGTATGTATGTACATATATATGTATATATTTATGCAAATATCAATATCTACATATTAATATATCCATGCTCAGTTGTGGCCTTAGGATAGTGGGTAGGGGGGAGAAAGGGGGGAAAATAGCAAAGTCAAAAGTGTACAGTAGAGAACAAAAGAAAGCTTACAAGGAAGCAAAGATGGACAATTTTCAACTTAGCACACAGTATTTAATGTATAGGCTTTCTTGAAATAATAAGTTATTGTTATATATTTTGAAGCCTCTTCTCTGTTCTGATGTACACGACATTTTTTTCTTTTCTTATTTTATATTTAAGTTAAATATTTAAGTTTATATTTTTTTCTTTTTCTTTTCTTTTCACGTATTTAACTTCTAGTATTTGTCTAAAATAAAAAAAAAAAGAAATTTCTTGCAGGATTTAAACCCAAATCTTCTTGATGTCAAGTCCGCCACAGTCTATAATATGACACTGGTTCTTTATAACAGACCTATAATCTGTGGCAAGGAACATTAATGAAGCAAGTTTTCATTAGAAAAAATTACCCTTACTCGCAAAGACAAACGGGGAGTATAGCTTCAAGTGATCTTCATAGCTTCAAACACACTTTGAAGACACATTCCCTGATGGTCTACTTATACAGTCCAAGGCAGGGCCTATGCTATGCTTATATCTCAATGTAGTCTGATTTGATGGCATATTAACAGTAACAGTTAAGCTGTTCTTCCTGGTTCACCTTGAATTTCCAACTTAGGTACATCTCATGGCTTTCCACATCTTCTGTATCAGCTTCTCATGAAATCTGACTTTCCTGGGCTTTCCTGACTATTCTAGCCAATATTGATCTGTCATTTTTCTGAATTCTGCAAGAGATAGGTTTGCCTGATTAAATGTAAATTTAAAACAAGATTTAATTTCTGCTATGTACTGTCAATGAGAGACTCTCTAGTCAAAATATTTAAATAATAACTAATTAATATGATGCTGGTTTGTAACTAAAAACTAATAGATATGATAATAAACAAATAATGTGTATTATATATATATGTATATATATGGGTGTGGGTATATATGTGTACACATACATATATAGTGTATACATATATGTATATATGTGTATAAACACATATATACATATATATATTTATTTATATTTATGCACAGTATTTGGGGTAAAGTGAATTGCCCAACATCATATAGCTAGTGTCAAGTATCTGAAGCTGAATTTGAACTCAGGTCCTCTTGACTCCAGGGCCAATACTCTATCCACTAAATATTTTCTTCATATGGACAAGATTCTACTTAAGTGTTCTGGGAAAATAGATACCACTTATTAAAGCACTGTGATTTTTTTTTAATGTAGTTTGGATTCACTAGGAGCAATTTATTGTTTCTATGAAGTTTCAGTTCAACATAGATGAGTATGAGCCCAAGTTTGATGGGGACCTGAGTAAAATGGAGTTTATGCTGGGACATACCCACAAGGTACAAATAATGTTTTAGCCTCCACCAAAGAAACTGTTAAAGACAGCACACAGCAGGGCAAGTACTTATGTCCCAGATGACTATAGCACATTGCTTGAGTCCAACTGCAACAGAGAATTTGGAACAGGGAAGTAGAGAAAACTTTGTTTCACTTCTGTCACACTGGAGCAAGTAGCTAATGTTCTTCTAATTGCACAGGAAGGGCTCAGTTTACTTTGTTTATGAAAACTTGAAAAAATCATCCAAGGGAATGGGACTAGTAAGTAATTTAAAATTTTAAATCAGCTATTTTTCCTTTAAAAAAGAAAGAACTTATTCTATGATAATTAATGCTTTTTAGTATTACTCATGGTAAAGGTATATTTTACAAATGTGGATTGTTTTCATATGTGAAACAGAAGATAATGGACTTTGTTAATGATTTAAAAAGAAACCCTCTTTAATGTATAAATAAAATCCACTATCAATTCATACCAATTGGTGTGATATTTAAAAGTGCACAATAGACTTATGCTGGTAGTTCTTCTACTTTATTTATAATGCTACTCTGCTTTTTACTGTGCTCAAAATAAAATGTCTCTAACAAATGTCATTTTTCTCTTCCTAATATAATTTATAAACAATTCACTCACAGTAACAGTTACTACATTATTAATGAAGAGAAAAAAATCTGGCCCAGCTATGATTAATTTTAATATTTCCTCTCTTATTTTTGTTTAAGCTTAACAAAACTGTCATATTTTTCTTATTTCATTACCTCTCATCACTATTCCTGTACCAGAAAGGACTGTTAGGACATCACAATGATTATGTAAGGATAAAATATACATCTGGAGGAAATACACACACACATATACACGCATATATACATACATATGTGTATATATGTACATACATGCACATGCATATATATGAGGAAAAGACCAGTAAAAGTTTATAAAACAAGGTTTGTTTCTTTTTTTCTCCATTGAAGCCCGTGGAACCTCCAGATTTGGTGTCTTACATCATAGTTCTTGAAGTGCTACATGAGGGAGCAGTAATAGAACTAAAGAAAATAGAAATTTGAAAAGCAGATGCATTGCTAGAACAGGTGGAGAAGGAGGAGATTTACAATGCAATTTTGAAATCAATGAGGGGCTGAATATTAAGATATCAGAAAGAGAGAATCATCAAATGCACATGACCTTATGTTGAATAAATCAGCCCAAAGCACATTTCAGAGCTTCTATAATTTCCCAAAATATTTCACCTACAAACTCTGTGCAATGGCAGGGACCAATCTTGGTCCTGGAGAAAGCAGATGGAAATGTACCTCCTTGCTTGACTTAAGGAGGTACGTTTATGTTGGGGGTCAGGAAAAACAGAAAATTAGGTGCAGAACATTTGGTACATTAAAAGTTGTGGTAACTGCATATCCTGTGATAACTTATCTGACTTTTTTTTGTTAGAAAAGAAGGTTCACCATCCTGTTTCTCACATACAGTTTCCCCATCCATTGACTAGTTTTTGGATTATCGAGTTCCATCCGACTCTTTGGTATATTGTTAATGTGCTAGTAATCTGCCACGTGAAGTAATGAGTTTCCTATGTTTAGAAGTATTGAAGCATGGATATAGACCATCATCTAACGCCATACACCAAGGTCAAGTCAAAATGGGTGTATGATCTAGGTATAAAGGCTGATACTGTAAATAATCTGGGGAAGCAAGGAATAGTTTACTTGTCAGATTTATGGAAGAGGAAGGACTTTATGACCAAAGAAGAATTGGAGAGCATTATAAAATG
>CM053591.1:103779952-103800763 GCA_028646515.1 Pseudochirops corinnae | reverse complement strand
GTCCTCCACCTCATTGAATGACCATATTTTCCCCTGGAACATTATACTTAATTTTGCTGGGTAGGTGATTCTTGGTTTTCAACCTAGCTCTCTTGATCTCCAGAATATCATATTCCAGGCCCTTTGATCCCTTAATGTAGAAGCTGCTAGATCCTCTGTTATCCTGATTGTGTTTCCACCATACTCAAATTGTTTCTTCTTGGCAGCTTGAAATATTTTCTCCTTGATCTGGGAATTCCAGAACCTGGCTATAACATTCCTAGGAGTTTTCTTTTTGGGATCTTTTTCAAGAGGAGATTGGTGAATTCTTTCAAGTTCTATTTTGCCCTCTGATTCTAAAATATCAGGGCAATTTTCCTTGAGGGATGAGATTCTTTTTTTGATCATGACTTTCAGGTAGTCCAATAATTTTTAAATTGTCTCTCCTGGATCTAGTTTCCTGGTCAGTGTTTTTTTTTTCAATGAGATATTTCACATAGCCTTCTATTTTTTTTATTTGTTTGGTTCTGTTTAATAGTATCTTGAATTCTTATAAAATCATTTGCTTCCATTTTCTCCACTCTAATTCTGAAAGAATTATTCTCTTCAGAAAGCTTTTGAGATTCTTTTTCCATCTGGAAGATTCAACTTTTGAAGGCATTCTTCTCCTCATTGGCTTCTTGGGCCTCTTTTGTCATTTGAGTTATTCTGTTTTTTAAGGTGTTATTTTCTTCAGTCAGGTTGTTGACTCTATTTTCATGATTTTCTTGCACCATTCTCATTTCTCTTCCCAATTTTTCCTCCACTACTCTTATTTGGTTTTCAAAATCCTTCTTAAGCTACTGTATGGCTTATAACCAGTCTACATTTTTCTTGCAAGCTTTTGGTGTGGGAGTTCTGACTGTCTTGTCTTGCTCCCATTCCATGCTTTTATCCTTGTTGTCCCCAAAAAGGGAATCTAAGGTTGGATTGCTGGGCTTGCTTGGCTTCCTTTGCCTGCTTTTGTTGTCAGTCAATTACTTGACTTTTGGGTTTAGTAACACTCTGCTTTCAGAGGGGAGAGCTCTGTCCCAAATCACTGGGGTTTTTGCAGCTGCTGGAGCTATTAGGAGGCCACCACAATCTCTGCAGCCCCTTCCAGCTTTGGCTCACTGAAAATGCACCTCAGGAAAACCACACAAGACCGCCGTTCTGATCCAGCCAGCTCAAGGCAAGAGCACTTAGCCTCTGAATGGTTGCTTACTCCCCCTGCAATCTACAGGCTGAGAGCTTCTGAAGAAGCCATGTGGAGGTGGCTACCGGCCCCCAGCTTCAGCTGCTACTAGCCTGGGGCAGTCTGCCAGACCATCTCCCTCCAATTTATTGGAGTTCCACTGACCTTTCACTTAGTTCTTGTTTGTTATGGGTTGGTAATTCTGAAACATGCCACAACTGCTGATGATTCACTCTCCTGAAAGCTTCAACCTGAACTTGTTCTGACTTCCCTGCAGCCAAGCCATGGGTTCATGTGGTGCTGGTGTGTGCTCCCAGTGTGCTGCGATGAACTTCTTTGCATCTGCCTGCCAGGCTGCCTTCAGTGGGAGATGTGTTTTTCTGTACCTTTTGTGGGTTCTGGAGCTCTAAAATTTGTTTAGAGTAATATTTTATAGGTATTTGAGGTGGTTATGGGGGAGCTGTAGAGTTTTGCTGCTTCTATGCTACCTTCTTAACTCCTCACCCTTATAGAAGGAATGTTGATAAGCATAATTCAATTTCCCTAGTAGTATTTTTGGTTGTGAGACAATGGAAACACAGAGGCTCACCATACATGTCTTTTATTTGCATCATTTTGGCTTCTCAATGTTATGTGTTCCTTTCTCATGCCCCAAACGGCCCTCTCATATAACAAAGTGAAGTTGTCAAAGCAAATCAGCACAATGATGGATTTATTTTCTCTGGTAAAAGACAGTCAAATTCATCACTGCAATTTAGGATTGGAGTTTCAAGGGGTGAGGGTTCAGCAGAAAGAGAATAGATTAGGATAGTTGTTTGGTGGGTCATGATACACTGTGAATTATGTAAGGCTGTAACTATTTGTCTGTAGTAGAGAGGAATAAGGAACTTAGATAAAGAATTGTACTGGACACAGTCAGCCTGATTGTGTATCTTTACTTATAAAATTTCAGAAATAGTAGCACTAAATAGTGGGTGACAGGTGAGACTCACAGCTGAAGAGTAAGACAGGGAGAAATGGGAAGATAGGAGACTATGACCAGTGAGGGAACATTATGAATTCAATATGATGAATATAGCACAGTTTCTGGATAACTTGATGCTAAAGCTGTGATCAGCTAAATTTGTGACTGAGGCAAAGTGGCAAAATAGACCTTTGAAACTGATGAGGTAGATGAACTCAGAGATCAGACAGTTATCATTATGAAGAATGAGGTCCCTGAATGTGAAGGTAGGGCTGGAGTTATTATATGAATAAAATTCTAGATTCCTCAATGAAAATGAGAGAGTGACTAAGGGTTGGAAATAAAAGCAACAATGACTTAGATAGGGTAATGTAGATTAATTAATGAAACACTATCAAGTGACACACTACACTAGGCAATAGAGATACAAAAACATCTGAAACAATCTCTGCTATTAAGGAGTTATATTCTCTTTCAGGTGATAACAGGTACCCAAACAAACATACAAAAGGAGAATATGTAAAATATTCAAAATGAATATGAGGTAATTTTTAGAGGAAGAGTGATTAAAAATTGAGAGAAAATCAGGAAATTCTTTATGTAGCATTTGAATTGACCTTTGAAAGAAACTGGGTATTCTTAGAGGTAAAATTGAAGAGAGAGGTTTTTTTTAATACCTGATGAAATGCCTTTGAAAAAGCATGAAGATGAGATATATAATTTGAAGTGTGATGATCAGAAAAAGGCCAGTTTGACTGTACCAAGAAGTGCATGAACAAGAAAAATATGTAATAAAACCAGAAAGACTTTAAATGTTTAAGCTAAGGTTCTACATTTCAATCAAAAGGTAATAGAGGGTAACTCTATTTAGAGTATTTTTGTGCAAATGAGAGAAATGGTAAAACCTTTGCATTAGGAAAAAACACTTTGATAACTATGTATAGGATGGATGAGAGAGAAAGAACCTGAGAAAGGAGAGATCTGAAGTATGAGTGAGAGAGTCTTGAAATAACAGTTGAAAAGGAAGGATATTCTATTGCATTTTATGTTGACTCCTCCTCATTCACTGACTCAGAGTCCATAATAGAAGGAAAAATAAACACTGAAGAGAGTGGACAAAGATGAGGCATCCTTTTTGAGAAACCAAAGAATATATAAGGTCCAAAAAGGTGCAAACGTAGTAAAGAAGAGGAGTTTGCCTGTTAAATAAGCCCTGGGATCTCAGTGAAAGATGGGGTGCAACTGAATATCAAATGGCAGTCAACTAGGATTAGCTCCACAAAGATCTCAGAAAATAGAAAGTTTCTATTCCAAGTACTCATGATCAACATCCAACAATTCTTATTTTATTCTGTCACTTGGGAGGAGAAAATGAAGTTGGTGACCTTGCACAGCTCTCTCTTCCTCAAATAAATGTTAACAGCACATCATGCCATCATCTCCCTGATATCATGATCCTCTTCAAGAATGAAGGACAAACACAACCTGTGAGTAATCCAAGCTGCCTAAATGGGGACCCAGTCAGTTAAGTGACTCAATTTGTTTTCTCCCTCTCCCTCTTGTCTCCAAAAGAACGTAAATTTTGATGGCCAAAAGCTGCCTACTTCACTTGGGTTTTACTGGCTAGATTTCTTTCTCAAAGACAAAATCTTAAACCTAATTCACTCTGGAGCTCATAAATTGGACAATAGGTCCCTACCCAAATCCCATTTAATGGCTAATTTTTGGATGCTATTTTCTTACAGTGAAGGTATACAGCAACTGTTTCTCTTTTGGCCAGTAACCCTGAGGGTATTTCCCTCCCAGATTTATTATTATTATTTATTATCATTATAATTATTATTATTAAAGGGGCCATCCCTTGACTCATTTCTTAAAGAGGTCTAGTCACTGAATGGGTGTTATCTTACTCAAAGCCAGAACCTGAAAAGACATTAGCCTAAAAGAGCCAGGGTTTCCCATTGCTTCCTGGACCATCTTCAGATATCTTGATGAACATCTGACCACTGCACCTAGATGGCTCTGGAGGAGAAAATGAGATTGGGAACCTTGCACAGTCTTCTGTCAAGTCAAAGTCAACTGCAAGCCATATGATCATCTTCCTGATCCTTTTTTTTTTCTTTTTTTCTTTTAGAACTTCCCTCCTCTCTCCATAGTCATAAGTTCAACTTTATGCACTGGTATCCAAAGACATCCTTTGGGTCCCCTTTAGTCTAAGGAAAGCCCTCTCCTAGGAAAATAGTGGGTAGTAGTACAGGAAAAATTTCTTTCCCAGAGCTTTTGTGAGAATCAAATGAGGACAGGCATATATAAATGCTTCATGGATATCAATTCATGAATGAATAAATTTAAAAAAAACTAATGAATAAAAAATCATTAAGCACATGCATAACTATATTCAGTTATGTATCAGACATCATCTTTTTTCTTCATACAAAGAGAAAAGATTTTGATTGGGTAAAATGATGACAACTCTTGTTAGTCTAAGCCTCTATGGTCAAAAATTAAACTATATGTCTAGATAATCACTATATATGCAAGTCATTTAAGCTTTCCAGAATTTGATTTCTTTGTCTGCAAAATGGGAGAACTAATACTTGCCTTGTCTATGTCTATTTCACAGGACTACTATGAGAATCAAATGAAAATATGCAAATATATTTGTGTCTGACACCATATACATATATATGCACACACAGATGTAGTCAGAGTTGATTTTCATAGTGAAATATTCCTAAAATACTTTGTTAATCTTACAGAACTATATAAATTCTATTTGTTATTATTGTCAGTATTGATGTTGCTGTCAGTGCTGATGTTGGTTGTCATCATAACGGTACTGTAAAAGAATCAAATGGGTAGAGCAGGGACACACATACACATATTTGAACTGGCATAGAGAGAAGTGACTTAAGAGCCAGAAAATCCTGGGTTCAAGTCCTACTTCTAATATATATTGGCTGTATGACGTTGGGCAAATTAATTGCTATTTGAGTCCCAGTGAAATCTCCAAAGACTCTTAATTTGTGAAGTGTTAATCATTACTTAACAGTAATGAGTAAAGTAAAGAGATTTCCTGACTCGGAGCTCTCCATATAGATGAAATATGAAGTACAGACTGTTCCCATCCTTACCTCCCACCTCCCTACCCCTGCCCAAAATGTACAAATACACATTTGATTCTCACAACATCCTTGACAATAGGTCATTAGGCATGGAAGGAATTATTTCTTTCATTTACCAGATGAATTAACAATTTAAGAGAGATTAAGTGACTCACATACATGGTGCTTACCAACTAGTATGATTTTATTTTTAACTGAAATGAGTAAATTAAATGGGTGTTTTAGTCCTGTATAGATTTATACTTACTCTAGTTCCCAGTAACATGATCCAAACTATAGCTCTTCACTTTTTCTTTAAAAATATTATATTGAAACTGAACATTTATCAAGAAATTAATTACCAATTTAATGGTTTGCTTTATTGTTCCAATATTTCAGGACAATTATTTCCTGAACACTATTTTAAAATAGTTATTCTATGTTTTTCCTTTTATTCTGTAGTTGAATTAGCTTACATATATTTGAAGATATTTAATGTTTCCTGAATAGAGTGTTCAATGATCAAGGTATTAAGACAATATTAGCTAGCATTTATATAACACTCTAAGGTATGCAGATGTTGTCTTACAGATGTTATCTTATTTTAAACTTAACCCTATGAAGGAAATGGTATTATCCCCATTTTACTGAAGAGGAAAACCATAGTTGAGAAATTGAATTGACTTGTTCAGTGTCACATAGTAAATGCCTAAGGAATGACTGATAATGATGTTATTAATTTATTCAGTGTAGGGGACTCCCTAATGAGGAAACTTCTTATACCAATACAGAGCTGCATCTGTTCTATTACTTGCAGCCATAGAGCAATTTCTGGCATAAGGAGATCATAAATGACTTTTGCCTCCAGTCACAAAGCAGTCTATGTGGTCTGGTGCTTGTATTGAAGTTATTTTGATTCAGAGGTAGATTCTTTACCCTATGTCATGCTGCCTCTCATTGCTGTCATATACTTTATTCAATCAAATGAAGGCATAATTATTTCACATCTTCTATGTACAAGGTCCTATGTCAGGCACTGTGAAAATAAGTTATTGCACCTTTTGAATTGATGTTTTCTCTGATAAATGTGAGATATTCCTATATAACATTTCATGGTTCTGATAACTTTATACTTAGATTATTATATATGAGCCTCATAACAATGCCATAAGTTAGAAAATACAAGGATTTATAGATAAGAAAGTGAAGTCTCACAAAGATTAAGTGATTCACCCAAGGCCAGACAGTTAGTTGGTAGCATAACCAGGACCAGAATTCCCTAACTCCTAATCCAATAATCTTTCCATTTCATCATTTGGAGTTGATAAATTATAGTTTGCAATTTACTTAGATTTAGACACGTTGTTTTGTTGATTAGAAAATTTGCTTTCCCACCTGACAAGAATTAGAATCTTAGCCTGATGCTTTGATACATATAGATAAAGTCACAGTACCCTTATAGTAAATGCTCCCATCCTGGAAAAAAGACAGTAACTTTTTCCCTCCCCAGAAATCCTTTGACATACAACTGTTATTTTAGAGACAGAAAGTAAAGTATTTAGAACAAACAGTCCAAAAAGCAGAATATTTACTAAATAGAAAGGAAAAAAGCTGCAACTTCTTTTAAGTGTAGGTTGTTACTTCAGCCTAACCCATTAAGTTTTCTAAACTAGGGTTTGTGGTATTTGGCATTGATTCTTCTGTTCTTTTGATAAGTACCTAAACAGGATGTCCTTGCAAATTAAATGAAAAACAGCTCTGGAAGTTTTCTTCCCTCAGGAATAAGTATTAAGATTGGCAGATGGCTTAAGTGGAAATACACAGGAATGCACTTTAGCCAGTACTTGAAAATCTCTCCAGCAGATATTGCTGAGGTGAATTCAGGAAGGCCCATTAGGCTTTCTCCTGCATGGAAATGTTTTAATGGCCTCAAGCTGAAGAGGTTTAATTTATTTTGTCCAAACTCTTACAAGACAGCCACAAAATGGGGAGGGGAAACTGAAAAATAAGCTAACATAATAAAAAAAAAAGCAATGGCTAATTCCTGACCACAAGAATTTTATTTCTTGATATTGAAGACAGAAAAGATACCTTAGCTAGTGATCATCCCAGAAAACTCTACCACAAGTTTCATAAATCTTGGGCTGCTCTGAGACCAAGCCATTCCACATGAGTTTTACATCCTTTCATTTTTATTTCTTTTTTTTTTCACCATTCCCATGTAAAATTAAATTAATAAACAATCATTATATTATCAACTTATGATTGGTTAAAACTTACAATCCTGTAAATATTTTCCTTTTTCAGGAGAGACGCTCGACTCTAATCTTCAAAATTTCAATTCATGATTCAAAAAAAATGAGATAATTGGAAATGTGTTCTAAAACTTAGAATATAGGAGAATTATTAAAGTGTGAAAATGACATCTTTAGTTTAACAATGTACAAATTTATCTAGTAGATTATTCTCTGGAAGGATCACCTGATTTTTGTTTGCATTTCCTTTTCTTTTTTCATTTCTCCAAATAGAAAACTAAATAGTGTAGTAGAAAGAACTCACTTCCAGTATACTTAGTTAACGAGGTAATTTGGCCCAAGTTGCAATCTCTCTGAGCATGTTTCCTCATTAAATGGGAATAATAATATTTGTACTTACCTCCCTTGACGGTGAGGTAAGTGATCTCTATATTACAAAGCATTGTAGTAGAATGAACTTCAGTGTGCATCTATGATCACAGCACTTCAAATTACAGGTTACCCATATTTTCTCATTTAGCAAAATTTGTATCTATTTCTTCCTATAGGCATTCATATGGCAGTTATTCAACAAGTAGAAGACTTTCCTCTAGATATATTAAGATTTTGTTTCATAGTAGTACAGTTTGTTTGGTTTGTACTTGGTTTGTCTAAATGCCTTGCTACCTTCTTCTTTGTTCCCTGTACCTTCCAATTCTAGAACCATAATCAAATATATACTGTGATTGCTCTTAAAAGGACAGCTCCTCTACAATTCCATTCACCATCTCTGTACCTTTCCAAAACAAACTACCCTGCCCTACCATTACTACCTTATATGCTGCCTTCTGTTAGAAATATAAGTGCTTTAAAGACATGGACAGTCTTTGCTTTCTAATTATATTGTAAGTACAAGAGTTTGGGGCAAATAGTAATTAATTAATAATTATTAATTTTTTAATTATTTTTTCATTATCTAAATAATAAAGAAATATTTTGGAAGATTTTGAAGACAAGAAGATTTTGGACAAGGTAGACACCTGTGCTTTAGTGATATCAAGTGGATAACTGCAAGGAGGACAAATAGGAGACAGGAGAGACTGAACTTAGAGATAGTAACTAATGTGGCATTTGGTTTCTTTTTGGTAGGATGAAAATCAGAATTCATATATCATATATTGGTTCTAATATATATATATATTATATGTAAGCATATATTATACAAATATAATCTAAATAGCATAAGTGTAAATACGTATGTAATAATTATATTTGCAGTATTTGATATTTATTCATACAATGTACTTTGGTGAGTTGATAGGATAAAAGTACTCAAGTTATTCTCTAGAAATCAGTGGCTGTTACTATTATCATTCGATACTTATACTTAATTGAATCTGCTTCTTACTCTGATGGAGGTGAAAAACAACAAAAATGTCTAACATGCAGAAAGCATGAATTATTTAACAAACTGAGCAGTCTTCCTCTACATCCTGTCCTATCACTATGTTAATATATCCCTGATTTCAACCAATTTATATCTCATTCTCCTGTCCTTTATTCTGTTTTCTTCCTCTAGATTTCTCATTTGTAATCCTATACATTTTTTTTTCTTTTAGTTTCTTTGCCTTCACAGAATAGGATGAAATTCAGTAACCCTTCTTCAGATGCCATACTGATATATTAGCTCTAGAAGCCTTGGGATACTCTGCTTATAGCATTGTTGTGACCCTGAGCACATTCAGCCTGACAAGGTTGATTTTAAAAAAATGAAGTTGAGCCTTTTGGATGTACATTCTGAATTTTCTCACGAATGCCTAGAGAACATCAATTTACATTTTTTTTTGGTCAAACAAACAAAACAGGAGCATTTGGTAGAAGTTAATGGAATCGTACAAAAAAGACGAAATCATTTCTATTTTACTGAAATTTGGAATAAGGCTTTAAATCAATTGCACCATTGACTCAGATAGAGTAAATAACTCTTACCATAAGGACTGTGGTTTCTCTCACTGTCCAAGTAGTTAACAAATAACAATTGACTGAAAACATATACTATTTTTCCCTAGGGTCTTGGAACTAACTTTAAAATTTAATTTTAAAGTAAAAACATGCAGAAAGTATTTCTCCATTGTTTCACTTTTTTTTAAAGATGACATATTCATTTTTATAGTATGCTAATATTTTAAGCCTTTTGCTTTCCTTGCATTTGGACAAATACTAAAAATTGTAAATACTCATCATCAAGACAACAAATGTCCTTACTTTTAAACCTCCAGCTCTTACAAACCATACTCTGCTAATTCTAACCTGGTATTCATGTTATTTTCTCAGATTGGAATACCTTTCCTACCATACTCTGTGTATCTATCTATCTATCTATCTATCTATCTATCTATCTGTCTGTCTATCTTTATATCTATCTATCTATATGTATGTATGTGTATGTATATGTATGCATGTATTATATATGTGAGTATACGCACATATAAATATATATGTAAGCATATAAAATATATCGAAATAAATAAGTATATAAATATTTTATATGTATAAAACTCACACCTCTACTAAATTACCCTTTTTCTCTTGAGGGCACCATTATCTTTCTAGTTACCCAGATTCACAACTTCAGAGCTATCCTTAATTTTTTCCTCCATCTCACATCACATGTTTTACCAGTTTTTAAATCTTACTTTTTGCTTCATAGTAGGTACTGTGGAACATTTACAGCTTGGTAAAACATGGTAGATGCTAAGGTCATCCATTGCATCCCAAGTCATTACCAGTCATCCTGACTTCCACCTATAAAATGGAAATAATAATAGCATATCCCTCCTGGAGTTGCTGGCCACTACCAATCAACCACTAGACTATGATGACTCTGAAAGAGAATAAAAATGAGGACGTTGTGCAACTCTGCTTCACTTAAATCCAATTTATACACAAGACACCACCCAGTAATATCATTGTTCTTCTTTGAAAACAAAGGACAAACAAAAAATAGAACAACAACATATTCTAATTGTACAAGTGACCTTGGTGTTTCTTCACAAGTGAAACTCCTTCACATTTTATCCCTGTCATTTTGCATGGTCTGACCTTCTTGCCTGGAATACTCTCCCTCTCCACTCCCACCTCTTAAAGTCTGTTTCCAAGTACCACCTTCAACATGAAGATTTACTTGAAAACTCAGCTATTGGTTTCCTCTGTTCACAAACTACTTTGTTTCATTTTGTATGTATACTCTCTACATTACTTATTGATGTGTTGTTCCTCTATTAAAATGTACATTCCTTAAAGGCAGGAAATGTCATTACTACTTTTGTTCCTGAATTCTCATGGCTTAGCACAGTGCCTGGTACGTTAAAAACATTTAATAAATGTTTGTTCATTCATAGTATGTTTTTCTCTCTTTATGGGCAGACTTATACCTCTGTTTTCTTACATAAGGTTTACAGTGATAAAGTCCAGAATTAAGTTCTCAGTATGCATTTGCTGATAGAGTTTCCAGGACCATCAAGGCATTCTGATTTGAGGTTTAAAGAGATATTATTTGTCAGTGCCGCAGGGTCAGGACTAAATAACACAAAGTTGGGGGAGGAGTGCTAGGAATTGGGCCTGTGATTTCATTGAATGTAAGAAAATTCCCAGATGAGACACCTAGGTGGAAGACTACTGGGCCTGGAGTTAGGTGGTTCAAAGTATCAGCCATTTACTAGCAGTGTGACTCAGGGCAAATGACTTAACTTATGTCTGCCTCACTTTTCTCCTCTATGAAATGGAAATAATAATAGCATATCCCTCCTGGGGTTGCTGTGAGCATCAGATGAAGAATATTCACAGAGCTTAAAAGTATATTACCCAACTCATAGTGGACACTAAACAAATGCTTTCTCCTCTTGACCCCAAAACCCTTTATACCAATACAGGTCAGTACCATATAGTATTAGCACCCTATAGTGCTTAGAGTACTGAAAAACTGAGTCATTTCACTATGATAACAGAAACAATGAGTATTTGCAAGAGTTAATACTTGAACACTGATTGTAAGGTTCTTACTGTACATCTTACTGTACATACATATGCATGTCTGTATGCATATATGTAAGCATGTTTTGTTTGTGTATGAGTACTTGTATGTGTACATGCATGTGTGTGTATATATATATATATATAAAATATATGTGTGTATCTTTATTAATCCAAAGTAAATCTATGAGTAAATGTATATTCTTCTCCAAATACTATTTAAAAATCATTTCTCAACAACTACATAATATCACAGAATAATTAACAAGTGAGGATTGTTAGTTATTTTTCAACTTACTAGAAAAGGATCATCATCAAATTAACAGATGTTCTTCAAACTATCTTTTCCACATGTTGCTGTAGAGGATTCTGCCTCAGTACAAAAATTTCTGGACATCTATATGACTTTTCCCCTCTTCATCTCAAATGTCATTCCAATTTAAATGAATAAGTTCTATAACACAAATACCACACTTTTTTTGCTCATCCTAAGTAGGAAATATATTTTAAGGATATGTGCTTTTGTCATTGTGGCTACCAGTTCTTCCCCTCTATGTCTTCTCAGATTGCTGTGAAGAGTTCATCTTTAGCTAAAAAATGCATTGCCCCAAGAGTCTCTCCCAGCTCAGCTACGCTAGCCCCCAGATGACAGACAGATCATTTAATAAGCACAAATAAGCTTGTAATAGTCTTTGCAGAATGATATGAGGTGATGGAGTTTGTGCTCTTCTGATAACGCCTTTGAGAAACAAAGATCACTTTTACACCCTCAGGAGACAGCAAAATAAGACCATATTAATAACATTAGTTGGTATTTAGATTCAGCTTTAAGGTTTGCAAAGCTTTTCTAAAAAAATTTTTTTTCACTTCTTACAGTAACCCTCGAGTTAACAGATATGTATATCAAAACTCTTTGTTATTACTCTTTTACAGAGGAGTAAACTGAGGCTTGGGATGAAGTGACTTGCCTATGGGAAGAGGGATTCAAACTTAGGTATCTCATTGATGGGGATATCCCATCCTATAGGATATGAGCTCTTTCTACTACTTTATACTGCCTTTTAATTGCAAGATGATAAATAAAAGAAGAAATAATTCTTTCTCATTTTAATTATTCTCTATAAAAACAGGTTACATTACCAAACTGTTTACATTTTATGAAGATTATCTCTTTGAGATGAATTGGACTGGCTAATGGTCAAGTTTGAGAAATGATGAATTTTCTTTCTTCTTATTCTATTATTTATTTAATCTATGACTCCTATGTGAAAGACACTGTGCTGCATCCTCATTGTGAAAAGATAGGACAAAGTCCTTGCTCTCAAAATATTATAGTCTTTTTGGAGATTGGCAAATCTACAAACAAATACGAGACAAGTGAAAGTACAAAAGAGACATCCAGATCAAGTGCTGTCATAGATATAAGGAGAAAATTCTCTTCTGGTGCTAGGGGTAAAAATAACATCCAGGGAAATGTTTCCTCTGGGTTCAGTTTACAAGAAGGAGAGGAAATTTAGCAAAAGGGTATGAATAAAGGAGTTCATTCAAGGTTTAAGGGACAACAAGGAATAATAGAGGACAGTAGAACAGAAGATGAAATTGGTTTGAATACGAAATTAAGTATGAACAAAAGGAAATAACATATGGGGCAAGGTTCCTTAGACACTTTAGAGACATATATGTAAAGCCTTAGATTCTAAAATTTGTATGTTTATGCTTTATTCAAGAAACAATGGAGCTACTATAAATTTAGGAGTACATGGATAACAGGATCACAATAAGGAAGGTTTCTTGAGTAGCAAACAATGTGCAGGGTGGTTAAGAAGAGGAAATATATTGGATGCAGAAATATTAGACTAAGTTTTCAAAATAGTACAGGAATTATTACTTCTCAGTGGTCATAAAGTATCAGAGATAGTGTTCAAACTCAAGTCTTGCTGATTGTTGACATGCTATCTATGCTTACACTATCTGTATAGGAGTTAGAAAGTAAGACAGAATCACTTCGATAATGTTGGGGTGGAAATGTAGATTAAAGGTGATCTGCATACAGGTAATAAATAAAACATTTATAAATTGATGAGATCAGCAAAAGAGAATGTATTAAGAGTGAAAAAGAGTGTCAGAATGAAATCTTTGGCAACATACATATTAAGGATATGGGAGAAGGATGAGGAGTTCACAAAAGAGGCAAAGAAGTTGTCAACAACGTAGGATGAAAACCATGAAAGAGTAGGGTCATGACAGTCAAAGGCAATAGAAATATTGCCAATTAAGAAGCAGTCTTTTACATTGTTAAGACTCACAGAGATTAAAGAGAAATGGTGCAGATAAAGAAATCATTGACTTTGGTAATGAGGACATCATTAGTGACCTTGGAAAGAACTGCTTTCATAGAATAGTGGGGAAAAATTACATTCTAATGATTGATTTTCCATATGTAATAACTGAGTCATTTAGGACAATCCACTGAGATACCTGTCCAATTCCTGTCACCTCCAAGAAACATTCCGAGTCCTTTTCTGACCAACAATTTCCCCCTCAAAATACATTTTCATTTCATTTTATCTCATTGTTTCAATCATGTGTGTTCTGTTGATCAGAACACATTAGTTTTTTAAACTAATCTTTGCTACTCTGAGTTAATGGGTATCATCCAGTTATTATGCTGTTTCTTGCTTGTAATACACATATATGTATGCATGTATGTATTTGTGTGTATATAATTTATATAAATCAGAACCTGAATTTATTCCTGTACACAGTGTCTTAACTCAAGGAATGCTGGGTTCCAATGATGAATCTTTATTTGAGACACCAAAGTAATCATATAAAGGAATTATTTTTGGTCAGGAATGTTTTTGTACATGACTTACATGCCACTTGTAAGAAACCGTTTTGTTCATTGGTGGTTAGGTATGGTATAATGGAAAGAAAACTGAACTTTGAGTAAGTGAAACAATTTCATTCCTGCCACCCATTGGTCAATTACCCCTATTCAAGGCGTTTAATCTTTCTAAAGCTACAGTTTCCTCCCTTGTAAAATGGAACCAATAAAAGATATTGCTTATTCACAAGATTATAGTGAGAAAAGTGTTATGTAAAAGTAAGCTAAATTATTAGGAGTACCAGTGATTTGGTGATCAAATATAATTCTACATAATTCATTAGGAGATATTGGGCAGACAGAGTGACACTTTATATAGAAGTGTGCTCAACATATATGATTTTAACTAGCTCTGAGACCATAAATTGAAGCATAATATATGTCACACACATCTGATCATTCAGAAACAATCTCTGAAAATGTGATTTTTTTAACCTAGAAAACTGTTTTATTAAGATTAATCAACAAATACGTATTGGATTACTATTATCCTGTATTAGGAAAAGTGACTTTACTGAGGATGAGGATTGTGTAAGAACTAATGTAACATTTTTGTTTCAAATATTTGAAGTGTGTGAAAACATTTCTTAGAACAGAAAGTACTTTGTATATAAAAGAATGGCCCAGCCATCAAAATTGGAGCAGACCCACCATTGTCCTTGTTTCAACAATGCTTTTCACAGTTACAGATTTTTTAAGTGTAAAAAAGAAAAAAAATAAAGAGAAAAATGAAAGGAAATAAATTATAACAATCAATTTATTTTTAAAAGTTCTTTTTAAAGAATAAGTTTGCCAAATATTGTTTTGCCAAACATTGCTAATATACAAAGTTAAATAGAATGTTTCACAGGATATTTCTGGAAAATAAGACATTATTTTTAAGCAAAGAGCTTGGACTAGATGATGCATAAAGATCTTTCTATGTCCTTTATTTCAATTAACTTGTAAAAGGGCTAGTCATACACTTGAAATGAAAAAAAAAAATTGTATATTACCTCCAATGAGACAAATAGAAATTAACAGATTTGCCTACCATATGTGATACTTACTAATATTCTTCTATGCCATTCTACGGGTCATGTATGACATGTTAGGTGATGGGGGTAGGGAACTCCCACCATGCTGATCTTTGTCTAGACTCTGTGAGAATACCAATAGAGCACTTAGGTCATACCACTGTATATTAGCAAGCACCCTAGCACAACCAGGATGGCCTGCTAGCACAGGTTCTTTGATGTGCTTTGCTAAACGAAACAAAACTTTTAAGGGAGTCAATAATGTTGTTTTAATTAGAGAGAAGTAGAAAATGCAAACAGATTAATTAGCACAGAGATTCAACAGACAGAGCTTCTACTGTCTGAATAAAGTATTATGAACACCTACATAATACCACTGGAACAGGAGAGCACAAACCTCTGAGTTGTGAGGGGGCGCTTTACAAATGACTACTCACAGTCCCATCCAGGGAATCAAAGAAGGAAATTTTCCTTTAGGCAAGTTCCTCCCCCAATGGACGCTATGTGACTGAGGATGTATCCCACCTGGGCCAGTTCTCAAAGCAGTAAGATATCTGTTGCAGGAATCTGAAGATCTTCCCTGCCCCTAGGCTCTTTGATAGGATTAAGTGATTCTGAGAACCTTCCCTGATTTAAAAATATACTCTGCAGCCTAATAGGCTGAATGTGGTCACATGGAGCCTCAGGCAGGAGGCTTGTTCTTCAGGAATGCCCATGCCTTATTACTTTGGGCAGTGACTGGGCAGTGGGTCAAGAGGGCTATGACATTCTCTGATCCAGGAGAAGGCTATATATACCCTGATGTGAATTTTTGCTTTGGGGTTCTCTTTGGAAAGAGTTTGTGATTTGGCCAGACGAGAGTCTGGGAAGCCATTGAGCCCTCCCAGCTTTTTAAACCTGGATGTTGATGCTTCCCTCTCTGGTAACTAAGTAGATATGGATGTAATGGTCAGACAACCGGAAGCCCTTCTGATGATCTGTTTCTTTGTCTGCTTGTAACTTCTGCTTGTAACTTGTGTTTGTATTCTGTTTGTATACTCTGAAGTTCAGGGTGCTGATTTTTTCCCCTGAACTAGGTGAATGATTTATGTTTGATTAAAGTAAGAGGGTTAACCCATTTTGAGTTGCTTTCCTTTAGAAAAGCAGATCTAAGAACCTGTGCTAGCAGCCATCCTGGGTATACTAGGGTGCTTGCTGATGCAATATCCATGACTGAAGATATGTAATCACTTATGCCTATTAATGGAATGGAGCAGATCTTCCTATTCCATTGATATTACACAGTCATCCCTTGTCTGGCCACATGACCATTCACGTTTGTTTGTTTCTTTTCTATTGTATGTTTCCCTGATGACATCCTTTAATGTCACTTTTCTTAGAAGATTTTCCCTGGATGAGACACAGACAAGAATTACAAGGGATGGGCAACAAAGATGAATTGTTATCTAAATCATTGGCAGTAACATCACAGATGCTATATAATCTGATGGCTATAATAACTTGTGACTTGCTCATAGCTACCTTGTCCCTCTCCATGATGTTCTGTGTGATATTCACTTTCAGTTTTATAAAGATAGTTGGGATAGAGGTCTCACAAGCACGTAACACCATCCAGATTTTGGTGTTAAAAAGATCAAGTTTTATTTCAAAGAGGAGCTTCTAATAGTTAAAAGAGCTTTGCATTATTCTGGAAACAACTCAGACTGCTTTATTTCTTCTATTTAATACTGGCCTAATTATTTTATTTGTCCAATTATTCCATGTATACCTGTCACTCTTTGCTTAGGACAGCTTGTTTAGGTTGTCCATCTATATATAAATATTCAATGTCCATTTTATTTTTCCTATACATAAATGATAAGGTCAAACTCTTTTAACTACTTGCTTATCTCTTTGGTAAGATTGCAATATTTTGTAGTTTGTTATAACAAACAAAGTCATGCACCAACAAGAGAATTTAGAGGACCTTATCATTCTTAGAGAATGCCTCTTCAACCTGACTTTTAGCTTGATTTCTTCTAACAGATTAATGAATCTTTGTGTTGAGTAGACTACTATTTTATGCTTCACCTTATGTTTATCACTGTAGGGCTATTGAAACATGGATATTTTTGTGGTAATATCTTTTGAAGAATTTTTAATGATTTTGACATATTGAAGGAAGTCACCTAATTGGAAGAGAACCTTTAATGGGGCATTATGTTCTACTAAGTCACATGCTTTTTAAAATAACAAACAATAAACAGTGGGATCCTGTTCTCTACATATCTCACTGAGTTATAAGATAGTAGAGATATGCTCAAAAATCATTTGTGGAACCTGCCTCTTCCCTAACAACACCATTACTGAGGATGCATGTGGAAATGCTTCATAAAAGTTATATGTTAATGATAAAAATAAGCGTATAGGCCAGTAATTGTACATGCTTTCTTAGTTACATTTTTATATACATCCCAATCTGAGATATATTCAATACCTTTGATATCTTTACCTCTTTCATATACCTCGTGAATAGATCCCCCAATGTATCCATAACTGTGTCATGTGCAACACAGATTTAATCTCTAAATGCTTAGTCTAATCTGATTATTTTTCCTGTAATTGTTTTCTTAGTGGCATCTCTTCATCTTCTAGAAGCACGTCTCTCCTGGAATATTAGACTCAAAGGGCAGTAGCTCGTATCTCCTTGATATAAAAATTGTTGTTTCAAAAAATTCTTTACATATCTTTTTTCTATTTTCCTTCTGTTTGTTATTCTATTTAAATGCTTAATTAATCTCAGGATAAACTTATTTGGTTGGGTTTTTGCCTAATTTTTAATTACTATTTATGATCCACTTTATCTCTGCTTTGTGTGTGCAGGGGGGCAATACCGATGATATTTTCTTATTAACTTTCTTTGTAAGATTATAAAAATAAGATTATATTCTAAAATGGTATTGACTTTGACCACTCTATCTTTATTTATGGTAAGTATATCAAGGGTTTGCTGCTGGATGTACTTTTCCAATGCTTTATTCTCCTTTTTATCAAAATTAATTTATATCACTCAGGCAGATGATATACCTTAGCTAAGGACTCACTATGTGTAGGCACTGTGCCCATAATCAACTGGTAAATTCTGTATAAAATGATTATAATAAATGCTGTACTTTCTATTACAAGTTAGTCATTTTTCCAATGCTTTCACATATTGAATATCTAATTTCTCAGATTTTATAATTCCCCCCATATTTGTAACCATTTGTTTCTTGTCAATGAGATTGCAATCAATGTTCTTCTAATGTTTTCCAGGGTTTTCTGTAATCAGCATCTCTTTTTTTATTTAATATATTCATAACATAGAAGTCTGTGGTTTCTATGTAATCTGGAAGACTATGGTTTTCTGTCCTATTATCCCCTACATCATGTTTTTCATAGTCCTTCACTATTCCCACCTCTACACCGAAGCCATAAAAAAAATCAAAGATATGATCATTTAATTTTGGTAGTTCTTATTGGATTATTCCTAAAATTTCTCTATTTCTCCATGTTGCAAAAGACAGATGTCGGGTCTTAAGCTTAGATTGTTTTGTTATAGTCATCTCACAAATGTTTATTGTGAACATTGCAACACCAAATAATCAAATGTCCCATAAAATGACAGTTTTCATAACTTTACAAATATGTTAAAAGCACTTTCAGTAATTTCTTTACTTATTTCCTAAGGAGAACCTATAAACCATCCAAAGTAACTCTGATTTCCTTCTTTCTTCAGATTTCTTTTGTAAAAAATGACATGATTCAATTCCCTCAAAATTCTGATCATCCTCCTTTCATTTATAAAAATTTCTTAAACACATACTATATACTTGTCCCTATGCTAGGCACTGCGGATACAGAGAAACAAAACCAAACAAAAATATTCCTGTTCTCTAGGTACTGACACTCTAATTAGAGTCACAACATGCAAACAACTATATTCAAACAAATTGTATACATGATAAATTTGAGGTAATCTCAGGAGGAAGGCATTAAGTTTAACGATGCCTGGAGAAGGTTTCTTGTAGAGAGTGGGGCTTTAGTTGAGAATTGAAGCAAGCGAGGGAAGCCAAAGAGAAAAAACAAAGAAGAAGAGAGTTCTAACCATGGGTACAGCTGGCAAAAATGTTCAGTCAGTAGATTTTGTGTGTTGTGTGGGGAAAACAAAGGTAAAAGGCCAATGTCACTGGATCAAAGGAAACACGGAAGTAATTAAGGTTTAAGAAGTCAGGAAAGGTGGGAAGGAGATAGTTTCTAGAGTGATTTAAACACCAAAGTGATTCAAATACCTGATTTTGGAGTTAATAGGGAGCCACTGGAGTTTACTGAATAGGGACTTTAGGAAGATTAATTTGACAACTAAATGGAAGCCAAACTGCATTTTAGGACCAATGGTCAATTATAATTCTAAAAATGGTGTGGTTTTTAGCCCTTATTGCCATCTTTCTTACAACCCTCACCCTTCACTGCAGAAGCAGAAAAGAAGCACGTAGGATCAAAGATCCTTATACAATTATCATTGTTTCATTATCACCATGGTCAAAAAAAATCATCTCTAAGTGTCCACATGAACTTTGCTGATCCTCTCCATGCTAGCAAAGCTGATCCTTATAAAAGAGAAAGCAGTTTATCACTAGGACAAAGTCCAACAACTTTTCAGAATAGTAAACCTATCAGAGCCCATAACTTGAAAATACAGGATCAATTTCATACCATGATGAGGCATCAAAGTTGAGATTTTGAAGGCAATATAGACTCCTAAAGTTTTCTACCTAGAGAAGATTTTAGAAATTATAAAATGAAATCTTTAGTTTTGCACTTTAGGAAAGATACTCACGGAAACTCATGTGACTACCTTGTCATATAGCCAATATATTTCAGAGTCAAAATCAGGAGCCAAGTTTATTTAATTCTTTCCCAATTTTCTACAGCATAATTTTATTATGATTATTTATTACATCATTATATGCTAAATATATTTTTTCCTTAGTCATAATATTTTAAATGTATATCAATTATTTCTGTTACTCTGAAAATTCTGAGGGAAAATGACAATAATATTAACAACAGGAGCTATCATAGTGCTTGTTATGTGCCAGGTGCAGTGCTCAACACATTACATTTATTATAACATTTGATCCTGACAACACTTCTACAATGTAGACACCATTATGATACCCATTTTATAGATGAGGAAACTGAAGCCAGCAGGAGGTAAGTGACTGTAACAGCAAGCACCCTAGCATGCCTAGGGCGGCTACTAGCACAGGTTCTTAGATCTGCTTTTCTAAAGGAAAGCAACTCAAAATGGGTTAACAATCTTACTTTAATCAAACATATCATTTACCTAGTTCAGGGGGA
>CM053591.1:103763312-103779452 GCA_028646515.1 Pseudochirops corinnae | reverse complement strand
GGGAAGAACAGGAAGGTAAAAGGGAAAGGGTCAACCTTACTCTCATTGAACTTGGCTTAGGGAAGGAAAGACATAAATTCTAAACTGGGTATCTTGCCACACAGGAGAGTAGGGGGGATGGGGATGAGAGGCAGGATGACGGAGGGGAGGGCAGAGTGGGGGGGAAGGTTGATGGAAGTACACACCTCTGTAAAGGGACAGGGACACGGTAGAGAATAGTACAAGGGCAGGGGGGGGTGGGAAAGAAAGGAGTGACATAATCAGTCTCTCACAATATGCCCACTGTGGAGAGGCTCTGTGTAATTATACAAGTACAGCCTGTATTTAATTGCTTGTCCTTCCAATGGGGGTGGGTGATGAGGGAGGAAGTGAAACAATCTAGAATTTAAAGTTCTATTATTAAATGTTAAAAATATATATGTTTATATATAATTATTATCATTATTAACTATATCCAACTGGGAATCAGGATACACAGGCACTGTGGTAAGGAGATCCATCCTGCCCTACCGGAAAATCAGAGGGGCGAAGGGGAGCACATAGAGATGGGGAGAAAATTTGTAACTCAAAATCTCCTGGAAATGAATGATGTAAACAAGAAAATAAATTAATTAATTTTTTAAAAATATTACTTCCTCCCTAGTCTATAGCTTCACTTGGGAATGGGAGAAGAACCATTCCATTAAGTCTCCAGACTGGTCCCTTGTCTTGGGGGAAGGGAAATAATAAATAATACCAGTATTTCTCCCTTTTGCTGAGTTGCCTGAGGCCCTTAGCAAACTCTACCCTCAGACTGAATCTCTATGGAAAATGAAAACATACATGAATTCATTCTTCCATGATTAACAAATTCCAGCTGACTATGCTGTCCTTGTCTACCCCAGTGATTCTGGACCGTTGCTGTCATCATTTAAACCACTTTCTTTATCCTTCACTCATACTATAGGATGTCTACCTGCATATTGATACTCCCTAAAGTACCCTAAACTCAGAGCCCTCTGATTTACTTATTTCATAGCACTTATTCCTCCAGCTTACCTCAGCCAAAAACAAGTATGGTCATACTCTTGATATTACCTTCATGCACAAATGTAATACTTCTATGTGAATAAACTTTGAAATTTCTTTAACAGACCATATTTTACTGTGATTCAAAATTTCCCTCTTTCTTGTAATACAAACCTTATTCTTTATTCATACTATGAGTTCCAATCCCTTGACTCAAAGGAGGGGAACCCACATGCCGTCTTTTAGGTCCTTGGATGTGGCCTTTTGATCAAAGCCAAGTTTTACAGAACAAATCCTTTTATTAATGGAATTTATTCTATGAAGTTCGAATTCAATCAAAGGGCTGCACTTGAGGACCTAGAAGGCCACATGTGACCTTGAGGCTGCCCCTTTCCCACTCCTGACTTGACCCCTTCAATTTTTTCTCAGGCTTTCACCTTCGCATTAGCTATGGTCTCTTCCCTTAGCTGTTTTGACCAGCTCGTGAACTAGTTCAATTCTACTCAATCCTCTTTTCTTCCTTTCCTTACTCCCTTATCATTTCATGGATATGAAGAGCCTAGCTCTCAGTCACTTCCATCATCCACTGTTTTTACTCATGCACATGTGCTGCTGAATGAAGCAAGAGAAAAATCACACACAATCCTGACTGAATACATTCAAATTTGTGCTACAAAACCTCAACTGTGCTGTCACTTCTATAAGTCAGTCCTTTTACATTTAGCTAAATTATTACCCTACACAGTGGCTTTCTAAAATTTTTATCCATCTATCCTTAAATCCCCCATGACTTCTACTCCTTCACTATCTCAGCTGAGAATTTTGCCTTACTGAAAAAAGTGGGGCCATTCACTTCAAACTTTCTCATCTCCTCTTCATCTGAGATCACCCAAACATCTTTTGCCACTACATCCTTATATTATGAGGTGACCTTTCTCTTTGCAAAGGCCAGCCCCTAAACATACAAAAGAAATCACATTCCATTCTGCCTCCTCCAAAATATTTTTCTATCACCCCTCACTTATCTTTGATATTTCCCTGTCTACCATGTGATTCTCAATAGCCTACAAACATGTCCATGTCTCCTACACCTACAGAAAACCCTCACTTGATGAATCTATCATCAATAGTTATAATACTATAAATGTCTTCCCTTTTGTGGCTGAACTCCTTGAGAAGGCCATCTACAATAAGTGTCTCCACTCCCTTTCCTTTCTTTCTCTTATTAAATCTCTATAGAAGTGGTTCTCAACCTGTGGGTTGCGACCCCTTTGGGGGTCAAACGACCCTTTCACAGGGGTCGCCTAAGACCATCGGAAAAAACATATTTCCGATGGTCTTAGGAACCAAGACATTGCTTCTCTATCCATCTCCAGGCAGGTCCACCCACATGCAGATACTCCCAGATACACCCACATACGAGTATTAAAGAATCACAGCATTAGGAAGGTTGAGAACCACTGCTATGGCTTCTGACACCGTTCAATTGAAACTTCTCTCTCCAATGTTACCCATGATCTCCTATTTGCCATATCTCATGGTCTTTTCTCAATCTTCATATTTCTGAATCTCTCTGTAGTCTTTGATACTTTGACTTTTCTATACCTTCTTCTCTCTAGGTTTTTGTGACATCACACTCTCTTGGTTCTAATCCTATCTAATGACTCCATAAACTCTTTTGCTAGATCTTCATCTAGCTCACTCTGACTAATCATGAGTACTCTATTTTTTTCTCTTCTTCTATACTTGGGGACATCCATTTGCATAGATTCAATCATCATCTCTATTTGATGATCCTTAAATTTATTTATCTCGTATTAGTCTCTCTGCTGATTTCACACCTCAAAGTGCCTATTGAACATCACAAGCTAGATTCCCTATAGAAATTTTAAACTCAACATATCCTGAACTGATCTCATATTTTCCCCCAACCACTCCTCTCTTCCTAATTTCCCTGTTATTGGCAGGGGGGCAGGGTGAGGGGGGGTGGGTATCACCATCCTCTGATTCACCCTGGTTTAAAACCTAAGTGTAATCCTCAGCTCATGATTCTCCCAGATCACAGACTGTCTTTCCCCCATATCCAATATTCTGTCATGATCTGATGATTCTACCTTTGTAACAAGTGTTATATATTCTGTTTTTCTTTTCTGATACTAGCACCAAAATAGTACAGACCCAATATATCTCACTCCTAGACTATGGAAGTAGCACAAAAGTTGATTTCTACACCAGAAGTCTCTAGGCCAATCCATTCTCCACTCAGTTATCCATCTGATCTTCCTCAAAAGCATGTCTGACCATGTCACCCCTACTCAAGTAAACTTTAGTGACTATTACTTCTAAGATCAAATATAAAATTTCTTATTTGTCATTCACAGCTTTTTATATCTTAAGCCTTCTCTTATCTTTCCAGACTTCCAATACCTTATTTCCCTGTCCTTTAAGTACTCTTCAAACCAGTGACATTGACCTCCTTGCTATTCTTCTCACAAGATATTCCATCTCCAGTAGCAGTAATTTTAATTTGCTGTCCCTGAAACCTGAAATGCTCTCCTTCCCCATCTTCATCTCTTGAATTTCCTACCTTCTTTCAAGCCCCATTTAAAATCCCATTTTTTTCCAAATTCCATTAACCTAGGGCATTCCCCTATTGATTATTTCTGATTTTTCCTGTATGTAACTCATTTCTTCATAGTTGTTTTCATTTTATCCCCCCATTAGTCTGTGAGCTCCTTGAGGATAAGGACTGTTTTTTGCCTTTCTTTGTATCCCCAGTGCCCAGAAAAATGATAGCACATAATGGGCACTTCATAAATGTTTTATTGACTGAGTGAATTGAATTGATAACTTGATCCAGACTTAAAAAATTAATTCACAAGAAAGAGTCAAATTTGATCTTAGTGTTAAATACAGAATCTTGCTAGAGAAATACTGAAAACTTGAATCTTTCTGAGGGTCAAAAATTTAAAGGGAAAATTATTTCTTTCAACAAAAGCAGAGCAGTAGTAATGCATCATGTTATCCACTGTTTCAGGAAACTATACAGAAGAAGATATAGCATGCATTTTTAAATAATAAATAGATTAATTATCAAAGGAACAAAGGAAAATGCATGCAATTAAAATATGACTTGCCTTTTAAAATAATCTACCACCTGTCTTGACATTTAGAAAAATAAAAGGCAGGATTCTTATGCCAGTTTGATTTAATGAGGGAATAACTTGTCCATTTCTATTTGGATCATGACCTTACCCAATAACATCATAAATTAAGCTACATTTTGTGGGGCTATTGTAAATACATGTGAACATGTTTTGATTGCCCTCTAGTGGTAAATCAACTCTGTATTAGGTCTTTACTGAAGGCCTGCATAACCAGGTAAAATGTTTGAGTATTATGTCATAACAGTTTTGTACATGTTTTAATTAATGACAATCTTAGCAAATTTTAAAGCCTTTCCTCTTAAAATCAACTATATCTTGCTATCATGAAATCAATTACAAACAGCATTTTATAAAGGATTGATTTTAGTTTCTATTGTGAACATCAACAATGCTCAGAGGATAAAGAGAGCACTGTAAATAAATGGGTAAACACTATCATTAAAGTTCATGCGGAATGAGATACTTTATTCTTTCATTTATCCATTTGACAAAATAGGTTTTGTGGAGTAACAATGATTTGAGGGTAGCAAACAAAAGTTTCAAAAAATTAAATTGCCCTGCGTTTTTTCATTGAAACAGTTTTTAACGGTGAAAACAATGTCTCATATAGCACTAAGGGTTTTAGGAATATTTTCTTCCAAAGCTGCAAGAAAAGATTTTCTCTAGTACATGTCATTCTATAAACATATATATGTATGTGTGTATATGTATATGTATGCATATGTATATATGTGTACACACATACATATATGCATAAACATACACACATATATTTAGCAACTGTTATGTGAATATTCTAGACACTTTGCTAGAATTAATGAAAATCAACCTTCTAGAGTATTGCCATCTAAAAATGCAATGAAAATAAACACAACAAACTCAAAGTGATTCTGTGCTTTGAAATATTCGATCATTGATCAAAGTTTTGTTTTGTGTTTTCTTTCTCAGAATGCATTTACTTGTTTGTTCTTGGGTAGAAATAGAAAAGTAGCAGAGCAGTGCAGAGATGTGGATAAGACAAATTTTAGCTGCTTCATGTCAGCTGGAAATGGCCATCATACAACCACAGAACTTTTCATTTTTAAAAGTTTGTTTTCACATACTTTTTTTCCTCCATATCAGAGACTTAAGCTGATTCTAAGAATAGGAAAGTAAGGGTAACCGTGTAGCTTCATTCTTGTTACAAGACAATAGGCCAAGCAATAAATGCAGAGAAAGCATTTGTTTCATTTAATGGTTTGTTTTAATTAATGAAGATAATCTCAAATTAATTTGAAGTTTTATGACTGAATGATTTGGAAATAGGATGCCAGGCTAAGGATGTTAAAAATAATTCTCTATTTTCTTTTTTTTTTTTTTTCATTCTTACTGACATTCCCCAGATCTGAATTATGAAAATGAATGATAATTTCACTAGGGAGCCTTTTGCTTTGGAATTCCCTCCCTTATTCAGCATGATGTAGTCCAGTCTGCTGATCATTAGGGCATTTCAGGAGGCTTATCTCTTCTTCACTTAAACATCTCCTTAATGATTGGATAGTTAGAAATTAGCATTATAAGACACAAAAAGGAGAGAGGCTTCTTTCAACTGATGTATTTAAACTTTGGAATTTAATCAATTTTATATAATACTAACATTTATGACCATTGTATTTTCACACTGTCTATGGAAATTTCAAAACCAAATGGAAATAAATAATTGTGTGTTTGCAATTTTATAAATCCTGGAATTCCCCAAAATAACTCTGTGTAGTCAGAAAACCTCAAAGCATTTCATAAATAAGATGGTCTAATCAATAAAGAAAAATCTAAGACAAAAAAAGTAAGGATCAGTGTTGGAAAGATAAAATGGGAAAGAGTCATTGTTTAGTAAGAAATGTATTAATGAATATTATTTCCTAATATCTCATATTTATATTACATTTTATGATCCACAAGGCACTTACATAAATAATTTCAGCTGATCATTTCAGTAACCTTATAAAATAGTTGTGATTATCAGCACCATTTTACAAATGAAGAATTGATACCCAGAAAAGATAATTGAGTCATCTAAGGTTGCAAAAGTAGTAAGTGCCAAAGTAGTATTCAATTTTTCATTCATTTTATTAGGTTTTCATTCATTTTATTATCAGTCAGATCTGAATTTTCAAAATTCAAATTTTCATAATTCAAATTTTCAAAATTCAAATTTTCAAAATTCAAACTGAATTTCTACCATAAAGATTAGCTTTACATAAAATAAGATGGAAGATCTAATTAAAACATTCATGTTTGAGGGGAAGGTAGTATTATTTATATTCACTAGTAGAGAAATAAACTGGATCTACACAGAATAAATTTCAGTTGGCTGTCTTGTGAGGGAAATTACTTTTCAATTGTATTAATAATCATTTATTCATTTAGTATTAAGGTTTTTTCTTCTTTAGTTTTTCATTCAAAAACCAGCCCCTATAAGTCAGTCAGTCAGTCTATGAAGGACATGGCTGATAAATGAGATTGCCAGAAATCCTCAGGAAACATATTCTATAATCTTGGATGGGATCCCACCCAATTAGGAGGTCTTACTTCTGTCTAGAGTGTGAACAGAATCAAACCTAGGTCAATTCCAGCACCAAAGTCCTCATACCCCTTCACCAGAGTTTAGAGTAACCCAACTCATGAAAAGGAAGACTAACTAGAGAGTTCCCGGTAAGATGGATTCCATTGTTCAGACTGCTAGGGGCTGCCAGTTCTCATGATCAAGTCACATTCTCAGCAGGAAGTGCTGACCACTTTTTAGCCCACCTCCCCTTTTAAATGTCCACCTCCTCATTAAATGTTTACTAATCAAGGTTGATTTCTTTTGTCAGGGGCATTCTTTTTCAAAAACATATTTAAGGCATTCATTGTCTTTATTAGATGTCTTTGGTTACCAAGAGAAACAACTGACTATCAATTTATTGATTATCAGCTTGCTTAATTAATAAATTGATTATTAATTACTCAGAAACTCTGTCTCTCAGATGTTTTCATTCATCTCACTTGGTTAATCAAATTAGCTGGATATTTGTAAACTATCATTTAAAACTGACTGTACTCAGTCTTAAAGCCACAGTTTTCATGTTTTAAAAATATTTGTGCTAACAACAAAGAAATGAGCAATACCTACATGTGAGATATTAGCAGAGGAAAGAGATCAGTGAAAAACTATCTGTCATACACATAGGAGGCAAACCAGTGTCTTGGAAAATTATGGAAGAAAGAGGATTCATTGTCATGGACTCCAGTGGTCTAAGATACACTATTCAATAGTGTATGGGGAGGGAGTGGTGGGATGCTGAATTGTTAACAGCATCAAATGCTACAAAAAGATCAAGAACTGAGGCCTGAAAAGATAGATGTTACATAATCTGACAGTGAATAAATCATTAGCAACAGTAGAAAAAATAAATGGAATGTTCGGTTTGAAGCAAAATTTCAGACTAGAAAGCCAAATGGATATTGAAGAACTAGTATTAGAAAAAAATATTTTTTCTAGAAGTTTAGCAATAAAATAGAGGAAGGAAATAGGATGAAAACTTGTAAGGAAAGATTAAACCACAGTATAACAGGATCACAAAATTAAAGTTCAAAATAATCATAAAGAAAGAAATTATGTAACCTCTCTGATGTACCTCAGATGGCAAGCATAAAGACACTGAAATTTGAACCTGTATTCTCTGACTCTAAGTCTGGTGCTCTTTCCATTAAATTACTTTGTTTCCTTTTGTTCAGATAGAGAAAACTTGGGGATCTTGTGGCCATAAAACAATTATCTGGAAGTAAGGGAAATATTAAAGACTGGTGAAAATAGTGATGATCAATGGAGTATTAGACACTCTCTAGGAGGGAAGGAGTTAAAAAAAGTCATAGGTGAAGGAGCTAGACTCTTAATTTCCTACCAGCTGCTTTACTTAGTTTCAACTCCAGAAAGATCAGGATTCTTCCAAAAGAAACTCATTACCAGAAATCTCATCATCATGAGTCTTCCTTAAATTTTGGCACTGAATTCCTCCCCAGAAAACTTGGTCGCCTCAGAAGAGTGCAGGACAAAATTTTCCAACTAAAATCCCCCTTTTCTAGAGGGTTCAGAATTTCTAGACAGCCAATCCTTCATTTCCCATCAGCTGCCCTGATTGGTTTTGACTCTAGGAACATCATGCCCCAGAACCAGAGCATGTCCCAAGTCAGGTACTTCTAACTTTTCAGCTTCCTTTAGTGTTCTATTTTTCCTCATTAGACTACAAACTCCCTAAGGGCAGGGGATTTTTTTCTTATTATTATTATTAGCACTTTAACTATTAGCACTGTATTAGCACTGTAACTGGTACATTGTAGATGACTTTAAAAAGATTCATTTACTTAATATTGAGGGGAAGTACATGCTATCTAAGCTCCCCTCTCCATCTCTAAATTTATGGTATATTATCCTGCTTTAATAACCACACCAGTGAGAGAGGAAGACAAGCCCCATGAAAGGAGTTCCACTGAAATAGTACCCAAAACTTAGGGTGGCCAATGACAGTTGAATCATGCAGCAAAACACAATGATGGCAGTTGCCACAGTAAGGAAACTCTTGGACAATATGCCATCTAGTTGGTAATGGGAATGGCTTTGACCATTCTTCTTACAGTAAGCAATATGAGTCAGAAACCAAGTCTTCTGTAGATTTTTCATCTTCCTTAGCATTAAGCATAGTTTTCTATATAACTAGGTTAAATACTCATTATTGTTTGTTGAGTTTAAATAGGTTCCACATTCCTCCTTGATCTCACTGACTATACCTCCAGCACTTCTGTCACTCTAGAATACTCTGTCACTCCAGAATATATCTTTGGTCATAGTGACTTTCCCTCAACATTTCTTTATTATCTTTACCTGAAAAATATCTTTAATGCTTCCAAGCTTTAAGTGGCACATATTCAACATGAATCTTCATTCTATCTAAGGTTTCTGTGATGGGACATAGCATCTTCCTCAGGAAATTAAATCTGGAACCGAAAATCTATTTTTTCACCTCTCATAATGTAATAAGGATGATTCATATGAAATTTGAGCCTACAAAAAGAATCCAGTACTAAACAAATAGATCCCTCTTTGCATATGTAAATGTTTGGCAATATTAACAGTGACCCAATTTCTGATGCAAAAATGTGTTCACATTTGACAGTCTTAAGCCTATGACTCCCAGAGGTCCAAATTCCAGAGCCTGTTCTACCCATAGATTTAATTAGTTAAGCCATGAATGCCAGTATCCCATACATAACTGCTTATTCTTTTGCAAAAAAATGTGGGATTTACAAACACATCACTAAACTTTCAGAATTGCTTCTTTTTAAAGGAAAAATATTCTGTCCTTTTATGATCTGATCTGATTTTTCAGCTGCATGGAAATCTTTAGCTGACTAGCCCCAAGTCGAGTCACTAGTGAATCAATAAAATGTCATACTGAACTTTTACAAAGTTTTAAAAAGAAGAATAATGCAGAATTCAAAGATTCCACTCCTGCTTCCTTCCAATCTCCCATCCATATCAAAGCATAGGCAAAAAGAAAGTAGGCAACAGTCACTCCCTCTCACACCTCCACCCCCATCAAATACCCTGTTTTCCTCCAACGAGTTCAGAAAAGACTTAATTTGAGACAGGAAAGGATTCACTCCCAAGGAAATGAATCCCGTTTGGCATGTGAATGCAGCAGTTCAAGCACTTCCTATAATTAAGTCCAAAGAAACACTTATTTTAGGCTTAAATCAATCCCTTTGGAATTGTCCATGAATAACTTCTGGGGTTGGTGGTTTGGGGGGTTGGGGAGAAGTTCTCCCAAGTGCCTCATTACCCATTAGTTTGCAAAACACCATTTATTTTGAATATCTATAACATGATATTTGATTCTGCACAGGGATAATAAGGAGAACGAAACAGGAAAAGCCCCTTAAGAAATCCTACAAGAAACAAACTTCATTCTCTATTGTTTTCTTAAACACAGAGCAGCCAACTTAAGGTCAAACAGCCTTCCTGTAAGGGTTTCTCCTTCCTCACACCCCCACTTCTTTCTGCCTGCTTCTAAAAGTCTTTTACCAACTTGCACTCCTGAAATTAATACATTTGAAAACTTTTATCTCCAGCTAGTGTAATGGTGTCTAATTACTAGTCAGAAAGTCCATTCATCAAACAGATGTTAGAAAGCTTGGCCCACTAAAGGATAGATCATTGCAGCTCAATGAACTTGCACTGCAGGAGCCCTTCCTGTACAAGGCTGGGCCCAGGGAAACCTGCTCACAGCCAGAGGGAAGAAGCTTTGGGCTTTTTGTTTACTGCAGAACTTGTGGAATTCCTGCTCTTCCTCTCCTAGTCCCACAGAGATATTTCTCTAACCTTACTTTCTTCAAGAACACCAGATGCTTTCAGCCACCTGTGCAGGAATTTTTTTTTTTTTTCTGAAAGGCCGTCATTGCCGGCTTAAAAAAAGAAGTCAAGGGGACATTTCACTACTTCCAAAAGCTTGCTAGATTAAAGGGAGCAAGAGTAAAGATTTGAATGTGTTTGCAAGAATGATAAAATAATATAAATTCCTTTATTCTCACATTTAGATCATAGAAATAAAATTTGTGAGACCTGGGCCCGACTTAAAATTGTGATTTTTCAAAGTTCTTTTGTGTGTATACCAAAAGCAAAGAGAAATTATTTTTGTATTTTTATAAAATACCTTTTTATAATTTATTTTTACATAATACACATTTCCAAACGTATTTCTTCTCCCCAAAAATCTCCCAAAGATTATCTCTTTTAACAAAGACTTAAAGGGGGGGGGGGAGCATGTTTCAACACTAGTCAATATATCAAAAAGTCTTGTATTTAACTGCAGTGTTCCATACTTAGAGGTTTCCACCAGAGAAAAGAACCTCTGTTTGGATTAGTCTTTGCAGCTAAGTTTGTTCATCATAATTATCATAATTTCAAATCACTTAGCATTCAATTGTATTGTTGTGGCTATTTCCATTTGTATTATTGTGGTCACCGTGTATGGTGTTTTCCTGTTTCTGCTTACATCAATTTACTCGTGGCCCATGCTTCTCTCTAATTATCATATTCATTACTTCTTATGGCACAATGATATCATGTATCCCAACTTTTTTTTTTTTTTAGCGATTTACAATTGTTTGGTACCTATTTATTTTTCAGTTCTTTGGCACGACAAAATATACTTCTATGTTGGTGTTATGGGGCCTTTCTTTTTATCACTGATTTCTTTGGGTCATATGCATAACAGTGAAATCTCTGGGACAAGGGTCCCTTTGAAAAATTCCAAACTGTGTTCTGGAAGGACTGGATCACTTCTCATCTCTCTCAACAGTGGATTAAGGTCCCTCTTTCTCTATAACCCTGCCAACCTTAACTATCTCCATCTTTTTTTCATCTTAACCAGTTCCTGCCCACCCCTCAAGCTGCATGTGAGGTGAAACCTCACAGCTGTTTTGATTTTCATTTGCCTAGTTACTTGTGATTTGGCACATTTTTACATATGGTTATTAATGGATCATGATTTTTTTGATAAGTCTTTGCTAATATTCTTGGATCACTTATCATTTGTCACCACTCTGGTTCCTTTGCAGCCTCCAACATTCATCCCTCTTTTACTTGGAGACTATCTCTTCATTATTCAATCATGAATCCGATAGAAGTATACTACCCCATTCACTCTCATATGTACTTTTATGTGCCCTCCTACTGTGCAATTCTGCATGCAAAATGATATTAATTCATGAAAAGGGTAAGGTTGTGGTGTTGAGTCCATGTTGCTTCAGTTTTTTCCTTTGGTCTTTATTTTCCCTGTTCCTTTAAATCATGCTTATATCTTTATTTCTTCGTTCCTTTATATCACTTGATTTTTAAACTTTCTGTAAATTTTATGACTTTGTCTCTGTCTGTTTCTCTATCTCTTTCTGTCTCTGGCTCTCTCTGTGTTTCTGTGTCTGTCTCTGTCTATCTCTATCGCTCTCTGTCTCTGCCTCTGTCTCTGCCTCAGTCTCTCTCTGTCTCTGTCTCTCTCTATCTCAGTCTCTCTCTCTCTGTCTCTGTCTGTCTGTCTGTCTGTTTCTCCCTCTCTCTTTCTCTCTCCTATGTTTACCTTCAAATCTTTTTCTTTTATTGGACATCCTTTTTTTTTCCATTAAGGACTGCACAAATGTCCTCAGTCTGTAGTATTTTGAGTTGCACATTGAGATATTTTGCTTTTGTAAAATATTATTCCATTCCCTTCTGCATTTCTTATATTATCACTTCCTGTTCATTTTTCCTCTATATTTGAAAGATATTTTCCTAATCATTTGAAAAAATATTGTTTGTTATTGAAATTAATAAGTTTAATCACTATGTGATCTGTAGTTTGAAGTTGAGTTTCTATATCTTTTGGAATTAACCCCTTAGTTATCTAAAGCTTATTTGTTTTCTGTATTCAGTTCTGGGTAACTTTGTTTTTGTTTGTTTGTTTTGCTTTGTGGTTTTCAGAATTTTTTTTTTTTTACTTGTCATGTTCTTCTGGAGGACCTATAATGCTTAATTTGGTTACGTGATTCCTGTCTTCAAAGTCAGTTTCTATGGCTTATATAGCATGCATATGATCTTGTAATGTCATTCCACTTTTTTCATTCACTTCATTCTTTTTATATTACAAATCTAATAATTCTCACCCTTTAGATAACTCTTCATCATGGATTGAATTTTTTTTTATAATCTGCTGAGTTTTTAAATTCTGCACTGAGAAGTCAATGATCTGGCCTCAATTTATGCCTAATTTCACCTTTCAGGCATTTCATTTCTCTTTTGAATAATTTTGGAGTTGCTATGATTTTATGCTTCTGGGGAGTCCATATTATTCTATATTTTATCAAGTGTTGGTTCACTTTGCTTTATAATTCTAACAGAGTTTGATATTCTTGTTTAGGATTAAATACTCCCATTCCTTTTGGTGTTATGAGATTCTCTGTTCATTTACCTGCTATACTCTGGATTTGTATTGAAATTTTTTTTTCTTTTTATTGCTTGGATATGTTATGCCATTTTTTTTTTCTTTTTGCTCTACTCTCACATAACTCACTTTTAGACTCTCTTTTCTGGTTGGCATATACTAAGACCTGGCTCAATGGCTACCTCACAGTCCTTTTCCTGGGGGATTATATTGGCCAGGATCTGTACCCTGAGTGAACTCTAAGAGTCTAAGACTGTCTGCAGTTGTGTTTCAGTACCCTTTCAAATTAAAAGACTGTAGAGCCACACATGATAGCACCTCACATGTTTTTCTCTTGCCTCTAGCCTCTATTCCTTTCCTTATCATCATTTGCTTAACCTCTCTCTCTCTGTCATATACATATACATGCATATGTATAGGTATGTTTTCATATGTGTATGAATACATGTATGTGTGTGAATATATATATATGTATATACAGAGAGAGAGAGAGAAAGTTCTAGACAGTCTGTGAAGACTTGGGAAACCCTAAGGAATGGGTTCTAGTTGAAAAACATTGCATTTTTGGTCCCCCTTTCTTCTACAAGTCACTGAGAATTCAACGTCTACCGCTTGTTAAGATTAAAGGGAAACTAGATGTGTTGGCAAACTCCTGCAAAAGGGGAAGGGGAAGAATCTTTCAATGGACCCTAGGCACAATTATGTAAGTTAACTTGTGTCCTTGCTGCTAAAATGTGAGGGCTGTTGGGAATAAGGATTTTAAAGAATAGACTCCTCAACATTATCATTTAATAAGAATTTTATATAGCTGAATGGAAAAATGAATAAAACCTTTATTAAGTGCTTACTATGTATAAATTATCACGTTAAGTGCTGGAGAAAGAAATAGCAAAATAAGACAGTCCCCACTATCAAATATTTAATGTTCCGATGGGGGAGACAATACATATGACAAGTTTCAATAGTAAGTCAAGTAGAAAGGTCCCATGGTCCCATTAGCAAAAAGGTAAAAATGCCTCTTTCATAGTATTTCCATTGACAGAATCAAATCGGTTTCTGACATTTGGCTATTTGACAGTTCCAAAGACTTCAGTGACAAGAACTTCCTTTTGTGGTCCTTCAAAAGTTTTGACAGTAGCATATGCAAGAGCAGTTGCCAGGTTTCAGCTCCATAGGGGCTAATTTACAAATTTATGGTTTCAGACACCAGATTAGAAGCATTACTCATCTCAAGTCTCTCAGATGCAGAGGCCTAGACCAGTGGTTCTCAACCTGTGAGTTGCGACCCCTTTGGAGGTCAAATGACCCTTTCACAGGGGTCACAGGGTTCATCTAAGACCATTGGAAAACACATATTCCCGAAGGTCTTAGGAACCAAGACACACTCATCTATCCATCTGCAGGCAGGTCCGCCCATATGCAGATACATCCACATTTGAGTATTAAAGGCTCATGGCTTAAGGAAGGTTGAGAACCACCAGCCTAGACTGAAAACATCAGGGTTTGAGGGGAGATGGTGGTCAAGGTGGTTGTTTGACTTGCTTGGCATGTACTACCACCTCTCTTTTCCCTCAGGACAAATTGCTGCTTCACTTAATATGAAAGGGGTTTGGCAGTTGGTACAGATGGCTTTTCAGGCAGTATTCTTTGGTCTGGACTGCAAGTAGCACCAGGGATCTATGGGGTGATAACACACATAGATCCACAGCACTTACCTGGATGTTGGTGGTAGTTGGTCAGTAATTATTACTGATCTGGGTAAAAAACGGTAAAGCCAATCTTCACAATGATTTCTCCATTCATTGATGCTGGGGTTCTCTCTTCTTTGCCCTGTGGATTCAGCTGTCATTATACTATATTTAGCACATTACTTCTTTTTTTTTTAGGATTGTACAGTTCTGGAAATGATTATTTATCTTCTGTCTTGTTCAACAAATGGCCCTGAAGTCTCCAAAAGTTTAAAAAACAATTTCTCCCTCCTTTTTTGCAGCCTCTGGGAAAGGTTGACAGCTACCTAAATCGAAATCAACTGAAAACTACGATATTGACTGCTTTTGATTGAATGACTTTGTACTTTGAATTTCATATCAATGTTAATTTTACTGGCCCTATGGCATTTTTGAGTTGCTAAATAAATTAATGGTACTAATGAAACAGGTAAATTTTTTAAAATGTAAAAACAGAGGGCAGAGCCAAGATGGCAACATAAGAGCAGCAACATATCGCAGTTGTCACATAGACACCCAAAAATACCCATAAAATATGACTTTAAACTGATCCTAGAACTCCAAAACACACACAAATATACTTTCCACTAAAGTCAGCTTGGCTATGAGGAACCATATCAGCACTGCGAACCAAAACCAGCCTGGCCTGAAGCCCTGGATGAGCCCCAGGGGTGGCTGGATGAGAGGAGCCAAGGAGCCTCGGGTGAGCAGATTGGCGGCAGCTGTGGCAGTGTCCAGAACTAGGTCAGTGGGACTTGCGAGGTCTTAGGAGAAAAGCGGTGCAGCCGAAACCCCTCCAGGACGGGAAAGCGAAAAGCAAAGGTTTTGCACCAGCCTCTGCATTGCAGCTTCTGTGCCCTTGACCTGCAGACTGCAGGGGGACTAAGCAATCACTCAGAGGCCAAGTGCTCTCGCGTTGGGAGGCCTGGATCCAGATTGCGGTCTTGGGCTTTAGTCCTGTGAGTCTTCTTTATCCAGCGAGCTGGAAATGGAAAAGGGACCCAGCATCTTCCTGAGATCTACAGGAGCCGGGAGGACCCCAACAGTTTGGGACAGAGCTTTCCCTTCTGGAAGCAGAACCCCATAGAGATTACAAAAAGAAAAAAATCACAGACTGAGCAACCATGAGTAAGAATAAGCATAAGAAACAGGGTAAAAACAGCAACCAAACCCTAGATTCCTTCTTTGAAGAAAAGAAGGACAAAGGCAGAGGGCTGCAGGATAGCACAAAAAGAGGTCCCCCACCAG
>CM053591.1:103743733-103757695 GCA_028646515.1 Pseudochirops corinnae | reverse complement strand
AAAAGAAAAGAAAAGAAAAGAAAAGAAAAGAAAAGAAAAGAAAAGAAAAGAAAAGAAAAGAAAAGAAAAGAAAAGAAAAGAAAAGAAAAGAAAAGAAAAGAAAAGAAAAGAAAAGAAAAGAAAAGCTTGCAGAATTATTCCAGTCTCAGGCTGCATATACTCTGAAAAGATAATCCTAGGTAAGCTGGAGAAATTCATCACCAGAAAAATGAAGGGAAGAATAATATATTTTTAGTGAAGTGGTGGAGTGAAATCACTGTGGAGTGAGCCATGGAACAGATAAAAATGCAAAATTGTATATGATCCTATGTAACCCATTGCTACTTCTTTAGCCACAGGGGCAGAGTCATAGATAACAAAGTAAAGAGTGCTAAAAAAAAGTTATAACTTCTAGACTGCTTAGAACATTAATTTAATTGATGGAACCCTGATGCTTGATTTCCTCTAATGAGAAAAATGACAATACACTACTTAAAAAAGGAACCCTATCAGAGTAATACTCTCCAAATAAAACCAAAAGAAAATGATAAATGGCAGTTAAATGAAAATATGACACATGGGTTGTCTTCAAAGACAGTTTAATAAGGTTGATTAATTCGTGTATCATCTTGCCTTGTGAGTCTCATGGTCACAAAATAAAAACAAAACAAAACAAATAAAAAACCAATAGAGATTAATGTAGGTTTTGAAAGAATGGTGATGGGTAACAACTTGAACTCTGGTTATCCTAAGTCTAAGTCAAGGTCCCTATATACCATGCCATTCTGCCTTTGTCTAGAATTTAACAGTCACCTAAAAAGTGTAAATGAAATACCTACTCTGTGACACATAATAGGCTAGGTACCTGAGATACAGATACAAAGAATGATATCATCCCTATGCTCAGAAAGCCTGTATCCCTGAACAGTTAGAAAAGAAATTGAGCCAATCAAGAATGAAGAACTGAGAAGTAACAGATGGACATGACACTAAACTATCTGGAGAATCATCGGCAGCTCATTGGCCTGGATCTCTATGGGAAATTTATGGGAAAAAAATGTGTACATGCTTTGGCCAGAGTGAAAAGATGTTTGAGGAACTGGGATCTGTATCAGAGAAACCACGAAATCATGGCTCTTGAAAGTATCAGATCATCTGAATAAATAGAATGTATCCTTGTAAGGAGACTTCAGGATATTTGAACATTATGTAAATATCACCAATTATAAGCCTTATTTCAGATGGAAATGACATTCCTGTGGTATAATGCAATTTTTCATTTTTTCTTTTTAATTGAGAAGAACTCATAGAACTTTTCTCAGAGATGCCAAATTCAGCTGGTCATTTTTTTTCTTTCCCTGCCTAACCTCACATTCCCTTTTCTCTATTTGCTTTTGATTCAAGACCAGAAGATTACTGGGGTTTTTTTTCTATTTCAAATCTAGGCAGTTTCTTCCCTCAAAGAACTGAAATAATATATATTGGAAATAGTAAGGAACCACTATCTTGGAATAAGAACCAAAATCCTGTCCTCCTTACACATTTTTTGCTGTAGGGGGTCACATATTTTAAATTAAGTATTGCAAAAGAATATCCTCTAAACAGACAGAAGTAGAAGAATAAATTGCAATTCAGTAGGGCATTCTTCCGTCTAAAACTGGATATGTTATAAAAAATTTATTTCACTTGGCTTGTGAGAAAAGGTTCAGATAAAACCTAAGATGGTTACTCTTCCCTTAAAACTTCATTTTCATATGCAGAAAGAAAGACAGAGAGAGAGAAGGAAAGAGAAAGAAGGAAAGAAGGAGAGGAAGAAACAAGGAGAGGAGATGAAAGGAGAGGAGAGGAGAAGAGAGGACAGGAGAGGAGAGGGAGGAGAGGAGAGGAGAGGAGAGGAGAGGAGAGGAGAGGAGAGGAGAGGAGAGGACAGGAGAGGAGAGGAGAGGAGAGGACAGGAGAGGACAGGAAAGGAGTGGAGAGGAAAGGAGAGGACAGGAGAGGAGATGAGAGGACAGGACAGGAGAAGAGAGGAGAGGGGAGGGGAGGGGAGGGGAGGGGAGAGGAGAGGAAAACCTCTACAAATTCAAAGTCTCCTGAGAGCCTACATAGTTTAGATCTCATCCTTGTTAAAGTTTATTATGCAAACATGGGAGCTCTGAACATTGTCCAGCATGTCCAACAGAAAAATTGAATGTGTATAAAAAATCTCTTAGCCAAAGGATTTGAGATTTTGTTCTGTCTTTGTCTTGGTCCTTTAATAAGAGGGAACTAAGTGATGAAATAGTTAGTGTTGAGTCTCGTATCAGGAAGACCTGAGATCAAATCTGATTTAAAGCACTTTCTAACTGGGTGACCCTGGGCAAGTCAATTTGCCCTTGTTTCCTTTAGTCTCCTCATCTGTAAAAAAAAGAATATCACAACAGCACTTACCTCCCAGAGTTGTTGTGAGAATCAAATATTATAATAATTGTAAAGTACTTAGTGATGCCTACTATAAGTAAGTGTTACGTAGCACAACGGATAATGTGTGGGACTGGGAAACAGAAAGATTCATCTTCCTGAATTCAAATCTGTCCTCCACATTTTACTAGTTATGTGACTCTGGGCAAGTCACTTAATCCTGTTGCTCTCAGTTCCTCATCTGTAAAATGAACTGGAGAAAGAAATGGCAAACCATTGCAGTATCTTTGACAAGAAAACCCCAAATGGGGTCATGAATAGTCAGATACAACTAAAAACATTGAACACATATATATGTTAGTGAATTTTAATTTCAGTGATGAAGACGATGTATGACTGTAATTGCCTTATAATAAAATAGATATGTTTTTGCTTTGGATGTATGAAAACAATAAACACAGCTTATTTTGACCCATAGTAATCACTTTGATGTGAAACAAGGTTACCTAACTCAAGGAAGAAAAGTAATATAAAATTAAAGAGTTAGTACTGAGAGAATTGGAAGAGATTTTGATTTCCTGGCTCCAGGGATTTTATCTAAAAGATAATCCACCTTAGAATTAGTGAAAACTTTTTTTCAATATTCTGTGAAATACAGTGAACTCTAGTTCTACCTCTTCTGAGACTCTATTATTTGGAGGCAGACAAGGTAAAAGAGAAGGAACACTAGAATGCAAAGCAGGAGACATTTTTTTTGTTCCCAATTTTCTTCCCAGTTTCTCAAACTAAAAATCATAAAGTAAATTAATCACATAATAATAATAACCTCTGCCCACAAAATACTACTAAAAGAGATACCTGAGAAACAATAAGAAAGGATCTAATATGAGTCAATCAAGTATATGATAGTCACTACAGACATCACAAATAAGATCAGCATAATCCTGCTGGTATAATAGAAGACGATCATGGAAATTTAACTATTCAATCATTTTTAAAATTAATATTCTTTAAATCTCCTGGTTAACTTATTCCAGTCAATAAATGCACATTTATTAAAGGCCTATTATGTGTCAGGCACTGCAGTTGGTGCTAGAGATAGATGGACAAAAAAGGAAATAATCAAGGAGCTTAATCTGTAATGGGAAAGACAAGAAGTATATATAAAAATACATACAGCATATACCAAAACTTAACAAGGAAAGGTTGTTAATTACATCATAGTTTGGGGGGGGCACTGGAAGATGAGGAGAGGTCAATGAAAATAAGACTACATGTAAACATAGAAATTGTTGAAAGAATTTAGAAAAAAATAATATTGGAAGGCATGGAAGATAGCTGAGTAAGTTAATGTATTTAGCAAACAGCCCAAGTACTCAACAAACTAAAATATTAAAAATACAATATAAGAATCTGTTATTTTCTCAGTTGTCTAGAAATAATCCTCCCTGTAGATATATTGGTTCCATTGTTTGTAGATGAGATATTAAGGGTGGAAGCTCAGGCCAATGTATTGAAAGTATGTCACAAAGTATATTACATTACTGTTTACAAAATATATTGAGTCAAGTGCCATTGAGCAGTCAGTTGTACAGTGAAATGTACAGTTGTACAGTTTGTTAAGGAGCCACTTGTACAGTGAACAAAACTACATAAATAGAGGTAGAGGAAGATGGAGAATCCATAACAATTAATCTCTCTCTGGCTGACAGCAGCCTTCACATATGGGTGGCTTCATATGTTTGCTATAACCAGGGGCAAAGTGTGCTATGTTTTGATTCCACTTGATTTTATGACTAGTAGTTATGACCTTTAGTCCACTGAATTATATTATACATCTATTATATGCAATTGTGCACTATTTTGCAGTGTGGCTGTCCCACTGCTTGGGCATTGTTCTTGGCCTTAAAAACACTAAATGTCAGTCAGATTTCTCTGTATATATCACTATTCTCTGTGTTTGATTCAGATGACAAATATGCACGTGCAAATGAGTGATGGAAGCTTTCTCCCTGCCCCCACTTCCAATGCCGCTCTCTAAACAATCTGCTCCACAATTTTCCCAGACATAATCAGTGAATAGTCACTCCTTTAATGTTGCAACTGATCAGATGATGCACATTTTTTTTCTATCTTCAACAGCTGTTGGAGCAATTCATACATTTATCTTTTCCAGTTTCTACTCAGAGATTGGAAGATGTCACAACCTATTTATGAACCTTATTTGAATATCTTTTCAATAGCCCTATTCCATTTCAGTTAATATACTTTATATCTATGATTTTTCTTCAGCAACAAGGATGTTAGGATCCAGGAATCTTGTCTTCATCTTCTTTGTTTCCTGGCATCCAGTTCTTTTAGCTTTTCTTCTGTCTCAATGGCTTTTTCTTCCTTTCTTTCTTGCTTTTTTTTTTTTTAACCATTCCTCTTTACCGCCTTAATATCCAACTCCTACTTGAATCAAACCCTCATTTTGCTTTTGCACTCACTCAGTGGCAGTCTCACACAGTTGCCTGCTTCTTGCTAGTTGGCTTTCTTATAAAGCTCTTAGCTAATCACTCAGCTACTCTCCCACACAGCCTGCTATTCATAATCAGTACAAATCCCTCAATTCAATTTAATTCAATGCATTTCAATTCAATGCTGCTGAATTCAATTCAATTCAATTCAAACCACCACATGTTGGTGCCAATTCTAATTCTATCCTCTTCTTCATTCTTTCTTGGATGATCAAAGCATACATGAGAAATAGATCTGGTAATTTGATCAATCATTCAGCTGTCCTTTCTTTGCAAGGTGGATGTTTACAATTGTCTGCCACTCTTGACTATTTCCAGTTTTCCATACACCTCTTACTTAATGCATTGATACCCTTTTATTTGGTGCTTTTAATATTTATTTATTACTTCCAGAAGCCTTCTTATTCTTTGATTCACTCTGATGAACTTTCCATTTTGACTCTAAGTGACAGCTTTCTGTTGTATAAGAACTCGAACTTGCATAATGGTAAGATTTGACATTGCATCTGAGGTTTATTATAGGGTCTTTCCCTCCTTCCTTTCATTTTTTTATTAATCATCATAGCAGAAAATCTTCTGTGATCCCTTTAACCATAAATCAGTTTAAGATATTCCACTGGAAATCTTTTCTCTGTGACTCCAGCATTTTTGCCCAGCTTTCTTTCTTTCCAGACACAGATTTTTTCACTATGCTCTGGTCATCATCAGCCGCATGCTTTTCACATATATTAGTGCTCAGTGGGATTCTCTAAATAAAAGCTTACACTGATTTAAAAAAAAATCATATTCTCTAAGTAGTTTGTTGAGAACTATTGTTCTCCATGAAACAGTTTATACAATATTTCTCTAATGAATCATAAGTGTTTTAGGTGATTGATTCTAGTTTTCATTTTTATATAATTCTTCTTGTTACAATGTCAGTGAATAGAGCTCAACAATTCATTGGTGAGTGCCCCTTCTTTACCTTTGTCCTGAAAAAAGAAATTTAACCACTCTCCAAGTTAATATCAGGGGTGAGTTACAGAAACTGTCAGTATAACATACCTATTTTGTACATTTTTGTTGTTATTGTTCAGTCATTTCAAATGTGCCTGATGCTTTATGACTCCATTTCGGGTCCTGTGGACAAACATACTGAAATGGTTTACTATATCCTTGTCCAGTCCATTTTTCAAGTGAAGAAACTGAGACAAAGAGGATAAAATGCCTTGCTTAGGGTTACACAGCTAGTTAAGTGTCTGAGGCTGGATTTGAACTCACAATGATGAAACCTCCCAGACTCTAGAAGTGGCTCTCTATCCACACTGCCACCTAGTTGCCCATGTTGTGCACATAGTAAGTGATTAATAAATACTTTTTCATTCATTCATCCATTAACTTCCTTCTTGAAGCCTTCCAAGTGCTATATGAAGTAGACCAGGAAATCACAGGAAAAGTAGGCATTGGTTGAGAGGGTTATTGAAGAAAGTTCATGGTATCATAGATTTTAAGCAAAAGAAGTCAAGTTTAACCACCTCACTTAATTGAAAAGGAAAATAAGGTCCAGAGAGTTTAAATGATGTCCTGAGGGTTACATTGCTTTTAGCTATCTAAAGCAAGACCTGAACCCAGATCTTTCTGACTTTTTGCTGGCACTCTACTATATTGCCAAACTCAACAATTGCAAGAAATCACTCCATAAAATAAACTAAAAAATCACCTCATCCCTGGGGTTATATGATAAATCTGATTAATATTCATAACAGCAAGGATCATAAAGTAAGCTGAGATGCCCTAAATTGATTTTCAAGGCTGGTTTTTAATTGAATTGGGATATACAAAGAATATCTATTTTCTAACTTAATTTCAGTAAATAGAATCATATCCACTGGTGAAGTCAGGTAACATGTTTTTATACCTTTGCATTCTCTGAAGCTCTTTGTGGTAAGCAATTAAATGCTTATTAAACTAATGAATTACTAGAAAACTTTGATTAAATTTCCTTAACCTATTGCTAGCATTAGCCTTTTTCGTATATTTTATTGTACTTAAAATTCTGTTTACTTTTTAAAATCACATTCAGACTTTAATCTGGGCTCACTTATAATTCCAAACTTATTTGCAAAACTTAGCTTAAGTAGATATACTTCATGTCATTGATAGAATTAGAAGAGACCACTGGGATCATCTAATCTAATCTCTTTTTTTATCAGCATCATCATTATTAACTTAGGCAGCATTTATATGCAATATTAAAATGTTTAAAGCAGTTCACAAATATTGTATCTAATTTATTGCCACAAAATTATGTGAAATACCAAATTCACAGATTAAGAAAATGAGGCAGATAGTGGTTAAACAATTTACCCAGAATCATACATCTAGTATTTGAGAATAGATTTGACTTCAGGTCTTCCAGATTCCTGATTCAGTGCATTTACACTGTGTTATATACCCTGTAGTTGAGGCATCTAAGGTGCAGGATCATGGATTTAGAACTAAAAAGCTCTTAGTGATCAACCCTATTATTAAAAAACAAAACTGAAGTTAAGTGACACGTCCATGAAACCACAAATAATAGAATCCAAATTAGGGCAGCTAAGTGGCATGGCAGACAGAGCTGCATCCGGAATGTGGAAGATTCATCTTCATAAGTTCAAATCCAGCTTCAGACACTTACTAGCTGTGTTATCTTCATCAATTTATGTAATCTGATTTGCCTCAGTGCCTTATCTATAAAATGAGGTGGAGAAGAAAATGGGAAACTGCTCTAGCATCTTTGCCAAGAAAACCTCAAATGGGGGAGAGTAAGGAACAACTGAAATGATTCAACAATAAATACTAATCATGATTGCACGCCACCATGGGGGAGGGGGAAGGGAGAGGAGAAAATCTGAAACTTAAGTGATTGTGGAACTGAATCTTGTAAATTAAAAGTAAATGAGTAAATAAAATAAATAAATAAATAAATAATAGGAAAAAAAAACAAAAAACAAAAAAAACCAATAAATACTAATCTATCTGTCTGTCTGTCTATATATTATTTCTATTAGCATTTTCCACTGTTTCTTTTTTACTTTTTGTTCTTCCTTCTTGTCTAACGGAGTCATTCATTTGACTTGATCAAATCTAATTTATAAGGAATTATTTTTGTCAATGCTTTTTTGTATCTCTTCCTTAACTTGGCAAATTCCACCTTTTAAGGAGATATTTTATTCTTCAATATTTTCTTTATGCCTTTTACTGAACGGTTAATTCCTTTATAATTTTCTCATATTAATCTATTTTTCCAAATTTTTCCTCTATTATTCTTTAATTTTTTTAACTTTATTTTTCCTAATTACATGTAAAAACAATTTTGACACTTGCTAATTGTTTTTGCAATTTTGAGTCCCAACTTCTATCCCACCTTTTCTCTCCTCCCCCATCATTAAGACAACGAACAATTTGATAAAAGTTAACTATGTGCAATCATACAAAACATATTTCCATATTAGACATGTTGTGAAAGAAAACAGACTAAAAAAAGCAAAATAAAGAAAGTAAAAACAAAATCATTCTTCAAACTGCATTCAGATTCAGTCAGTTCTGTTTGTGGAGGGGGATGACATTTTTTATCATAGGTCTTTCAGAATTGTCTTGGATCGTTGTATTGCTGAGAATAATTAAGTCATTCACATGTGATCATCATACAATACTGTTGTTATTGCATACAATGTTCCCCTTGTTCTCCTCACTTTACTTTGGATAAATTCAGAAGAGTTTTTCAGAGGTTTTTTGTTTTGTTTTGCTTTGTTTCTGAAAGCAACCTGCTGATCATATTTTATGGCACAATAATATCCTAACACAATCAGATATCACAACTTCTTTAGCCATTGCTCCATTGATGGACATGACCTCATTTTCCAATTCTTTTGATCAACATTAAAAGAGCTGCTACAAATATATTTTTTTACAATGAAGTCCTCTTAAAAGAAATCTCTTTGGAATACAGACATACCAGTAATATTGCTGGGTCAAAGGGTATGCATGATTTTATAGTCCTTTAAGCATTGTTCAAAATTGCTTTCCAGAATGGTTGGATCAGTTCACAACTCCACCAACCATGCATTAGTGTCCCATTTTCCCCACATCTCTTCCAATATTTGTCATTTTCCTTTTCTGTCATTTTATCTAAGCTGATATATTTTATTTTATTTTTTATTTTTTTGCTTTTTTGGAGGGCAATTGGGATTAAGTGACTTGCCCAAGGTCTCATGCCTAGGTTTTGTGTTAAGTTTCTGAGGCCACATTTGAACTCAGGTCCTCCTGACTCCAGGGCTGGTGCTCTATTCACTGAGCCACCTAGCCGCCCCCAAGCTGATATATTTTAGAGCAGTTGTTTTAATATTCATTTCTTTAAATAATAGTGATCTAGAGCATTTTTTTCATATTACTATAGATAGCTCTGATTTTTTTCTTATGAAAACTGCCTATTCATATCATTCCACTAATCAACTGAGGAATGAGTTATATTATTAAAATTTAAGTCCATTATCAGTATATTTAAGATATGAAGCTTTTATCAGAGAAACTTGTTATAAATTTCGCACCCCCCTCCCCAGCTTTCTACTTTTCTTTTTATTTTGGCTACATTGTGTGTGTGTGTGTATGTGTGTATGTGTGTGTGCTGAAACTTTTTACTTTAATATAACCAAAATTATCCATTTCACATCTTGGAATGTTCTTTGTATCTTGTTTAATTATAAATTATTTTCTTATTCATACATCTGTTAGGTAAAATATTTCATGCTCCACTAATTTGCTTATGGTATCATCCTTTATGTCCAACTTATGTACCCATTCTGACCTTATCCTTGGTATACAATGTTAAGTCTTGATCTATATCTAGTTTCTGATAAAATGCTTTCTAGTTTTCCCAGTAGTTTTTGTCTAATAGTGAGTTCTTGTCCTGAAAGACTGGATCTTTGCATTTTTCAAAGGCATCATTATGGTTGTTTCCTACATTGTATTGTGTACCTAATCTATTTCACTGATCCACCACTCTATTTTTTAGCCAATACCAGATAGTTTTAATGATTATACTTTGAAATAGTATCAGATCTGGTATGGGTAGGCCACCTTCCTTCACAATTTGTTTTCACTGATTCCCATAATATTCTTGACCTTTTGTTCTTCCATATGAAATTTGTTATTACTTTTTCTAGCTCTATGAATTTTTTTTTAGGTTGATTGGTCTGTCACTGAATAAGTATATTAATTTATTTACAAATGTCATTTTAAGCATATTAGCTTGGCCTACTTAAGATCTGTTTAGATCTGACTTTATTTGGAAAGTGTTTTGTAATAATGTTCATATAGTTTTGGGGTTATTCTTGGCAGCTAAAATCTCAAGTGTCTGGGATTTCTCTGTCTTTTGTTAATGGACTTTTTTATAACATATGGAAATGCTAATGATTTGTGTGGGTTTATTTTATATACTACAACTTAGCTAAAGTTGTTAAGTATTTCAACTAGTTTGTTTTGTTGTTATTGTTGTTGTTGTTGATTATCTGAGATTCTCCAAGTGTATTATCCATATCATCTGCAAAGAGGGATAGTTTTGTTTTCCCATTCCCTATTCTAATTCCTTCAATTTCTTTGTCTTCTTTTATTGCTATAGTTAGCATTTTTAGTAGCATAATGTGTAATTGTGGTGATAACAGATGTCTTTTCTTCACTCTTGATTTTATTGGGAAGGCTTCTAAATTATCCCTCTTACAGATAATGCTACTGGTTTTACATAAATAGCACTTGTTTTAAGGGAATAATTGCACTTAATCCTAAATTCTCTAGTATTTTTAAAGGAACATGTGTTGTATTTCGACAAAAAAAAAAAACTATTTTCTACATCTCTTGAGGCAAACATAATTTTTTTAGGTTGTTGTTGATATGGTCAATTAAACTAATACTTTTCCTAATACTGAACCAGCTCCAAATTCCATTTATAAATCCCCTCTAATACTGTATCATCTAAAGTAATATATTGATGTAATCTAATTGCTAGTATTTTATCAAAATTTTTTGCATCAATATTCACTACAGAAATTGGTCTATAGTTTTCTTTTTCTGTTTTTGATTTTCTTGATTCAGTTATAAGTGCCATATTTGCATCATAAAAGTATTTTGGTAGGACTCCTTCTTTGACTGTTCTTTGAAATTGGTTTTATGATATTGAAATTGATTGCTCTTTGAATATTTGGAAGATTTCACTTTTAAATTCTTTGGTCACAGGAATATTTTGTTAGGGAACTCATTGATGGCTTGTTCAATTTCTTTTCTTTCTTTCTTTCTTTCTTTTTGAAATGGCCTTATTTAAGTATTCTACCTCTCTTCTTCTGGGCAATTTATATTTTTCTAAATATTCATTTATTACACTTACATCGTCAGATTTATTTGAAAATATTGGACAAAATAGATCCTAATAACACTTTAATTTCCTCTCCATTGGTTGTGAATTCTCTCTTTTAATTTTTGATACTGATAATTTGTTTTTTTTTCTTTTTAAAGAAACAAAATTAACCATTATTTCAATGGTTTTCTTACTTTCAATTTTATTAATCTCTCCTTTGATTTTGAGAATTTCCAATTCAGTGTTTAATTGGAGACTTTAAAATTTCTTCTCTTTCGAATTTTCTTTAGTTGTGTGTTCAATGAATTGATCTGCTCTTTCTCTGTTTTGTTGATGTAAACATTTAAAGATAAAGACATCCCCTAAATACTGTTTTGGTTGAATCCCATACATTGTCTCATTGTTGTTTTCCTCTTTAATGAAATAATTTATTATTGCTATAATGCATTCTTTGACCCATTCATTCTTTAGAATTAGATTATGCAGCTTCTACTATTTTTAAATCTATTTCCATGGTCCTTTATTAAATGTCATCTTATTGCATCATGATCTGAAAAGGGTACAATTAGTATTTCCATTTTTCAACATTTGGTTGTGAAGTTTTTATGGACTATTACATGGTCAGTTTTTGTGTAGATGTTATGTACCACTGAGAATTTTCTTTTCTTTTCTATTCTGATTCATTTTTTTCCAGAGGTCTATCATATCTAACTTTTCTAAATTACTCTTCATCTCCTTAACTTCTTTCTTATTTATTTTTGGTCAAATTTTCTAGTTCTGAGAAGGAAAATTGAAGTTCCCCACTAGTAAAATTTTGCTGTCTATTTCTTCCTGTGACTCACTTAATTTCTCCTCTAAGAATCTGAATGTTATATCACTTAGTGTATATATGTTTAGTATTGATATTACTTCATTGTCTATGTCTCCTTTTAGCAAAATGCAGTTTTCTTGCTTATCTCTTTTAATTAGATCTAATTTTAGTTTTGCTTTGTCTGAGATCGTGATTGTTACCAGTGTTTTTCTCTCATCAGCTGAAATATAATAGCTTGCCCTCCATCCGCTTGCCTTTGCTCTTTGTTTGTCTCTCTGCCTCAAGTGTAAACAATATATTGTAGGATTCTGTTTTTTTTATCCACTCTACTATCTACTTCCATTTTATGATTGAGTTTATCCCATTCATTTTCACAGTGATGTTTTCTAACTGCTTATTTCTCTCCATCCAATTTTTCCCCATTTATCCTCTTCTCACTTTTTGCTTGTCCTTCCTCAAAAGTGTTTTGCTTCTAGTCACTGCCTCCTCCAATTTTCCCTTCTTTCTATTAGTATTCCCTCTTCTTTTGTCACTCCTTCAAACCTACTAAGTTCTCTTGGGTTGGATTATTCCTTAACTCTATCCTTTAGCTAGTTTTGTGTTTCCATATTTAATTTTGACATGTTATTTTAAACTTTTTTGGAAGAGAATTTGGGAGAGGTTATCTCTGCCTTTACTTCTTCGTCTTGGTTTCACCTCCTTTAAAATTATTTTTTGCACTTTTATATCTCTGTCTTTAGTTTTTTAGGAGTTCTTGTTGGGATTGGGTCCAACTTGAATTTTCTTTTATGCTCTTCTTGTATATTTTTTCACATCATTGTTTTCTTCTAAGTTTGTCTTGAACTTCTCCATCAGGATAGAAGCTTTTTTTTGTCAGGTTTTGTTCTGTTTTGTTGTTGTTTCCTCATTTTTCCAGTACATTTCTTGACTTTGGACTTTATATTAGAGTTTGGCTCTGCTCAGCTGAGGTAGGGGTGATATTGTCCCAAGCATTAGGTTTTGTCACTCCACTATTTTCACAGCTATTTCTGGGGGTAAGTCACTTTTTTTTTTTGCTTTCATCCCTAAAACTGACTCTTTACTCCATAATTCCATCCATAAATATCCATGTAGGCACAGATGAATCCAATACGACCTAACATCTTAGATGACACTTTCCACATTTCCTCCTGAGTTAGTAAATCTTGACTAAATCAGGGAACATTGCAGCCCCATGTTCATCTCCTTTAACCAATTTTTGGTTTTCATAAATTTTAATGAATAAATCTAGAAGAAGAGGTCTAGATATCACTTTGCTTCCTACTGATCAACATCTAGAAACCGCTAAATGGAAGGAATATTTCTAACACTTCTCAAGACTAGATTTTTTCTATACAAAAAAAGGAAAGCAAGAAAGTCATCACTGGACCTGCTATACCACCAAATGTTATCAGCTCAATTTAGATGAAGACTGAGAGGTCCATTGCAATCTATTTTCTCCTCTCCTCAATTGCCAGGAATATCCTTGAATATATTTTCTTTGAGTATATAGCACGAGTTTTCTTTTTCTCTTCTGGTTTAGATATTTTCTCACTTCTACATTCTGCAAGTAAGGGAATTGCAACGTGTAGGAGAAACTGTTCAATTCTCACCCTCTTATTAAAATTCTTAAAACCAAAGGGTACTTTTTTCAATTGCTACAGGGAATAGTCTTTATTCCTAGCTACGTGTTATCACTAAAAACTAAAAATTAAATGGTCACTAACCCCCTGTATCAGCAATGCAGTATTCACAATGCCTACAGTAACTATAAATATGCTGATATAGTTATTAATCACAAAATGGAACAGGCTCTCTACATAAGAAATATAGATAGTGCATTCATTTAAATACCAGAAGACTGA
>CM053591.1:103728218-103743233 GCA_028646515.1 Pseudochirops corinnae | reverse complement strand
ACAAATGTATATATACATATACATACACATAAATTTATATAAGAGGGTTTACATGTGCACCAAAGTACATATCTGAGTATATGTATAAATGAATCCATAGAGGGGATAAGATCAATTGAATAGGAAGGGATAATATTCCAAATGGTGAAATTCTGAGGTGAGAGAGGATTAGATGGAGAGGAGGCAGGGAGAGACAGAATGGGTTGAGCATCTCATGGAAGAGGCAAGAGATAATTTTTGCAATGGGGGGGAGAACAGGAATGGAGGGAAATATAATCTTCCACAATATAACTACAAGGGAAATTATTTGGGTAACTATTTGTGTACAATCTATATTGAATTGCTTGTCTTTTCAGTGGGGATGGGTGATGAGGGAAGAGGGGAAGAAAATCTGGAATTCAAAAGTTTTAAAAACAAATGTTTACAAATTGTTTTTTTTTTTCATGCAATTGGGTAATAAGATATAAAGGTACTGGGGTATAGAAACCCATTTTGCCCTTCTAGAAAATTAGGGAAGTGAAGGGGGGAGGATATAAGAGAGAACAGATTGGGGGAAGAGATATTCACTAGGTTTGCTATTTTGGGGTTGAGGAAAGATGTGGAGAGAAAAAAATGTAACTCAAAATCTTTTGGAAACGAAGGTAGGAAACTAAAAATAAATTGATTAATTAAAAAAAATACTCCAAAATCCAAGTTGAGAAACACCATCACTAGTATCATTCTCGATTCATTCCCTGTCCATGAAATCGCCAAGTGCTGCACAATCAGCTGTTTAGTAGAACAGGAAACTTAAACTGAAATTGATCAGTTTGGTTATTTTACCCTTCATTGATTTTTGTCTATTTCATTGTGCTGGGCTAATTCTTTAATTCTGCAACCCTCTGGTACAACTGTCATTTACTTGATGTAGGTCTTCCTTCCAATAATATAAATTACAACCCAACAATGCTTGCTTCTTCTGTGTGATCCATGTCCATATCCTTCATAACTTTGCCACAGCAGGGAATCCAACATAATAGGGTCCTTTCTTTTTTTTCTCATTTATTTTACTTTTTTTTTTATTGTTTTCATCATTCATTTCCACAAGATTTTGAGTTACAAATATTCTCCCCTTCTTTCCCCCACTCACCACCCCAAAATAGGCATCCCACTGTATAACCCATCCGCCAATCTGCTCTCTCCTATGTCCTCCCCCAACACCCCTCTGACTTTCCAGTAGGGCAAGATGGATCTCCCTACACCAGTACCTGTATATCTTAATACCCAGTTGCAAGTAGTTAATAATAATAATTATATACATATATATGTATATATATACATATATATACCTACATGAATATATATGTTTTTTAACATTTGAATATAGAACTTTAAATTCTAGATTGTTTCCCTTCATCCCTCATCACCCACCCCCACTGGAAAGACAAGCAATTCAATACAGTCTGTTCATGTGTAATTACACAGAACATCTCCACAATGGACATATTGTGAGACACTGATTATAAATCCCTCCTTCAGATCCCGCCCTCCCCATGTTCTATTCTGTACCCTGTCCCTATCCCTTTACAGAAGTGTGTGCTTCCAGCAACCCCCTCCACCACCCTGCGCTCCCCTCTATCATCACCCCTCCCATCTCCATCCACCTTACTCTCCTGTGTGGCAAGATGCCCAACTTAGAGTTTATGTCATTCCTTTCCTAAGCCAAATTCAATGAGAATGAGGTTGAACTTTTCCCTTTTGCCTTCCTGCTCTTCCCTTCCACTGTAACAGTTATCCCTTACCTCTTCTATATGAGATGATTAACTCCATTCTGTCTCTCCCTGTCTCCTCTCATTCTATTCCTCTCCTACCTCACAATTTCACCTTTTAAAGCATCACCTCTTCCTATTCAATTGATCCTGTGCCCTTTATGTACACACACACACACACACACACACATATATACACATACTCAGATATATATTCGTATGCATATATATACCCTCCTATGTAGACATATGTATATGTATACGTATATATACATCTGTATTCCCTTCACCTATCCTCATACTGAGAAAAGTTTCATCAATTACAATTGTCTTTTTTCCATGTTGGCATGTAAATAGTTCAACTTTGAGAAGTTTCTATTGATTTCTTTTCCACATTTACCTTCTCCTGCTTCTTGTATTTGAGTGCCACATTTTCTTTTCAGTTCTGTTTTTTTCAGAAAGAATGCTTTAAAGTCCTCCACCTCATTGAATGACCATATTTTCCCCTTGAACATTAAACTCAATTTTGCTGGTGATTCTTGGTTTTAATCCTAGCTCCCTTAATTTCTGGAATATTATATTCCAGGCCCTTTGATCCCTTAATATAGAAGCTGCTAGATCCTGGGTTGTCCTAATTGTTTTTCTGCAGTATTCAAATTGTTTCTTCTTGGCAGCTTGTAATATTTTCTCCTTGGTATGGGGACTCTGGAACCTGGCTATAAAATTCCTAGGAGTTTTCTTTTAGGGATCTTTTTCAAGAGGTGATTGGTGAATTCTTTCTAGTTCAATTTTGCCCTCTGATTCTAAAATATCAGGGCAATTTTCCTTGAGAATTTCTTGAAGGATGCTTTCTAGGCTCTTTTTTTTATCATAGCCTTCAGGTAGTCCAATAATTTTTAAGTTGTCTCTCCTGGATCTGTTTTCCAGGTCAGTGGTTTTTTCAAGGAGATATTTCACATTGCCGTCTATTTTTCATTTGTTTGGTTCTGTTTAATAGTATTTTGATTTCTTATGAAGTCATTTGCTTCACTTTGCTCCACTCTAATTCTGAAGGAATTATTCTCTTCAGAAAGCTTTTGAGATCTTTTTCCATCTGGCAAATTTGACTTTTTAAGGCAGTCTTCTCCTCATTGGCTTTTTGGGACTCTTTTGGCATTTGAGTTTGTCTTTTTTTTTTTTTTTGCACTGAATATGGTGACTTTGTTGATGGTACACAATACAGGACTCTAGGCTTCTCCCCCAACTACAGGGGTGCATTGGAACTATGATGTGGGTGGGACATGGGATCCCTAGTATAGGAACATATGTTAGGAATGTCGGCTCCCCAGTGGTGGAACAGGTCTTTTTGGCTGGGGAAAGATCCATGGCTTTCCATTTTACTCCTTGGAGGCCATGTAGACCATGAGGTCTACTACACGGTTGCTATAACCATACTCATTTTCATATCAGAAAATGAGCTTGACAAAGTGGTCATTGAGGGCAATACCAGTGCCAGCATCAAAGGTAGAAGAGGGAGTGTTGCTGTTGAAGTCACAGGATGCAACCTGGTTCTCTGTGTAGCCCAAGATTCACTTCAAGGGTTCCTCTGATGCTTGCTTCGCCATTTTCTGGATATCATAATATTTTGCAGGTTTCTCCAGGCAGCACGTCAGATCCATAACAGATACATTGGGAGTAGGAACACCGAAGGCCATGCCTGTGAGCTTCCCATTCAGCTCAGGTATGACCTTGCCAACAGCCTTAGAAGCACCAGTGGATGCAGGGATGATGTTTTGGGCAGCACCACATCCATCATGCCACAGCTTACCAGAGGGGCCATCTACTATTTTCTGGATAGTAGTAATGGCATGGACTTAGTCATGAGTCCTTCCACAATGTCAAAGTTGTCATGAATTACCTTGGTCAAAGGGGCCAAGTAGTTGGTAGTGCAGGAAGCATTACTGATAATCTTAAAGGAATTATCATATTTCTCATGGTTCACTCGCATCACAAACATTGGGGCATCAGCAGAAGGGGCAGAGATGATAACCCCCTTGGCTCCACCCTGCAAGTGAGTCCCAGCCTTTTCCATGGTGGTAAAGACTCCAGTGGACTCTGCAACATACTCGGCTCCAGAATCTCCCATTTAATATTGGTGGGATCCCATTCCTGGAAGATGGTAATGGCTTTGCCATTGATCACCAGCTTCCCATTCTCAGCCTTGACAGTGTCCTTGAATTTGCCGTGAGTGGAATCATATTGAAACATATAAACCATATAGTTGAAGTCAATGAAGGGGTCACTGATGGCCACAATGTCTACTCCACCTGAGGTGAATGCAGCCCTGGTCACCAGGCGCCAAATGCGGCCAAATCTGTTGACTCCAACTTTCACCATCTTGTTTCAGGGATGCGACTGAAGCAGCAGAACCTGATACAGAGCTTGGAAGAAAAGCCCTAGTCTATTTTTTAAGGTGGTATTTTCTTCAGTCAGGTTGTTGACTCTCTTTTCATGATTTTCTTGCATCATTCTCATTTCTCTTCCCAATTTTTCCTCCACTTCTCTCATTTGGTTTTCAAAATCCTTCTTAAGGTGCTCAATGGCTTGTAGGAAGTCTTCATGTTTCTTGGAAGCTTTTGGTGTGGGAGTTCTGACTGTGTTGTCTTCCTCCTGTTCCATGCTTTGACCCTTTTTGTCCCCAAAAAAGGAATCTAAAGTTGCATTGCTGGGCTTGCTTTGCTTCCATTGCCCTCTCATGTTGCCAGTCAATTACTTGATTTTTGGGCTCAGTAGAACTCTGCTTCCAGAGGGGAAAGCTTTGTCCTGAATTGCTGGGGTTTTGGCAGCTGCTGGGGCTATTAGGGGGGCTCTGCAGCCCCCGTCAGCTTTGGATCACTGAAAATGCACCCCAGGACCACCACCCAATACCACAATCCGGATCCAGGCAGCTTAAGGCAAGAGCATTTAGCCTCTGAATGATTACTTGGCCCCCCTGCAATCTGCAGGCCGGGAGTTTCTGAAGCAGCTACTTGGAAGCAGCTCCAGGGCCACCACTTCTGCTGCTTCCTTGCACTGGAGGCAATTCGGCCAGACCTGCTTCTCTCCCCTGAATTTAGCCAAGTTCCAATGGCTTTTCACTTAGTCCTTGTTTCTTATTAATTGATAATTCAGGAAATTTCCACAGCTGCCACTGATCCACTCTCCTGTGTGCTCCAGTCAGGGCTTGCCCTGTCTGCCCCAGGGCCAAGCCGCTGTTTCAGGTTGGGCTGGTTTCACCTCCCAACATGCTGTGATGAGCTCTTCCTGTACCACCTGCCGAGCTGCCTTCAGCAAATGTGTTTTTCTTTAATTTTGTGAGTTTTGGAGCCCTAAAAATTTTTTAGAGTCATATTTTATGGGCATTTGAGGTGGTTATGGGGGAGCTGCAGAATTTTCCACCTTCCATGCCACCATCTTGGCTACCCCCCCCCCCCAGCAATTTTTTCAATAGGGCCATTTCTCATATATTCTTGATATTTTGAAGATATCAATAGGACTTGAAGGCTATTATTTAGTTATCCCTCAACACTGATATTTTGTTAGCTCATCTTTTAATTATGCTTATATGGTTATTAATCACAAAAAATGTAACAGGCTCTCTTAATGGGGAATATAGCTAGAGCATTTATTCAAATACCAGAAAACTAAGTCCCAAAACCAGAAAGTCAAAGCCATCACAGTACTTACGGAATTGGCACACATATTTAAAGCAGTAAACTCTCACATTCTCAAGCCTTATAAATGGAACAGGCTACCTCAGGCAAAGATCCTCCCCTTCTAACACAGGGCAACTGCTCAGCATCCACACAATGGTCACTCAAAGCAGCTCTGGTCCCCCCACAGTTCCATCCCCAGCAGTCCTCAGGAGGAGTCTTTAGCAGAAATTCTTGCTTGCTCAAAATAAAGGAGTTCACACTGCAGCTGCCACTTCTAGTCTCTGCACTGACTCTAGCTTGGGTTCAGCTTCCTGTTTCCCCATGCCTTCCTGCTACTGACACCAGCAAGTTCAGGGGGCATAGAAGATCTTCAAATCCCATAACCATTACATTCAGCTTGAAGATTTCTCATGTACCTTACTTGGCAACAATACATTAACAATACATTCCATTACATAGGCATTGCATTTAATTCATTAATACATTTAATTAATTACAATGAATAGGCATTACTTAGGAGTTGTAGGAGTAACTGGTGTCAACAGAATTTTACAATATAACATGGATAGTGCACAATAAACACAGAAAACAATATTGAGCACAAGCTCCCCAACATTCTCCCCCAAACAAATGAGATTCCAAAATCTTGGGGTAAGAGGCAAAGGTTTCTTCTTCCATGGTTACTTGCTGCTGAAATTGAACATAGAGTTGTCCTTGTCCCAAGGGGTCCCATTTGAGAGGTCAGTTCTTTAGCCAGCACTTGGAATGTGCTTGATGCCAGGTCTAGGGGTGACACATCACAGTTGTGGATGGGAGTGACATCCAGCTTAAGCTATACGGCATCTACAGGTGAAGAGTACCATGCCTGCAGAAACAAATCTAGCAAATAAGGTGCACAGACAAAAAGCTAAGAAGTAAGGTCACAATAACCAGAAACAAAGTAGATAGAGGATCAGCTGTGCTACTGGAGTCCATTCCATGAACCCACTACTGTAGCCTCACTCACAGTAGAATATATGAGTTAAGGCTATAATTTTGTAATCATCTTCTCCTGAATAAATAATAGTTAGTTACAATGTTATCCTTCCCAAGTGTTATAATCTCCTCAGCCTTTGGAAAATCATCTGGCTATAAATCTGCATCCTTTATTTTTTGGTAGTGGACAAAGATAATCTCTTTGCCCGATTTGTGCTGAGACCTTTCCTCTTTCCCCAGTGACTACTGGAGGAACAGTTTGCTCCTTTTCCAATTGACATGTATGATACTCTTCTGCTACCTCTTTTAACAGAGAATGAGAGATACTAATACATTGATCCTGAGCCCACTGGTGTGTGGCCTGGACCCCCAAATGGCTGGCTATTTGGTGGACTCATTTTGCTCATACTGGATCATCAGCTGTTGTCAAAGTAGGTACAATATGTTCAGGAGCAGTCTTTGTCAGTCAATCAGTATGAGCATTGTACTCACATTCTGGCATGGTGAGGGCCATGTGAGAATCTACATGAAAAATGACAAGTCAATGACCAAAGACATGTTCCAGTTATCTTCCCATAATTCTTTGCCCCAGACTTGTTTGCCATGAATTTCCCAATTTTGATTTTTCCACATGGGCATCAGGTAGCTAACACATTAGCTACTATCCATGAATCAGTGAATATATAACACTGTGCTCCTTGTTCTATTTTGATGGCTTGATATACTGCTGTAAGTTCAGCATATTGACTACTTCTATCTATCCCAGTACTATCCAAAGCCCTTCTAGTGCATGGGTTATAGGCTACTGCTTTCCAATATCTTTTTTTGGCCCAAATGCTTCACTGTCCCTTTGGTAAATCATGCATGTCTCTTTTGTTTTTCAGTTAGAATACCATCTATTCTTTTAAAATCCACCCCTGCTCTCGATAGAGCAGTAAACAGTTCCCTTCTGCTCAGTCTGTTTTGTCTTTGAAACCTCTGGCTATTTACTCTTTACTCTCAAGAAAATTTATCTTTTCCCTATTCACCTAAGTCACATAATTGTGAAATATTATCCAGCACCTCTGAAAGAGGGTACCCTATTTCCCAATTAATAGAGTCAGAATTAGGTGCTTAGAAGTAGGAGGAGCTGTCTTCACTATGATATTTCTCTGAGGAACTCCTAGGGGGGTATCATGATATGCAGTTGCATCTTCAAGCATGATAGCAGTTTTCATTACCTCCTCCTTTAGCTTTGTCATACATTCTCTAAGTGAGTTCCAGGGTCTGTCTCCACCAGGCCACATAGTCAGTAGAATATTGCTTTTTGCATCCCTCTGCAGCTAAAGCTAACAGATTACTTCAGGCCTCCTCACATATGTTGATCCCTAAAAGCTTGGTGTACAAAAGGATTGTGACTGATGCTTATGAATTTTAAGCAATTCACACTGTTCAGTATTATTCATCCAGTGCCCTCATCAGTGATTCTTACTATCCAAGAAACTAAAGACTCTCTCATTCTTTGGATCAATCTACTCAATAAATCAGTAACCTCCTGTTGAGTGAAATCTTCAATTATCTCCCTGGACTCTGTTTGGCCTTGGCAGTTCTCCTGTCTTCTTCTTCTTATGGGAAGAATTTCTGCATTCCTTTTTCCATTCTCCTCACACACATTCTCTTGGCAGCTGTTGGGACAACTCTGCCCAGCCTGTACAAAAGCTGCATGCAAATTCCTTCTGCTAGTTTTTTCCTTCCTTTTAGCTACATGAACAGTAGTTTGTTCTTCCACCACTTGAGACCCTCAATTTTGCTTTTCTGAATGCAGTGGCACAGAAGAATCCTCAGGCAAACCAGCCGATTCCCTAGCCATCTGAGCTTTTTCCTCCAGCAGCTTATCTCTACTTTTACACATAAGGTGATAACTTCTTAGCAGGACCCAGACTCTCTTGTACACTCTTGACAGTTCTTTGCCTGGTTCCATGGGTATTCCTTGCAATCATCTTTCCAAATCTCTGGATTCTCCCTCCTTTAGCCTTGGTTCCCAGTTTTCACAGGGCCCTGTGGTTTTGGTCCTTTCTCTGGTTAGAGAGGAATAAGGCAAACCCTCCCATCCTAGGATAGCCATTTCTCCTTCTTAAGCCCCCCAGCTTCCAAATAGAGGCCTGACATTTTGTGATCCCATCCTTGTTGCCAAATGTATCAATAATGCAGTATTCACCAAGCCTACAGTAACTATATATATGCTGATATGATTATTAATCACAAAATGTAATGGGCTCTCTATATGGGAAATATAGTTAGAACCTTTATTCAAATACCAGAAAACTGAGTCCCCAAACCAGAAAGTCAAAAGCATCACAATACTTATGGAGCTGACATATGTACTTAATATAGTAAAAACTCACAATCTCAAGCCTTCAAAACAGAATAGGCTACCTTGGGCAAAGATCCTCCCCTCCACACTCAGGATAACTACTCAGCATCCACGCAGCTCCCTCCCAGAAGCTCCGCCCCCTCCCATCCCCTTCTCCTCTCCCCCCAGTTCCCTTCCCCAGCAGTCCTCAGCAGAAGTCCTTAGCAGAAATTCTGGCTAGATAAAAAAAAAAGGAGTTCACACCACAGCCACCACTTCTGGTCACTACACTCACTCTACCTTAGCTGCAGCTTCCTCTTGCCCCACCCCTTCCTGCTACCTATTTCAGCAAGTTCAAGGGGCATGGAAGGTCTTCAAATCCCATAACTATTACACCCAGTCATACATTTCTCTGATGGCAGCATTCCCACCACTCCTCATGTGTAGATTAAGCACACCTTTGCAATGTGTTATAGCTTGCTATACCTACCTTCCATGTTTGTACTATCTTGTAATATAAATTATCTTTCCTTTCATGTACAGAAAATATCTCAGTGAAAGCTGACTTTATCATGCCACTGTTATTACCATTAGGCAACACTAGTGAAATGTTAGGTTTTTGTTTTGTAAATATGTATATGTATTTAAATACAGTGGAATTAACAAATAAAAATTTAAAAAATATTCAGCAGGTAGAAGGATATTGAACTATTTATGAATAGAATAAGCATTAGATTGGGAAATAAGAGACCTTGGTTCTAGCCCCTGTCCTGCCAATAACTTACCATAAGGTCTGGGTCAAAGCATTTAACTGCAGTGGGCATCGTTGTTTTCACCTATTGAATTAAAATGATAAGTATTCTACCAAGTCCCTTTCATACCTCTTACTCCATACTATTACTTCTCTGTCTGTCTGTCTGTCTGTCTCTCCCTGTGTGTGTGTGTGTGTGTGTGTGTGTGTGTACTTAGAAAAGGAATGAGAGAACTAAAAATTCCACTTAAATTTTACAATCTGATGTTCTTGTGATAACTCATGGATTCTTCTCTCCTGGTGACCTGTGTAAGAATAGCGTCATAAGCCAGGAAGACTTAATAATGGCCTTTTTAATTAATTAAAGATTTGAAGAAATCAGGATATAATATGCCAATACAGCCAATATTTCAAGATAATGGGTTGGAAGTATTATCCATCCAAATGTTGACTTTTCTTTAAAATTAGAAATTAACAAAAAGTCTGAACTCCTTTTTGTATTTCCTAGTTTGTAGTTTCACATTATATAATATTTTTATTCTGAATATGAATACAATAGTTTTTTTCATGTGGCTGAAGAAAAAATTAGCATAACTGAACTATTATCAAATATTCTACCCTAGACTTCAGGGAGATTTTTCAAATCAATTCCACAGTACAATGACCATTGGGGTGGAAATTGATTGGAGGTAATCAAATAGCTTATTACTCACAGGCCTATTAAGTTCAAATACAGAAATCACTAGAAGCATTGCCATTTTCATCCAATCAATTTTTGCAGTGTTGCAAAGATGTTTGTATTTCATGCAATGATTTTCTCAGATTGACCTTAAAAATCTGGCAACAGTTGACACTGGAAAATAGATTCAATACTAATGAAATATTCTGCTTCACAGAACTTTGAGGAAGAATTTTGGACAATTTTCCAAATCTCTCCTGTCCACCTTGAAGATCTTAACAGAATGTGAGAAATAGTTTTAATACAGAATATTTTCTTAATTTATTATTCAAATTCCCTTTAGTGTTGCCACATAGATTCTCCCTGAAAAATGTTTCCTTTTAAGTCAGCTGAAGTTTCTTTTTCATGTGTAATAGAGTGAGAGAATAAAGGAAATAAAATGTTTTCCACATATGTAGAATATTGTAACCAGATGCACCCAGTTGTCCAGTTCAAACCATGGGATATGTTACATAAAACAAATGATAAAATCCTTGTCTGGAGAGTCACTAGTCCAGAGAAATATATGAAACCATAAAGTTAACCAGATCTCTCTTTGTTACTTTCTCTTGGGTCCCTTTGCACTGAAGGTTTCTAAAAGAAGACTGCTTGAAATACACTGAGCAGAACAATGGGGAAAAAAAATGTCATAACACATTGAGTTATGAGTTATCCTTTAGCTAGAAATATTCAGGCCATTGAAATTTAAACATTCGCCTTCATTCCTCCTTCTACATTCCCTCAACCCCGAATCATTAGAGAGGTGTGACTTTTTTTGTTCCTGTGAGTTACACTTTCTCTGGCTATTCTCTTGTTAATATACACTCCCTAAGTGGAAGTGGACCTCTGAGGCAAGGGGAAGATACCTCCTTAACATTTTCATACATCTGAAATCCACCTAAAATGAATAATAAAAGAAGTCTTGCTGAACAGGGCCAAGTATGTGAACATGACCAATAGTAGCCAATGGTTATAGGAACTGTAAGAAGAGTGATTCCAGGAAGATATATTGGAAATAATCAAACACCAGCCTTGGGGAATTTAACAAGTGGTCAGAAAATAGAGAGGAAATAAATACATGACTTAGATGTATGAAAGTCAAACCCTAAACAATTAGAGGAGAGAAATACTTTACACAATAATGGATGGGGGGAGAATTTATGACCAAACAGGAAATTTATGAAAAAAAATAGAACCACAGAAGATAAAATGTCCCTTGATTATTTAATATTATAAATCATATTCAGAAACAAAATCAACAGAATTAAAATTAGAAGGGAAAATTAATAGGAAAAAAATCTTTGCAGCAAGTTTCTTAGATAATTGTCTAATACCTAAATAAAACAGGGAACTGATTCAAATACAGGAGAACCATAGTCACTCTTCAACAGGTAAATGATGAAAGTATTATGTAGGAGCAATTTTCAAAGGAAGAAATCCAGGCTATCAGCAATCATGTGAAAAAATATTTCAAATCATTAATAGTTAGAGAAATTTTAAAAAAAGCATATTAAAACAGCTATGAAGTTTCACTTTAACCCATTGGACTGCCAATGATGACAGAAAAGTAAATTGGCAGTGATATAAGTACTAGACATAAATCCCAAAGAGAACAAATAAAGAAGAAAAAGATCCATATGTATAAATATATTTATAGAAGTATTTTTTTTTGTCATGATAAAAAAGGAAACTAGATGGAGCTAGCCATTTATTAGGGCATATGTGTTCTTTCTTTGAAATGTTATAGGTTTTTACTTGTATCTCCTTTTTTCACTATTCTCATTCAATAGACATATGATCAGATGATTATGAGTCCTTCCCACATCTCTGAACCCAACCACAACTTAACTACCTGATTCCCAAAATGATAAAAGTGACAAAAATATTTTAAAAATCATAGTTGATATTATTTTGGCCCTTTAATATTTAAAAAGTGGTATGTATGGATTTATTTAGATTTCCTTGTCTCACAAAAATACTAAAGAAGTAGAAATTTAGAGAGCTTAGATGACTTGCCCTTGTTCATAAAACAAATGTCAGAGGTAGTATGTAAACCCATGTCTGCCTACATTTCTCTGTCCAAATTTTTCACTCACTCCACTAAGCCTAACTGTCCCTTAAGTTCACAATTATTATTTCTCATTTATATGGTAGTTACTGGTGTCCTGATTTTGTCTCTCCATACTAGGTTGCAGGTTAGTGTGTAGAAGGCAAGGACTATAATTTTATGTATCTTTTTATATCTCCCAGTATCTAGTAGTGTTCTGCCTATGCTATTTGCCTGATAAGCATTTGTTGAGCTGAATTGGATGGATCTTGTGCTATGAATAAATAAAAAGGCATTTATTAAAAATCAGTTACATGCCAGTTACTATGTTCTAAGTACCAAAAATATGAGGACAAAGTTAGACCAATTCATGTCATCAGGAAGATTATACACATTTTTTTTTTGTGAGAAAAATCTATACTTTCCTCCAAAGGCATCATTCATGTAAGCATGAAAAGAGAACAGATGCTTTTCCCAAATGACATTACAAAGTAGATTTTTGTTTTAAAAGCACAAGTTGATCACCAGTTTAAGAGAGCACTATTTGTGTGAGTACAAAATATATTTATATATGCATTAAAAATGTATACACATACTACTATATCTTATGGTACTTATTAGACAGATTTGAGTCCTGACTCTGCTACTTACTTACAGATTTTGAAGAAGACATTTTACCTCTCTATTGTTAAATTCTTGCTGTTGAGAAATGAGTAGATTGGAATAGATATTCTTTTTTTTTTATAATCAAAGATTTTTTTATTGTTCTTTTTTTTACAGTCATTTATGCCATGAATTCATAGGGGATTGGTTCCAACAGCTCAGGTTCCTTGCCATTAGTTCTCACAAAGTATGCTTCTCTGGGTGGAGCAGGCTGGCATTTCAGCTGAACCCAAGTGCCTTTTTCTTTGGCTTCCTTCTTCTTCTGATCATTTTCCTTTACCCACTTCAAGAAGCTATCTCTGCTCTTGGACTGGGAATAGATATTCTTAAGGAATTTTTTGTCATTATTCTTTCATGGTTATCTTTCTCACTTTGTTTTCAGATGACCAAATATTCTTATTTTTTTCATCTCTTTGATCTGTTTCCTGGGTTTTTTTGTTTGTTTGTTTGTTTTTTTGCTATAAGATACCTTATATTCTCCACTATTTTTTTTATCCATTCCAAATTTGCTTGAACACCATGACAAAAAAAAAAAGAGTTTAGGAATACTATTTCAAGCAATTTTGAAAGATACATCTGAGAACTAGAGAGCAAATTGGAAATAGAAAAAAATCCAGCAATAACATTCTAAAGGAAACTAAAAAATAAAAACAAAAACAAAAAAAACTCTCAGGAGGATCACAATAAAAATCCAAAACTTACAGTTCAATTTCTTTAAGCGACCAGAAACAAAGAATTAAGATACTAGGGAGCCACAGTCAATATCACTCATGATTTAGTGCTAACATTTTGAAGGATCAGGAAGTAGAGAATATGATACTCGGGAAGACAAAGGAAATAGGTTCACAGGCAAATAATAAAGTGCCCAACAAAACTGAGTAAAATGCTATAAGAATAAAATGAACCTTTAATAAATAGAGGGCTTCCCAGCTTTCCTCATGAAAATAAAACAAAAAACTAGCATTGTAGAGAAACTGAAATTCAGAGTGAAGAAAAACATGTAAAGATAACCGTGAAGGAAGAGTGATAAAGAACAAAATAAGGACAAAATGCTTATATTCAAATGTAGACAAATGATGTATGTATGTCCTCAAATTCTATCATCATCCGAGTCCATAAAAGGCGTCCAATTAGAGAAAGCAGGAAAGAGATTATATTATATCTCGATCATATCTTTCAAGAATTGAAAGAAGGAGGGAGAGAAAGATACTAGAAGTGGGGAAGTGAAAGGAAGGTTAGGGAAAATTACATCACGTTGTCAAGGTGCACAAATAAACATGTATACAAACAAGAGGGAGAAACCAGAATGTAAATGTTATTCTCATCCGAACTGACTGGTCAAAAGAAGGAAGAATACACATACAGTTGGATACAGAACCACATTCCACTAAATGAGGAAATATGAGGAAAAGAGTAGAAGGAGGAGAATTAGCATTAGTGATTGAGGAAATAAAGGGAGGGATTAGGCCTAATCAGAACAAATTCCAATAATGTACACAAATTTTTATATCTCTTCTTGAAGTGACAAAGAATAGGAATCTGAAGGGCTGGTTATAAATTGGAAATAGTTGAACAAGTCATGTATATAAATTTAATGGAATACTATTATGGTAAACTCTTTTCAGCATAATAACCAACCATGCTTCTAAAGGACTAATGATCGAATATGTGACCCACTTTCTGATAGAAAGATGAAGGATTCAGAACACAGAATGAGACCACAAATACAGACATAGCCAATATATAATTTTCTGTTTTTTGCTTTTTGGAGGGGGGAAGGCAGGGCAATTGGGGTAAAATGATTTGCCCAAGATCACACTGATAGTAAGTTTTAAGTGTGTGAGGATGGATTTGAACTTAGGTCCTCCTGACTCCAGGGCTGGTGTGCTCTATTCACTGTGCCACCAAGCTGCCCCTATAAATTTTCTTTACTTGAATATACATAATTACATTGTTTTTTTGTTTTCTTGTATTCTCCACTGGGGATGGGGCAGATGGTGAGAAGGCAGAAATCAGCTGATTACAACAAATAAAAATTGGGGGAAAATGATCTAATGCACTGTATTGGTAATGGAATTTGGAGATGCCCCTGTATAGGCTTGGTTTT
>CM053591.1:103711231-103726231 GCA_028646515.1 Pseudochirops corinnae | reverse complement strand
AACATGGATAATAGGAATATCTGGATCCTGCAAAAGAACTTAAAATACCGCATTAAAAAAAATAGTGTTAACAGCCTTTATCTTTCCTTACAGAAAATACAGAATTTGCAGATGACTTACAGTATTCCATAAACAGACACAGAAAACACATAAAGCATTCAAAGACTTCAGAAGAGCACATAAACAAATAATGAATACACAAAAGCATGCAAAGTACTTTCTAGAAGGAAAGCATACTTTTAATCTACTCAACAAGCAATACCCAGACTTACTGATAAGATTCCCCTTTTGTCCTCTATAAATTCGGGTTCAGCCTATTTGACAACTTGAATTTCCCTGGAAGGAAAATATTTTTTGAAGCAACAATATAGTAATCTCCCTTTTCTTCAAACCAGTGATTGAGTCACTGTAATATTCTGATGTGGATGGTGATGGGCAGCTAGGTTATGCAGTAGATAGAGAGTCTGGAGTCGGGAAGACTCACCTTTGCAAGTTAAAATCTAGCCTCAGATACTTAATAGCTATGTTACCTTGAGCAAGTCAATTAACCCCATTTGCCTCTATTCCCTTATCTGTATAATAAGCTAGAGAAGAAAATGTCAAACCTCTCTAGGATCTTTGGCAGAAAAATCTCAAATGAAGTCATGAAGAGTCAAACATGACCAAAATGATTGAACAGTGACAGAAACAATATCCTGTAGGAGGGTGAAGGCAAGGCCCCAGCATTTATCTTCTTCTTCAAAGAAGAAAATTACTAAGGAAATCCATTTCTCTCTAGAAGAATAGGTTCTTGAACTTTTAAATTTGGACAGATAATTTTACTTAAACAATCTTCACTTTATCACCAGAAGGTTAAATTTTAGAACTTTGGGGGGCTATTGTCATGGTTATCCTTATAAAAGAGAGAGAATTTATGAATGTCATTCTATGGAAACACAAGGTGAAAAAGGAATATCCTTCACAATTTGAGCTATAGCGGTAACCAATCTCCATCCTTAACCAACAAAACTATTAACACCTACTCATTCAGGTAGTGATTATGAACACATAGATGGTCAGTGGAATCCCATTCCTAGAGACCTGTATGACTCTTTAGGTATATACATGAGGCAATCTCAACAAAAGTGACTGGCCTTAATACACTTATAGAAGTCAAAACTTGTATTAAGCCCCTGATACCAGAAGGTTCTACCATGGGTGACATATTGGACCTAGTCTGTTCTAGGGCTACTACTTGCTGCCAGAAAAAGAAATTTATCCTCATTCCAATAAAAATTCTTTTTGCTATCATGTTAAGCTTCTTACTGTCTAGGCAATCCCAAGATACAAATGCTGTTCTCCAGGCTACAATCCCAGAGGTTGGCACTGTCCAAGAAATCTCCTTTCTCAGAAAGAAGGCTAGATTCTGGGATAATATTACCTAGAAAATAAAAATTCAACTTCTTATACAAAAATTTGGTGTTCAGGAACTCTGTTCATTTACTCTCCTCTGGAGTGGAGCAGGCAAGATATCTCTGTCTGTGCTGGATTTCTGTAGGAACTCAATCATTTCCCTGGATGCTGACATTTCTTACAATGGGAAAGCCCTCTACTGGTTCTCAAAGTCTTTGACCTGTAATCATAAAATTGTGGGTAGATACATCTAATTTATATGATACAATGGAAAAAATCTGGTCTTGGAGGCAAAGGAGCTGGGTTTAGATCCTACCTCTGCTGCATTATCTGAATAATTTTGGTCAATTCACTAATCTCTCTAGACCTGTTACCACAAATGTAAAATAAGCTACTTTAGACTAGCTAACTTTTACAGAGCTGCCCTCTGATATGTTCTCCAAACAAAGAAAAGCAAAAACAACAACAACAACAACAAAACATCTAAAAGAGGTGAGAACAGTTTGCCATTTTCTTTTGTAGGCAGTCTCTTGAGAAGTAACTCTTTAGACAAATATCTGTCCTCCAGAGTCCAAAGCTGGCCAATAAACTTGGTGAGTCTTAGTCACTGAAACCTAACCAAGAAATGTCTTCATCAGTGGGCACTCCCACTCTATATAGGGAAGAATTAAGTTCAAGGATTGTAATTTTGCCCATCAGATTGATCAGAAATAATTCCTTGGATTCATTCCCCATACCCATGTAATGACTAGAGGAACACTTAACAAATATAATTTCCAGGGGATTCTTGTGAAGGTATAGGCTATAGTGAATAGTCTCCTAAATATGAGATTTTGTGCTAGCTCCATGAGCTGGTAAGGTCACTATACCTCTTTCTCCCTTGGTTTCCTTATCTATGAAAAGAGTTCAGTGATTTGTTATCCCTCCTGTTCCTGTATTCATTCTTCTTGCTTCTTTTCCAAGAAGTATCAGAAGCCAAAAGAGAGAAATTACATAGTGGACATAAATCATCTCTATGCACTCCTCCCAATTCCTCTGGTCTCACTCAAATGGCGTTGTGTTTTCTAGGGCTAATCCTTGCTGTAGTGTCTGGCAATTCCTAACGGTCACTGTTGATTTTACATAAAATCAGAGACATTGAAGATTCAAACGTAATTTTTTTTTTTTATCCTTAGGACTAGTTGTATGCACCAGCTTTATTGGAATACTTTTTGACCCCTCTAATGTACCTTGAATTCCTCTCAGAATCAGACTCCCAAAGAGCCAAAGCACACCCCACATGCATTCTTTCACTGCCATAGCTTTCTTTTATTAAAGTCAAATCTGGTCCATTTACCACATTTGATTGTTAAGGCTTATTAAATAGGGAATGGTCACTTTCCCCTCTTGCTCTGATGCTTATTTTTCTTGATTTTTTTTTTCCAGTAAGAGAAAAGCCAAAAGAGAGAGATTACATAGATACACAGCATATCTTTATATACTCTCTGTTGAGTTGTACTCTGCTTCCATCTGCTGGTTTTCAACTCTGTAGCCACTTAGGGTTCTCTGACATTCTCTAGTTCATCTGCTTCTAGGCAACCTATGCTTTCAGGGAAAGGGCCAACTCTCCGTAGTAGTCCTTGGCTCTGTAGTCACATAGAGCCTGGCAGTCAGCAAAAGTGAACAGAGCCCTCTGAATTAGATTAGAACTGCCCTTTGAATCATTTTTCCTTTTTCTGGGCCCAGACTCCCTGATCCCAATCTCCTATCTAACTTGGGGCTAGGAAATTCCTTTCAACTCCTGTCATACCCCTCATCATTGGTCTGTATCTCTTCAAAACAAGGGTGTTCCACTGAGAAAGAACTTTTGTAAAGCTTGGGTAACAAAGTTCTTTTCAATCCCATAATCCCCTGGTTTCAGGCATAACTGTTTTGAACAAAGCAGAATCATTCTGGTGGAACTGGTGACCTTTCTTCTGGTTCTTTTGTTCTATATTTCTGCCTTTATATTGCATTCTTTCCATCAATGACATAATAACTAATGTTTATGTAGTGCTTCTGCTGTGCCAGGCACTGTGCTAAGTGCTTTATCATTATTATTTCATTTGATAAACCAATTATCCTGGGAGATAGGTACTATTCTCCCTATTTTAGAGAAGAGGAAAGTGAATTTAAGTGACTTGCCAGGTAAGTGTCTGAGCCAGATTTGAACTGGGGTTTTCCTGATGGCAGGCTTGGCACACTCTATCCACTGTACCATTTGGCTGCTCCGCCTGCTGCACAATTGATCTTTATCAATTAAATTATTTATGTTTCTCCCAACTCCACTTACCCAAAAGTAAACCTGGAACCCAACACTGGTAAGTTTGGGTAGAGTAGCCTATGAAAAAGTCCGGGGGAATGAGAAGTTATGGGAAAGGATACCTGAGGTGAAGTGCTACGAGCAGACTCTGAACTCTGGGGACAGCATAGCATGGTTTGATTGAGCCCTGGCCATCGTGGTGACAACAAGAGACAGAAAACAAAGATGATGGTGAAAAATGGAGGCAGTAGGTAATGAATGGAAAGCAAAAAGCTTCAGCTATTTAAATGATTTTGTATCAGACTGACCTAATTAAGTAAGCTTCTGCTTTTAAAACAGAAGAAACCTTTCTATTTGAGATCAAGTCATGACAAAATAAATCAGGGAATTTCGCTAATTCTTAATTTTCACTGAAAAATCAAATAGGGATATGTGAATGCCAAAAAGTTAAATAACGATTAAAAATATCAACATTTTGGCATCTAACATAAACATCTCTTTCTGACCCTATATATGGCAGCAAATTCTAAATAATGTTTCAATGACAAAGTTAAACATATCTGCTGAAGATTAAAGGCTGTCTCCAGAGAATAAAAAAAAACTGTCCGAAAAGCAATCCTTAAAATAATAGCATGGTTGTGATGAGTGAAATGAAAATTTTTTAAAGACCTGATTTTTTTTAAAAAACAGTTTTGACTTAGTTTCCTACTCTGATTAGGTAATTTATTAGGTCGTAATTTTCCAACATACATTAAGTATACCCCAAGTTCTAGATGCACCCATTTAGATGCACCCATAATTCTACGATTATGCATTTAGCTTTTCAGTGTGTGCAGGTAGTATTCTTGAAACTACCACTTTCAACACTGAAATAAAATTTTTCCCCCAAGTGAATCGCTGTTAAAAGCGTGACCCAGAAGAGCACATGATTTATTAAAATTGAATTGTACCCTATTTCTAGAGCAGATTGTGCAAGTTTATGAGGAGGAACAGTCATCTTAAAGGAGGAAGTTAAAATATGTGTATTTCAGGATTTTTTTTAGCTTGTTGAAGACTTTAAACTAGTATAGGACTATCAAGTTTAGATCTGTGACACAAAGCCATATAGCAGCACATAAAAGCCACATTCTTTCAGTGTTGCTTCTGTACAGGTTTAGTATAAAGTAGAAAAAAAAAAGGTTTTTCTCACAGTTCAACTTTCTTCTCCCATCTCCTCAACTCTTTTATTTACATGAAAATTTTTTACTATGACAAAGACAACATACAATTTTTATGATCTTGTTCTTTCTTTCTTTCCTTTGTACAAGGCCAGAAGAGAAACATTTGCAACTTTTACAACCTTGAATTGAACTACAGGAATATCACCAATGGCACGACCTTTCCGACCAAATCCAGCAACCAAAACTTCATCACTTTCTTCAATAAAGTTCAAGTAGCCACCATTGGGACCAAAGGCAGTGAAAAATGTATGTGTGTGTGTGTGTGTGTGTGTGTGTGTGTGTGTGTGTGTGTGTGTGTGTGTGTGTGTATAATATTCTTAATCATTCTTAATCAGCTGAACTCTCACATACTTCCTGATGGCAGAATCGGGCTGTTTGGCTTCCACACCAACTTTTTCCAAGACAATCCCTTTTGCATGAGATGTTCCTCCAAATGGGTTGGCCTTCAAGGCAGTGCCCAAATGAGCTTTCTTGTATTATTGGTCATGACACTTTTTGTCTCTCCTATGGCTGCGGAGTTTTCTAGCAATAGGAAGACCACAGCACTTACCCATGCTGCTGCCATCTGGGCAAAGAGAAAAGAGAGAAGGAAGGAAGAGAACAGGTACCCCACAATGCCCTGCAGTCTCAAGTTCTCCCCTCAACTCTTTATGAAGAGAAAAAGTTGCTCCAGGACCTAAGTAATCAGCCTCCTCCCAGAAATCATGGTATCAGGTCACTAAAGGGGCTTCATCTCTTGGGAACAGAGAAAACCCTAAGTATGAAAGGGATGCAACAAAGTCAGCCTTTCATGCAGATAGGGCAGGAAACTACCTATTGGTATCATTAGGAAGGCAATAAAGGCTCTCCTTGAAATAAAATTTTTTGTGTCCACACAAGCAAAGATGGGATGTTTATGGTTGTTGTTGTTTTGTTTTAATGTGCCTCCTTTCCTTCTTTTCACAGGTGAGGGACTATCAGTGTTAAATATGACATATATTGTCAGGCAAGACTGATGTGTTGGTTGGTTTGGCTGACCTGCTTCCTTTCCATTTTTCTCCATTAGATTATAAGCTCCTTGAGGCCAGGATTGTCATTTGTCTCTTTTTTCTGTCCCCAACACTTACCACAGTGCCTGGAACATAGTAGGTGGTTAATAAATGTTTATTTATCGATTGATTTTTTTAACATTTGATATTATGGTCGTGAGGTAGTGGATAGAGAGCTGGAACTCATCTTGCATCTGACATATACTGACTTGTGATGTTAGACAAATCACCTACTTAATCTCTTAGTATTCTAGGCATCTCTCTAAGACCATAAAATGCAGGAGAAGGTGATGACTCACACTGGTATGAGGTGTTATGTTACCCATGGGTCTCCTATATTTGTGAAATTATAGTGCCAGAAACTATTCCTGTCTTACAAAAGTTAGTTTATAACATCCAAAAATGGAGAGGACATATTTAGAAAAGAAGTTGATGAAAAATAAAACTTATCCATAAAAATAATATAAAAATGTTTTATATCATCTCATTTCTAAGGTTTCCAATACAGCATCACTCCTTAAAGTTTAGAGACTTTCACCTTATTTGTCCTCAGGGATGTTCTGGTAAATGTAAACAACCAGCTAAAAAATACAAAAGACCTGCCTTTCTCTTTAACTAACAGTTTTACCATTTTCTCCACCACTCTCTTAAGTTTATACAGTCAACAAAGCAATAAATTAAACCATCATTTGAATTATTTATTTTTGAGTTTTAAATTCTCACACCGAAAATAACAATCTGCTCTTTCAAGACTGTTTGAGCTGGTTCCATCACATTCCACTGGTTTTCCCATAACACATTAGCAGCTCACACAACAAAACGATGAGTTTCATATGATTAACTTATTAACACTCATCTGCCATGAAGGAGAGAATAGTCTTTGAAGGGATGGGACAAACAATATGTCTGAAATGAGGAAGAAGTCAGGAGCATGCAGTAAAACTGAGACAGAGTACTTGAAGGGCCCTGGAGAACAGCAGGCATAAGTGCTGGATTCTTGGACATGGAGTGAGGCAATAGAATGTTGGGGTAATGCTAAAAATAGCAGTTGATGAGTTCAAAAGATAAATGTCAGAAAAAGCATATGACTGATCACGATAATGTCATAAAATGCATAGGTGTCCAGATCTACTCCTAATCCCTTCTGTTGTTTGAAAAGGAGAATATTTTGACTATCACTGTATCTAGTGCCTCTATCAGCAGATATTACATTAGTACATGTATAGACGGGGCTGTTTCTCTTCCCTCATCTCTTTCTAAACCAGTGTTTGCTGAAATGGAAGGGTAATAACAGGGCCATGAATAGTAATTCTGTCATGGGGGCAAACACAATGAAACTTCCATGATAAACAATGTGAAAAAAAGTTCTTAAATCAATATTTAAGCCAAAATCTGTGGGGGTATACTAGATAACTCTGGAAGAGAGCCCATGGTATGAGGTTCCATGAGGAAAGAGACCTCGGGACACTTTTCCATGGAGGAGAGACAAGAATCCTGGAATATCTCCAGTCTGCTGCTCAGAAGGCCACTGACAAGGAAAAAAATCAGCAAAAAAAACAAATGAACTTGTTTGGCATGCATGGTGATGGTACCAACAGACAGTCAGTAAACTAGCATTTATTACATGCATACACATATACACACCCATATATACATATATACACACATACGTACATATATACACACATCTACATACACATGAACACATATATATGTGTGCGTGTGTGTGTGTGCGTGTGTGTGTGTGTATTCGGATTGTGCTAAGTCCTAAGGAGAAAAAGAAAGGAAAACAAAATCCCTCTTCCAAAGTCAAAGAATAATAATATGCTGTTGGTGAAGCTGTGAATTGTCTCAACTGTTCTTGGGAACAATGGGCAAGCATGTTACCAAAAAACTAAACTGTTCATCTTCTCTTAGCCAGTTTTATCAATTTTAGGCACGTGGCTTCTCCTCTGGAGGTCAAAAAAGATGAAAAGGCTCGGGATATTCCAAGTATTTATGGCAACAATGATTTTTTTGTAGGGGACAGAAATTGGAAAAAAAAAAGTGATTGGGGACTGAGTATGTATGCATGTGGCTTATGACACAAAGCAATAGCATGGCTTCTAGGACAGCGATTATCAAAGATTTATAGATACTTGGGAAAACTTGTATGAGATGATGCAGAGAAAGTAATCAGAACCATGAAAACTATTTGCAGATTAATCACAATAATGTAAAGGAAAGGAACACTAAACTACAGCAGAACTCAGGTCAATATGATTCCAAATGTATCTCCAGAGGATGGGTGTTGAAATACATTTCATTCTCAGGAGAGAGGTGGTAGACTACAGGTCTAGAAGAAGACATATATCTTTAGTCACTAATTTTGCTTCTTTATTATAAGGAAGAAGCATATGAAGGGATATTGGGAATTGATAGCAATATTTTATAATGTAGCATCTGCTTTAAATATATGTATACACATATATGTATACATATATGTAAGTCTGCAAAATTTATACATCAAGGAGTTTAGTGATTTTCTCTTACCTTAAAGAGAAATGGCAAAAAACATTTGGTATGGACCACAAAAGATTGGAAATTATTTTAGTAAGTGAATGTCACTTGAAAATGACTGAATAATGAAATATATATATATACACACATGCTTTTTGGAGGGCAATTGGGGTTAAGTGACTTCCCCAAAGTCACACAGCTAATAAGTGTGTCAAGTGTCTGTGTCAAATGCCTGAGGCCAAATTTTAATTCAGGTCCTCCTGACTTCAGGGCTGGTGCTCTATTCACTGCACCAACTAGCTACCCCCACAATGTATATTTCTAGCATAGAATTTGTTTGCTTATAGAAAACAAAGTAAAACCAAAACAAATGTGGCAGGCAATTTAGCACACCAATTATTTTAGGGAAAAGACAAATCAATCACTCTCTCTCTCTCTCACACTTTCTCTCTCTCTTTCTCTCACACGCACATACACACGCACCTTTATATAACTATAACTAAAGATAGATAGATAGATAGATAGATAGATAGATAGATAGACAGACAGACAAATAGATAGATATGGATATGGATGTAGTTTACAATTATAGTTCCTAGCTGCATGGCCTCACAATTTCTGGAGAGAAAGCAAAGCATAGTAGTTGATTCCTACAGCTTACTCATAACTGTCTTTACAAAATAGCGCAAAGATATATAGATAAATGCCAAATGGCTGCTGAAGTAATACAGTGCTGGTACCTGCTGTCATTCTACAAATTTCTAGTGAATGGGGAATGTAAGCTATAATGAAGGATACAGATCCATCTATGACAAGACTTGACACTGTAATATAGTTATCTTTACCCAAGTCAGATATACTGAAATCCTTCATTTCTAGATTTGTTCCTAGCCTGAAAATATAATTATGATGACCAAGTAAATGGAGAATTTAAATGAAAGAAATGGATTTCATGTCATTCTCATTAATTGGCAATAACACCATTGCCTTATGATGGCCTTGTGATAAAATGATGAATAGTAATGAAATTAAAAACAAAAATGTTAGCTACTGTTTCTTGTTTAACATCCCCTCTGGCCTATTTCCCTGACTTGTGCTCTCAGGCATCAGTGTGGTCCAACAATAGTGGCTACTAATTGATTTCTAGGGGTAACCTTGAGGGTAATAACTCCTTATAGGAGAGCTTCTGAGTTCCCACCAATGTGCTTCCTATTAATAATTAGCTCCTCACAAAAGCATTTACTCAAATGGTATGATAAAAAACATAGCTACAAAACATTTCCCCCTTAAACTTGGGGTGTTTTCTCCCAGAAATACTGATAGCATCCATACAAAAAAGATGCTTAAACTTGGAATACAATAGTAGTAAGGCATACATATGATACACACATATGACAAATGCAACTCACAATTCCTGGCACAACATTACTATATCTAGAAATAATTTCTGTCTTCAGAGAATCCTCATGTAGCTTGGCTGGGGAGCAATATTTATAATAGGTGAATTTCTCATTTAGTTCTCCAGGGTGTATTTCTTTATATAAAGCAACTGTCTTCTCTGAAGACCAGAGTCAGTACCTGACTCTTTGAGTTATATATCTTTGCTCATGGCTGAATGTTGGATATCATACTGGTCTTGAAAGTATCACATAGTTACATGACTAATTTTGCAGTAGAGAAGGAAAGAATAATTCCTACCTTTCTTCCCTCTTGTTCCTCTACCTCCTAAACTGCTCTTCTATGTAGGAATATTTTCTACATTCAGGTACTAGGCTTGTAACAATTTATTCAACTCTTGAATTTGGATTACTGGATGTGATAACTCACACTCCTATTCCTAGGTACCACGGTGCTGAAGAATAGATAGCGCCTTCTGGAGTCTTACTCTATGTTGTAGAGCACAAAAGTTGAATAGCTTAGGATATGGCTTTTTACAATACCCAAGAGGTGTGGCTAATTTGTTTCCTCACCCAAACTTCATTGTTTCCTTCTTGACTCAATTAGAGACATTCACACCTCATAAAGAACTCAGAAGTACATCTTTATAGTTATTTTAACAACTAATTAAAACTGTGAATACTTTCTGAGCTTTCAATGACAACATAAACTGAGGCATATGGGAGCGTACCCTCTTCTTACAATTGCTCCATTGATTGAAAGAGTAGAAAAATATTAAAGATTTAGATTTTCCATCAAAAGGAAGCAAAAAGCATTTACTGGGCTCTTTATAAATTCCTACTCTAATCTCCAATGATTTACAAATGTTTGCTCTAGTAAGGGCCCAATAATGAACTTCATCCCTATTGTCTGAAGTCCAGTCCTTCGAAATTAGGAGAGGCTAAACACCAGGATTGTCACAAAACGATGAGATCTTGACTATTACCTCCTATACACTACTAAATTAAGATTAGGGTGTGATCTTTATGGAATGAAGGATCATGCACATTTAAGAAATAACATATCTTTGCAATATGCATAATACAATTACACTTCCTAGATTTCTCGGTCTTTTCATTTTGAAGTGGTACTCTTTTTTCTCAAGTTAGAAAATTCAGTAGAGTAATTCAGAAAGTCCTTGAGTTAAATGGCATTCCATATTAAATGTAGGATGTTTAATGAGTTTATGTAGATGAACTACTTACAGAGATAAAAAAAATGTTAATGTTGTATTAAGTATTCTCTGCCTCCATCAATCCAGCTAACAAAAGATTCTCTCTCTCTCTCTCTCTCTCTCTCTCTCTCTCTCTCTCTCTCTCTCTCTCTCTCCCCCCCTCTTTTCTCTCTGTCTCTCAGTCTCTGTCTCTGTCTCTGTCTCTGTCTCTGTTTCTGTCTCTCTCTCTCTCTCTCTCACACACACACACACACACACAGACAAACACACTTAATCAGGAATTAACCTAGTTTGTCTTTACCTGTTGGAAATAATTCAGTGTTATGCATATAATTAACAATCATATTTTTTTGTCTTAGAACCAGCACAAAATATTCTAACCACACCAAAACAATTTATAATAGTCATGTTCTCTATGAGAAGCATGATTACAAACAGGCATGGAGAGACTATGAAAAGACTAGTTTCATTTCCACAATAATTCTTTCATCACCCCAGCCATACTGACTTAAGTTTACATGGCTTTTTATACTTAAACTTTATTATAAACACTATCACATTTAGTCTTTTTTAAATTAACTTTTATTTATTTTTAGTTTACATCATTGATTTCTGCAAGATTTTCAGTTACAAATTTTTCTCCCCATCTTTCCCCTACCCACACCCCAATCACATTTAGTCTTAACCAAAACACAACTATAATCAATAGTTGACAATATACAAGTTGTCTGTCTTTTGGAGCAGTATATCTATTACATATTTGAAATATGACTTACCTCATCTTCAGTTATTTTAAAATTATTAAATATATATTTCCAACATAGAGAGGCAGCATAGATTAGTGAATAAAATTAGGAAGACTTGGAGATAGATACATAGACAGACATATAAATTAGATATAATGATAAAGGTGGATATAGATATGGATGGAGATAGATGCATACTAATCTTTCTAAGTCTGTTCTCACCTAATGATTGACAGATATTTGCTCTAGTAAGGGAAATTGCAAATTTTAATATAATACAGTATAATTAATGTAATGTAATATAGTATATGATAAAATATAATATAACAATGAAAATATTATATGATATAATATGACATTTATAACATATCATGATACAATATTATGTATGTAATATAGTATATGCATGTAATAAAGCACATATTATATAGATTCACACTATGAAAGAAAAGATCAGGTTTCTCATCATCTATAGTTGATTATTCTTGTGGAATTTGTCTAATCTCTTTAATAGTTAATCCTTGATTATGTCTAAAATTGATTATTTTTACTGTTGAAAAAGTTGATGTTTGCATTTCCTCATCCAAGAAGTCCTTTGGGTTACAAGGAGCCCTTTCAGTTACAATAATTTGTGAGACAAAATACTTTTTTTGCTTTTCGTACAATGTCATGTTACCTTATTTATCCTATGCAGTAGAATAATTCTATCTCATAATTATACATTAGACACAAAGAAAAATCAATAATCAAAATTTAAAACCCCAAAATAGGTTAAATTGGCAAGTGTGTTTGTGTCTGTGCGTGTGTGTGTGTGTGTGTGTGTGTGTGTGTGCCCTCTAATTGAGTATATACATACATATACTTACTTATTTGTGTCAAACTGTAGACATCTCCCAGGGCACAGGGAGAGAGAAGAAAAAACAAAAGAAATTTACATGATATTTTTGTTGTATATTTTGAAAGAAATTGCAAATTGTGCATAATAGATTTGTAGTTTCATGTGTATTCTTTTTTTTTTTTATTGTACTCTTATGGGAGAAAAAGAACTAGAAAAACCTAACAAAAATAGTCCAATTAGTTGTAATGTTGCATATGCAGTTAGAAGCTATTTTGCTCCACTCCAAAACTGACAGTGAAAAAATGTAATTATAAGTCTAGCAAATATATATGTATAAATGAACATGTATTATCTGATATAAGAGTTTCAATTGGAATTGTGATCTAATTCTTTCCTTCTACTAGTATATCACAGAATCATAGAAAAACAGAAGTTTGAGTGTTGTAAAGAACCTCAGAAGCCATGCGGTCTATCCTATTATGGAAAACAAAACATAATCCTTATAATACCATTCCTGTCAAGTGATCATACAGCCTTTACCTGCTCCTATGAAACCATTTACATTTGAGATGGATCTAATTTTTAGAAAGTTTTTTCTTCACATGAAATCTGAATCTCTGTTGACAACTTCCACCTAATTTTATTTGTTTTCCTTTTTGGAGCAGAACTAAAAGGAATTAATCTGTTTTTCTAGGTGGGGTGGTCCATAGAGCCCTGGAACTGGAGTCAGGAAGACCTGAGTTCAAATCTAGCCTCAGAAGCTTACTAGCTGTGTGACCCTAGCCAAGTCTCTGAATCTCTCTGCCTCATTTGCCTCAAGTGTAAAAGGGGATAACAATAGTACTTACCTTTGCAGGGTTGTGAAAACAAAATGCAATATTTGTAAACAGTTTAGTACAATGCCTGGCACACAGTTGGCACTTAATAAATGCTTGTTCCCTTCCCTCCCCCACCCCCCTCAACGCATCTTCCATATATGATAGACTATCAAATACTTGAAGAGTAGAGGCTATTATCATCTCCTCCAGAGACATCTATTCTCCACATTTTATACCCAGCTGGTAGTACCTTTAAATAATATACATAAAATATGTGTAGGAGACTATTCACCATTCTGGTTGTTTACAATGGACATTCTCTAATTTGTTAATATTCTATTGATCTTCATCCAAATGTTCTCTGCTTTGATTTCTCCATCCTAACTCCTGGATTTCTTTATATGAACATGACTTCTTAATATAGAGATCTACTCTTCATTCTTTGACCTTTATATTATAATTTTTACTTTGGGATAAAGTACAGCTACCCAAAGCCCTAGCTTTATTATGAGTTTCACCCTACCAAGGCTTATGGATATTTATGAGATCAAATATGCTTCCTTCCATCGAACAATAGATTTAATTTTGGCAATTACCCAACGTTTTTATGTTTATGTGTAAATGTTTGAAATCAAGGTTTGGGTATTGATTATATTCTTGGATTTTTCTACCCTGTGGGCTTTTCATTTCTCAACTACTATATTCAATGCACTTTTTATATATCAGTGATACTAAGACTTTTGATATTGTTTTAAAAGCATAATATTCTTTGTCATTTGAAATGGCAGTACAATAAAATTTCAAGTTTGTAGCACAAGAGAATTCAGTTACTCATGCACATATAGTTTCCCTATAATAAGAGCAGCCATTTTTATTGCATCTTTAGAGAATTCAAGATCTGACATGCTTTAAAAGCACTGTTGATAGGTAATAGGTAAATTATATATAATATATAATGTGTGTGTGTGTGTACATACCCACACCCACACCCACATAAACAGACACAACACCATAATATAAATGCTGGATAATTAAAATTGATAAAAGTCATATGTTTTCTATTACTTTCAAGAGAAGAATATCTAGATTTTCACAGCATTCTTTTTTTTAAAGGGCATCTTTATTTATTTTAACTTTACAAGATTCAGTTCCATAGTCCCTTCAGTTTCAATTTTTCTCCCCTTCCTCCCCACTCCCCTTGCTGCATGCAGTCAAGTATAGAATCTACAAATACTTTCATATTGGTCATTAGTCTGGTTGTATAGAAGGGTTGTGACCAATGGATTGGACAACAGGCAAAAGGAAACAAAACCAAACATGGAAAATAGAGATGGCATGTAGATTGCTTCAATCTCCATTTAAACTCTGTTCTTTCTCGATCTTTCTCTGAGTGGAAGATATCTCCTTCCGTCCAGAGACTTGTAGAGTTGTCTTATAGCTGTGCGTTGCTGAGTAGAGTCTAGTTTATCAAGATTGGTCATTACACATATGATGTGTCTGTGATTGTATACTAGTTTTTCCAGGTTCTGCTCTTCTCACTTAGCATCAGTTTGTATAAGCCTCTCCA
>CM053591.1:103698228-103710731 GCA_028646515.1 Pseudochirops corinnae | reverse complement strand
GATTATATCATATTTATAATCTAATTGCATAATACAATATTACATAATGCATGCCATTTGCTACAAATTATTTATTATATTTTATTATATATTAAATTAAATATACTATATCATATTTATATTTTACACATTATAGATGCACAAGATGAGCAGGCATGGATGGTTTATGATATGCATTACAATGGGCAATACCAACCTAGTTGGACTCAGTGATTAACTTGAGAATTTTTCTATATAGCTAACTCCCTTTCTCCCTAGCTAGCTTGCTAGAAAATAAATGTTTGTATCTAGTTTCTCTTAATTTCATATCCCATAATACTTTAAATTGTTTTCTATTCTTCTTACCAACCAATGATAATCATTTCTTGCAGTAGATGTGGCAGGCTAGATCATAGCTCATTTCTAGAATACTTTTAAGTTTTACAAAGTTTTTTACTCACAACAATTCCAACATAGCTAATGTAAGAATTATTTTACTCATTAAACACATGAGAAAACTGATACAAGATCTCATCGACCTTAGTACTCACTTTTAATCAATGTGGGCCCCTGGGCTTCCTCTGACTGCAAAACAAAGAGCTCCTCCTGAAACTACCATTTAAGGAACATGTCCCGATCACTCAATGCTTCATTCCCTACCTGGTTTCACTCCTTCGAATTTCTCCGTCATGCTCCCCATTGGGTATCTTTCCCTGCCTTCTCCTTTCAAGGTTTCTCTTCTTTGTTGTCTTTTTCTATTAGATTTCAAACTCTCTAAGAGCAAGGACTTTATCGTTTTATTTTATTTGTACTCCTAAGACTTAGCAGAGTGCCTCAGGGGCACATAATAAGTCCTTAATAAATGTTTGTTGACTGACTACTTTACCATCTTATTTATTTTCTAAGAGGTAAAAAATAAGGACTTGAATCCAGATGTTCTGACTACAAGTTAGAGGACTGCAAGCCATCTTCCTTGCTACATATAATCCTAATATTGATTCAATTCAGTTAATTTTTTTTTAAAAAAGTTCTATTGTTGGCAAACTACTCTGTTATCTTTCCACAGAGATCCAGAGGTGAAAGGAATAGCACAAAACAATTTAACCTTTGAAAGGAATTTAGTTCTAAGTCACAGTGGCCTAAACATATGGACCTATTAGACTTTGTTTCTGCTGCTCTTGTCCTAACAGCAACCTGAAGTACAAGTTGACTTCTTGCAAATTTATGGTCTTGAACATAAAAGGTCACTGTCTTGGATTGACTCTGATGTTAGTGCTGTATGTTCCTGAATTTAAACGCTACCTTTGGATAAGGAAACTGTCAGGGGATTAGTAATAGTAAGAGGTCCCTAACCTAACATATGAAGTTAATGATAAGTAAATTAAATGTAAAGATAATTTAATGATGTGTCAGTTTCTGACTAATCAGAAGACTTATCAATTAAATCTAGAGACACTTCTCTCGGAAAAATAGTTCATTCAAGGGTAATGTTATTTATGTGTCTTTTACACTTATATTTTCTGAATCTGGAATATATTAAATAATATAAATCAAATTCTCTCACCCAGATCCTTTTGTTTCCTTGTCAGAGTCTATATCTTGTGTTTTCCTCTAGATGGCAGGAGAGTATTCAAAATGAGAGGAAAGTCATTGACTTCTAAGCAGGGCTAATCATTTATACTGCACTGGCAAGTATACACGATAAGGTTGGCTCAGAGAAAACCATGAAACCTCATGTTGTGTATTACGTCTCACCTGGTATATTTTGAGAATTGTGTAGTACAAAATTAGGTATAAATAAATAAAACAGCAAATAGCACTTCTAGTGAAGCTGTTTTATACCCAATAAAGGTAGTAGTTTAAACTTAACATGCTTAAACATGCTTAAACTTAGTGAAAGACCTTTTAGCCTTCTTGGTATTTTTATATGCATTTTTTTACAATATGTTGATTAACATTTTTGTTCTTAAGCTATCAGTGGCAATTCAATTCTATATCATAATTAAACACCTGTTATACTGAAGGTGGTGCATTTAGGTGGCACAATGGATAGGTGGCACAATGATTCAGGAAGATGAGTCTTTCTGGGTTCAAATCCAACTTCAGACACTTAAAAGTTTTGTGACCCTGGGCAAGTGGCCTAACTCTGTTTACCTCAGTTTCCTCATCTGTAAAATGTGCTCTAGAAGCAAATCACTCTGGTGTCTTTACCTAAAAACAAAACAAAGCAAAAAAAAATGGGGTCATGAAGAGTCTGACACAACTAATAGATTAAAAAAGACACTGTTCTAGGTGCTAGCAATATGAAAATGAAAATTGACTTCATCCTATGCTTTAAGAAGTTTACCATCTTATAAAGTGGAGGGGGTGGATAAGAGAAAAACACAAGTAAACATGATGATCTTTATTGTATAGTTCTATAGTTTTCCTTATCGAACCATATTGTTTAGTCAGTCCTTTGGTCTCCAAGAAAATGTTGCCTTTATATTTCAAGAAAATTAGGTCTATGTACAGTTCTAAATAATATTGCAAAAAGATTTTCTGTAAGTTCAACTGTGTTTTTAGACACATACGCACAACTGATGTTATGAAGTATTTTAAAATTTTTGTATCAAATATTTCAGTTATGAATGTCTTTTGAATTAAAGTTTGGGTCTGCCACTCTTACTGTTCTTTTATGAATCAAAATGATAAATATAATCTTGCTAGGTTTAATCAGTTCTCTATAGGCTCAGAAGATGAATGGGTCCTCCATTGTTCTTCAAATCTCAGACTGACTACCTCAAGGAAATTTTTCTAGGCTTTTGCTTCCTATAGGCAATCTATATTTATAGTGTGCAAACAGTTTAAGATATCTGAATCTGATATTCAGGAGAACCTTTCCCCTCTCTCTAAATCTCTTTCTCTTTCTCCCTCTTTCCTTCCCTCCCTGCACAACTCCGTTCCTTTTCTGTCAATTTCTTCCTCTCCCTTCCTCTGTGCTTTTCTCTCTCCTTGCTAAAAGCATAGGCAACAAATGATAGATCAAGTCAATAGGAGATAACTCCATATATATCAGATCCTTTTGGCCCTTCAGGAATCCAGTATGCATCTTTCAGATTCTTAATATTAGGGATTTTTGCTTAACGGAGAGAGAATGGCCAGGAGATTGTAAAGTAAAATATAAAAGAATAAAAATAACATTAAAACATCCCAAAACAGCAAAGGAGCAAGAATGAAGATTCTCATGGATGATTGGAATATTTCTCTGCGTTTATTTTAACTGTCTATATGTGACTATATGTTCATTAGTTGACAATCATTTATTAAGTGTTATGTGCCTACTAAGGTACTGATTGGGATAAAATGTATGTATGTAAATGTATATGTGTGTATATATGTAAATATATGTGTGTGTTCATATACACACAAACAGAAAATAATTTCAGAAAGAAGGCATTAGTTATTGGAGAAAATAGAAAATACTTCCTTCAGAAGAATGAGATTTGTTCTGAATTGTGAAGGAGATCAGGTAAATAAGGAGGTAGACAAAAAGAGAAAAATATTCCAAACATGGGGAACAACAAGTGGAAAGGCACAGTTGGGAGATGAAGTGGTTACTGTCAGGGACAGCAATTATGCTAGTGTAGTTGTTGAGTTTTTTAAGTCATGTATGACTCTTTGTGACCAAATTTGGCGGTTCTTGGTAAAGGTACTGGACTGCTTTGCCATTTTCTTCTCCAGCTCATTTTACAGATGAGGAACTGAAGCAGTTAAGTCACTGGTACAGATTCATAAGGTTAGTAAGTGTCTGAGGCCAGATTTGAACTCAGAAAGATGAGTTCCTGACTCCAGTCCTAGTGATCTGCCCATAGCACCACCAAGCTGCCCTCATAGAGTGCATAGACAGAGATTAAAACAAAGGAAGATGTGAGATATGAATGTAGTTTAATCAATGATTGGTTTTAAAAATAAAAAAAATATTTTCTATTTGATCTAGAGGTAATAGGAGGCATTGGAGTTTATTAAGTAGGGGACGGCATGGTCTGAATTTGAATTTAGGAAAACCACTTTGGCAACTAAATGGATAATGGATTAGAGTGAAAAGAAACTTGAGAAAGAACAATGTGGTTATTGCAAGACATTAGGTTTAATGTGATGGGGGCCATACACAAGTGTTGTATAGGCTATGAATGGGTTTCACTCTGTTAACTTGGATGTGAAAACATGTGTGTGTCTACACACAAACACACATATTATACACACTTTGCATGTGCATTCACACATCTTTATATATACACATATGTATGTATACACATGAATGTGTACATATATGTGTATATATGTATATATGTGTGCATGTATATGCATTTGCTAACCCTTCAGTGAAATATGACATTTTCTTCAGTTATGAATAAAAAATACCTGTATTATTCTGAGAAGGGGTACATAGGCTTCCCCAGACTGTTAAAGGGGTCCATGACAACAAAATAAATTAATACCTGATAAACCAGGAGATAACAGTGACAGGAAAAACAAAACAAAAACCTAGAGATGAATGACTAGCCAGAAGAGGGTGATTGACAGTACCAGAGGCTTTAAAGCAGTAAAGAAGGATGAGGACTGAGAACAGACCATTAGATTTGATCAAGTCAGAAACCCATGTTTCAGATGGAATTGGAATTGATTGAGAAGAAATGTAAGCACCTAGTGTAGATGGCTTGATCAATGAAATGATATTAGAAATAGAGGAAAGATATAATGTGACAGTTATCAGGGATGACTAGGTCAAACTAGGATTTCTTATTGCTTCTTTATTTCTTTCTTTAATTTGTTTTAAAAGGATGAGGGAGACTTGGTGATATTTTTACCTAGTAGGGAAGAAGCTAGCAGATGTTGAAGATTAATGAATGAGTTAGAATAATATAAGGTGCTGGAGAAGACTGGATGGAATAAGTTTAAGAGTGCATATCTTTTTGTCAAGGCAGGCCACTTCTTCATTTGAAATAGGGATAAATGATGAGATAATAGGAATAAATGTCAGTGTGAGAAAAGATGAGGAAGAGTGGAAAAAAGAGAGCTTTCAGCAAATGGCCTCAAATTTTATATTAAAGTGTGAGGCTAGTTTTTAAGGTGACAGTGTGTGATTGGGTAGGCCATAAGAACCTTAAGGAAGGGTAAAACTATTTGAACAATGTGGTGCACAGGATAGTAAATTGATGTAGAAGGTATAAAAGGACTGCTTTGTAATAATCAGTGCTCTTTTGAGGTTATGTGAGAAAAATTTGTAGTGGATCCAGTCAGCAGGGTTGTGAGATGTCCTCTAGCTCCTTTCAGTACCATACAAATAAGAATGTGTAATGGTAATGAAATTCGAATATCCCTTTGTATTGCTAAGCTAAGAGGTACTTAGCACCTAGTTTTAAATTAAACCCGTGTTAAAGAAACAGAAAATATGAACCCCTATTGCTGGTGCAAAAGGAAGGGGCTGAAGAGGGAGGAGCTATACCATATTTAAGGAAGAGCACATGCCGGACAGTGAGAAATTCTTGGGATAGGCTTCTCAGAGGCACAGCAGTTGCTTTCAGAGAGAGAGAGAAAGAGAATTTCTCTCAGTGAGCATCTGAAGGCTGGGCTGCAGCTGTTGGAGTGGAACTTCCATGGAGAAAGTGATTTTGATTTTGAGAACAGGAGAAAGTGATTTTGATTTTTACCCCAGCAATAGGGGTTCATACTTTCTGTTTCTTTAACACAGGCTTAATTTAAGCTGCTGAACGCTTCTGAGGACCAGCTGGAGCTGCTGAGGACTTCTAAGGGCCAGCTGGAGCTACCAGAGGAAGGATGACTGTGGCGTCAGTACTTTGTCTGTCTGTGGTTCTGTTAAGTTTTATCTTCCAGGAACAGAAACTTTGAAGGATTTGAGGTGGACTGGATACTGTGAGCTTCAATACAGAGCAGGAACTGCACAAAGAGCTGTAAAAAGAACCGGGAGCTGTCTGCCTTTGAACTCAGGTGGCAGTTGGTTAGATTTGGGCTGGATCTGGGACCATGGAAGAGGAACCATGGAAGGTGAAAGCCTGTCCCCAGTCAAGATGAAAAGACCTCTCTGTGGGTACAGAGTAGTGATGGATGAAATTGTAATTTAATTGCACCCCTGGGGTGAATTACTTTGACTTTTGTACTTTGTATCCCTTAAGGAGGCAAATCTCCTTAAGGATGATTAAATGATTGAATTACTAAAGGATTGAGTTACTAAATGACTGTATTTTGTTCAAAACTATGTGATCACTTTGGTGAAAACTATGTGGCCATTTTAGTTATAAGTTGTTGAGTTGTGATATGGTGAATGCTGTATTTTGATTTTCTGTGATAAGTTGTAACATTGTGAATGCTGTACTTTGATTTTCTGTGAATGTTTAGCTCTGATTTGTTGCTGATTAAATAGAGGGCTCAGTATACTACGTAATCAGAACCGTGAAAGCTGTTCACAGCAGCAATCCTCTGGAAAGCTGTTCATGTGTGGCTTTACAGAATGATATGTTGGTAGATGAGACAAGTAATCCAAGATTAGAATGTGACAACCTATGATTGGCTAACAGACAAGGGGGAAGAAAATTGAATGTAGAAGATAATGTAGATTTGTAGTGACTAAACAAAGTGATTAGATAACGAAAGGAAGAGAATGAAACTCATGCAGAGGTGATGACCTGGGAAAGAATTAAAGGGTAGAGTGTTGAAAATAATGGTGAAGATGATGACTAGGAATAGGAAAAGTGGGAAACATGAAAGATTCTGATCAGATAAAGAAGTACTAAGTTCATGAACATGGAAGTGGTACACTTGTTCATGATGGCAAGATCAAGGTGTGGCCATCTCTATAAACAGTCCAGGAGAAATAGAGGAGTAGGTCAGGGGAACTGAATAAATTGAGGGACCATGAAGTTAATAAAATTCAATACAGAGATTATCTCCAGAGTCTGTGGATGGAATGTTTAAAGTCCAAAAGAGGTGAATTAATGTAGCATGTAACTATTTGCTAACCACTGTACTCTGCACCTAATCATAAACTTAGAAGTAGAAGGCAAGTTTGAGCCTACCTAGTCCAACACCATCACTTTGCATTTGTGGAAACTGAGGTCCAAGGGGGTTAAATGATTTGACACACTGTCATAAATTATCAAAAGTAAATCTTTAGAAAGTCAACAATAGCAAAGCTTGAGAAGTGGGAGGGTAAGATGAAAAGAGATGAATCAGATCTTGTAACTTCTCCAGGTTGTGAGAAGGAATGGATTCCTCTCCCTTAGGTGGTCCCATATAATTCTGCATTTCTCTTAAACACATTTCACATTCTACTTTGTAGCTGTGATTTGTGCAACTGTCCAATTTGCTGTGACATGGAATTTGCAAAGATATAGAAAAGATGTTGATTAGGAGGAAACAAATTATAAGATTCTTGAGATAAGAGTTTGAGTTTAGTCATTCTTACCTTCCCTGCCATGCCTATAGCACAGTGCCTTGCACATGCACTTTTTGCACAGCACAAAGTAGGTGTTGAATACATATTGGCTACAATTGTTCTCTAGCCACAAACCACCATTCACTTAATTTCTGTATCCATATCTATTTCACTTCTCCTCTTCCTCTTCTCCCACTTTCCACATGGGGAGTCATACCCTTATATGTAGGTGTTCTGTCCAAAGAAATACAAATTTTTATCACTTGTACTTGAAAAGGTATTGTCGATTTGGGGCTAGATTTTCTTCCTACTTATTTATTGTCAGTGTGTGTGTGTGTGTGTGTGTGTGTGTGTGTGTGTGTGTGTGTGTGTGTGTGTATTTAACTGGGACAATTAGCTCTTTTGTCTCACATCCTCTATATTTATTATTTCTTGAAATATAGCTCTGGAAAGCCAGGCTTTGATAAAGCCCCTTGAGATTCAAATGGAGTCACTTGACTATGCCTTTAAACCAAAATCACTCTGGTTCTCACTGATTGGCTAAAATAAGTCCCAGCTGAAGTCTCACTTCCTCATTATTTGGGTTTTCATAACACAGAGTGAGCGTAAATAGCAACCGTTTCTGTTCTGGCCAGAAACTCTTGAGGGTCTTCACCTTCCAGATTCATTCTTTCCTGAAGGCAAACTAGGGCATCTTTTGCCTTCATTCTTACTGAGCTGTTAATCGCTTAATGGATGTTGCCTCAGACACAGTGAAACCAGGAAAAGATCTAGGTTATAAAGGCCCAAACATCCCACCTCATTGGGAGACATTGACAGTTGTCCTGACTTATGTCTTGCCACTGTACTCTGATGACCCTGACACTGGAGGAGAAAGCGAGGCAGATGACTTTGCATGGTTCTTCCTTACTGAAATCCAATTCACTTGCAAGTCAAGTGATGTCAGTGGATGAATAACAACAAACAATCACAAACAACAGTTCAGATGTCCCAACCTTCACCTCCATTATAAAGGATATCTTTTACTCACTAACCAATCAAAAGCAATGTCACTTGAAAAGATACAGAAAAGATATTGACTAACGGAGACAATTAATGTGGATGTCCCCAAGCGCAGCATTATTCAGTCACGTTCTCTCTCTTTCACAACTTGGAAAAATTCCGTCATTTGTCAGGTATCTACTTTTTCCTTTATCTTTACCCTGTGATGGACTTACCATTAGATTCCAGACAACAGAACATAACTTTTAGACAGAGGCTTTTTCTGATCTGTCTGCATTCCTACCTGTTCACCAAAGAAAACATTCCGTCCTTTACCTGACAATTATGCAATAAGAGAAAAATTTGACAGCAGTAGACTTCTCCCAAATATGGGGCAAGGTAGAGAGTACTATATAGTGTGTTGGCTCTCTACTTCTTCAGATCCCTGTTGTTTATAAAGGCAAGGATGGAACCTAGTAAAGGTAGAAGTGTGATACCCATTGGATAGAGTTTTCTAGTAAAAGAATATAGGCCAAGAGACATAGCCCAGATAGCCGAGTAAAGGCAGAGACATACCTGAGCTCTTCTTCAGACCCCTCCAAATACTTTTAAAAATTACTCTAAACAAATTCTAGAATGATGGAATCCACAAAAATATGAAGTAAAACAAATTTCCAGCCCAAGAGAACTTGGAAGATTGACATGAAAGGTCTGTCACACCTGGATGAAAGACAAGTGTAGTCCAGGAGAGCCTGGTCCAAGGAAATCAGGAGCAGAACTTGCGAGTAACTGAATCTACATGAGCAGTGGCATTGGCTGTTTCCAGAGTTCTCACTCCAAAGATGCTAATGGGGTTGAACAATGGGTCAGAAGGGGATTACAAGGGTCTTTTTTGCTTGCACTGAGATAGGAGTCTCTTACTTTGCCCATACTCAGGTTTGGGTGGCAGTTCTGGGAAGCAGTTCCAGGGCAAGGAGGATGACTAGCACACCAGAGTTTGTGGCTGCAGGGGAGCAGGGACTGTCTTCACAGTTCGAGGGAAGAAAAGAGTGTTTGTACTCACTCGCAGACCAGAGCGCAGGCCAGGAGAATAATAAACACACCTCTCCTTAGATCATACCACCTTGGAAGAACCAAAAAGTTACAGGTCCCTAGAAGTATGTCTGAAAACAGCTGCACAAAACCCTTGAAGCTTAGGACAGTGCTCCCTATATCCTGGAAGCAGAACCCCTCTTTTTCAAAGAGTTAAAAGGTAAGTAATACCTTTGAATATTGAGCAAACAATGTAAAAAACTCTATGAAAAATTCACATGGTGACAAGGAAGATCAAAATGCACTCTCAAAGAAGATAAAGTCAAAGGTCCTACATCCAAAACCTCTAAGAAAGATATGAATTGGTCTCAGGTCATGGAAGAGAAGAAAAAAACATTTTGAAAATCAAGTAAGACAGGTAGAAGAAAAATTGGGAAGAGAAATGAGAGTGATGCAAGAAAATCATGAAAAATGAATCAACAGCTTGGTAAAGAAGACACCAGAAATACTGAAGAAAATAATACCTTAAAAAATAGACTAAGGATATAGGTCATAAAAAATTAAATAAAGAACTAAAATGCAATATTTCCAGAAAGAAAATACTCTTCCTAGCTATTTTCAGAAGGGGATATAGATAAGATCTGAATGAATTATGTTATATACATAAAGGTGAGAAACCTCCTACCAATACAAGTCAACACCTTTTCTTCAACTTGTAGTCTAAGAGAGTTGCCTAGAACACTGGGCAAATAAATGCCTTTCTCAGTTCACACAGTCAGTATTTGTCAGAAGTAGTACTTTAATCCACATTTTAAAAAATCAATATTATTTTATTTTCAGTTCTAAATTCTTGAATCCACATACTTCTGGCTTAAAGATTGCTCTAAAGAAGCCTTGGTGGTTTGGGCTTTGTTTTATTACCCAGAAAAGTATCTCAGTTCCTCACTTAATTTCACCTGCAAAAGCTTGGCTATTCTGTATTTATTATTCATTTTTATTCTGTCATTTCAAATTATTTAGTCAAAAACCGAAACAGTGTTGGAGGATAATGAGGAAGAAAGGCACTTGATAACTATGGAGCAAAGGTATCAAGTACTGCATAGGGAGATGGTAAAAGTGAGTTATAGGCTGTGCTTTCTCAATAAAAAGCGGTATGACTTTGAACCTGTCCCCTGCTCTCTTGGGATCTCAGATTCGTTATTTGTAAAAATAAGAGAATTGGGCTAAATAACACCAAAAAAGGTTCCTTTTACTTCTAAAAATCCATGATTCTCTATGTGATTTAAGCCAATTTTCTTCTTAAGTTCAACCCTGACATTGCATTTTATTCATACTATATCACCAGAGCATTTTGGTTTGACAAAAATCAGTAGACCTTAGATATTCACCAACTTCTAGCACTTTTATTATACTTACATCATTTCCTTGGGCTGTTTCTTCTCTAGTCACTGATCTTGTTAGTTGGTCACTGATCTGTGAAGAAAATCACCTTACACTACCTTGATGGAACTAAATGTTTCTTTAGAAATTGCAAAATGGATATCCCTGAACTAAAAGTCAGGAAAATTGGAATTCCCCTGGTCAGTCAGTGTCTATTGTACCTTCTAAATGTTTAAACACTTCCCTATTTCTCTTCTCACCCAACTTATGATTATATTTTCAGCATCTTAAATACTTCCCTAGTAATAACACTTTGTCTCAGGTACATTACAGGAATTCTATTGCTAGTTTTGATCTTTAGTAGTAAGTTATCCCCTATAGATTCTTTCTGACTTACAGTTTCTATGAATTGTGTTTTATCTAATTCCTTAAGAAAGCTCTTATTTCAAGTAGATATCTTAAAAGTTATATTTTTCCAACTAAAATTTTGTCTTTATTTTCCTATTTTTAAAACATTTGATAACCTCACATTTCTGCATCAAAAAATGAAGAGGTTGGACTCAATGTTTCACTTAGAACTACTCTAGCACTAAATTTTTTGGGATCTATTTAACAGTGAACTTCTTTAGTGATTTTTATTTCCTTTTTAAGTAAGTTCTATAGGTAATAAATAAAATACCTTCAGAGTTTGCCTCTTTATTTATGTAAATATTTTGGAAATGTTGAATGCTAACTAGTAAATTCAAAGGTTTCAGACTGTAGATCGCCATGTCTTTGACTTAAATTGTTTTCTTAGGAAAATAAGTCAGCATCAGTACATATCTCAACTGCTTTTATGTATATCAAGTTGAACAGTGTAGTGTAGTGTAATGTAGTGTAGTGTGAAAAGCATTGGATTTGGAATTTATAGACAGTAGATCTGATTTATTTTTTTTGTCTTTTTGGAGGGTGGAATGCAGGGCAATTGGAGTTAGGTGACTTGCCCAAGGGCACACATCTAGTAATTGTTAAGTGTTTGAGGCTGGGATTTGAACCCAGGTTCTCCTGACTCCAGTGCTCTATTCACTTCACCACCTAGCTTCCTCTCAATTTGCCTTTAAAAAGGATATTTAATAAGGTTCCAAAGCAAGAAGAGTTAGTGATATATCGTTTCACCCAAACAGAATCATATACACCTTTTGAATATACAAAAATCCCAGAAGGAATCAAAGCTTTAAAGTACAAATGTAGTGGAGAATTTCTGTAGTGAATATATGTGTGTAATGGTAAAGGAATTTGAAGATTTTCCGTGCCCCTTACTAATCCAAGGGAATTTGAAAATTTTCCATGCCCCTTAATGGGCCTCACTTGGAGTCCAAAAACAGAAACTTGATTGAGGGGAAGCTTGTTTTTCAGGAAGGTCCACAACTTTCATTTCTTTGTAATTAGGCAGTGGGTCATGAAGGTTGTGATGTGCTCTGATCCTGAAGAATTTTATATATATATATATATATATATACATATATACATATATATACACACACATATATGTGTATATGTATACACACATACATATATACATATCTATACATATACATATATACACATACATATACATATATATGTGTATAGATATGTATATATATGTATGTATGTATGAATACATGTACTCTTGAAGTGAAGTTTTCCTTTGGGGCTCAGTTATGGGAAGAGTTGT
>CM053591.1:103654908-103675614 GCA_028646515.1 Pseudochirops corinnae | reverse complement strand
GAGACTCTGGGCAGCCGTTGAGCCCCCCGGCTTTGAAAAACCCAGATGTTGGTGCTTCCCTCTCTGGTAACTGACTAGGTAACTGATGTAATGATCAGACGCTGGAAGCCGTCTGTCTGCTGATCTGTTTTTCTGTTTGTTTGTAACTTCTGTTTGTATTCTCTGAAGTTCAGGGTGCTGACTTTTCCTCCTGAACTAGCTAAATGATATGTTTGATTAAAGTAAGATTGTTAACCCATTTTGAGTTGCTTTCCTTTAGAAAAGCAGATCTAAGAACCTGTGCTAGTAGCTGCCCTAGGCATGCTAGGGTGCTTGCTGTTACAACATAGCACTTTGTAAAATATTTTTCACATGATAAGCTTTGAAAAAATGAAGGAAGAAAGGAATTCATATTCTTCTGTAAAATGTTACATTTTAGGTCATCCCTAAGGTTTCTTCTAGTACAAAAGCCTATGGACCTAGGAACTAACTAAATGGTTTTTAAATAATTGGAAGGGTGATATTTAAATTCCTATCTACTAATAAGTTATCTCCAAATGTTAATTTGCTGACATGGAGACGTAGAAGGAAGCTTAAACTTCTGCCAACTTAGCAAAAATATGGGAAGGGGGTGATGTTAAGTGATCAAAGAAAAAAACAAATACCACATTCCAGGTGACAAAACAAAATCTCTTTCAAGGATAGTATCATAAGATTTCTTCTTTTCTGTTTGTAGCAGGCAACTCAAGTATTTTCTAAGGAAAGATACAAATTTGTAGAGCGGATTTTTCTTTTCCTTTTTGTACTTTATAATACCCAATCAACTTTGTTCACCTGTTTTTTAGTATCATTTGCAATGCATAGTGCTTTAAAAAATTTCTTTTCCATCAGCGATTTTCAGGATGTTTGCATTTGCTAAAGAAATCATTAAACCTATCATTATATAAGAAAAATAATGTAAAAGGCATATTGCAGATAGATGACTCTTCAGTGAATAAAAGACCACTACTGCATGCTCTGTTAATAGATATGTGCTAATAATGCTACATTAGCATTTTTGTAATTGTTCTTCATGCACTAGAACATGCCCATTATGAATCTCTGACTAATGCAATTGTAAAACTTCCTTAATATTTATAGTAAATAAAAAAGAAGCAAGTCATGATTAAAATTCATACCTCACACAATAACTTGACCAGTGCTCCAATAAGGCTACTATAAGCCTTTGTTTAATATTCATGCTAAACAAAGTTGATTTTTTTATTGAGACGGTAAGCTTAAACATGCCTAGGTCTGTCATTTAATTATCTGTAATCTTTTTTTCCCCCTACTTTACTGCTGGGTTTCCTTCTTGCCTCTCAAATGGACATTCTGGCAGCCTAGGATATTTCTAATTGCTGCAGGGACCCTGATGACCTACTCACATAAAATAGCTCTAGCATCAGTTAGTTGACCCTCCTGACTTCCCAGATGACTCTTGCTTCTCAGGTGTTAATTTTCTTTTCCTCTGAAGATAGAAGTGCTTTCAATCAGTATTAACCTTAAAAGAGCAGTTCTGACAAGAAAAACTGCAAAGTTGCAAAGATGGGAAGAGAAATGTCTGCCTGCCTCAGGGCAAGCTGACTGCTTCCTTCTGAGAATCAGAAACTTCAAAAATGCTGTTGTTGTTCAGTTGTTTCAGTCACGTCTGACCTATTGTGACTCCATTTGAGGTTTTCTTGGCAAAGATACTGGAGTGGTTTGCTATTTCCTCCTTCAGTTGATTTTATAGATGAGGAAACTGAGGTAAATAGGGTTAAGTGACTTGCCCAGGGTTATGTAAGGGGGCCAGGCTATCCTGCCCAATATACCAAATGTAAGGGGGCAGATCTGTTCTGACCTAAATATGCCATTTATAGAGTGGCACATCCTTCTAGAGAACACTGAGACAGTAACAAAAGAACGACTCATATTAGATCAGTAGACTTTATTATACCTAATTGGGTTGTTTAAGGAAATTTGCTACCAAGAGGCCAGTTGTCCTGGGTGACAGCAAGAAAAAGAAACAAAGTGGATCCCTCAACCAATCTCAGGCCAGTTCAGTTATTATACAGAAACAGAACAAAGAAGGCATACTGTGAGAGTGGCCCAGGATCATGTCCAAGTTTTCCCATGGAATAGTTGGAGATTCATTTGCTGTTTGCATTTGCTTAAGATACCTTACACTAGGGGTGGTTAGTTGGCACAGTTAATAGAGCACTGGCCCTGGAATCAGGAGGACCTGAGTTCAAATTCAGCCTCAGACACTAAACACTTACTAGCCGTGTGACGTCAGGCAAGTCACAATCCCAATTGCCTTGCCTTCCCCGCCTCCAAAAAGCAAGAAAACAAAAAGAAAAAAAGATACCTTATACTTTTCTGTGAATTCATAGGTCACATTTAGTTTCTGACTTACCCCCAAACAAATCACGCTGCTAGTAAGCATGTGAGGCCAAATTTGAACTCGTCTTCCTCCCTCCAGGCTCAGCATTCTCTCCACTGTACCACCTAGCTGCCCCTTCAGAAAAATACCATGGTAGAATTACCTGAAAATAATCCAGAAATAACAATGTGAGCTGCTTTTCTGTTGGAGATGTGACGTTAGGAAATTTTATTGTATTTCACAATCATTCCTATAAAATTCAAGACGTTATATATTTTCTACCATCTGAGCAAGTTGTCCTGTCCCCCGAAACAAAATATTAGTTGTTTCATTCATTTAGACATTTAAGTGCTTAAGTTGTACAATACACAAAAGATTAAAGGATCAATCAACACACTTTTGTTAAGCACTTACTATGTGTACTGTCAAGGGCAGGATGAGAGATCTCTGCCTTCAAGGGAATACTGACCTAGTCAAGGGAATAAGTAGGAGGTTTGTGTATTTGGAGAGATATATAGAGAGAGATAGAGACAGAGAAGACAGAGAGAAAGAGATAGAAACACATAGACAGAAACAAAGAAAGGTAGAGACTGGAAAGACCTACTCACCCAATTTGACTGGAATGTCAAGTGAATGTCAAAGCAAATTGGGATGCTGGTATAAGTTTTGAAGCATGAGAGAAAAGTGCCATTGAACAACCCACTGAATATTTCTAGACTTTAGTAACTTTTAGTAACTATAAAGTAAGGATTTTGGACTATACAATGTCTAAGGGCCTTTTCAATTTAAACATGTTATGATGTATGCATGACACAAAACTGGTAACAGAGAGATAAGACAGTGATTGACAGCACGAGAAGCCAAAATCACTTCTGCAGAATCAAATAATAAATTTAACTGGGATGAATGAAAAGTTCTACGCTTAGGTTGAGAAAATCAAGTTCACGAGTAAAAGTAAGACAAGTATATAGAAAACTTGGTCTGAAAAAGATGTCTAGAAATTTAGTAGACTGCAAATAAAATTTAATGTAATGACAATTTAATAATCAGTTTCACAGCTAGGGAATGGTGCAGCTATGTCAAGCAGTAAATACAGTGCTTGGCCTGGAGTTCAAATACAGCTTCATACCCTTACCAGTCTTGTGATGTTGAGCTAAACACTTAACTTCTTTTTGCCTCAGTTTTTTTTTCAACTGTAAAAAGGGGATAATAAGAACACCTACAGCACAGGATTGGGTGAGGATCGAATGAGATAACTTCAAAGTGTTTAGAATAGTACCTGGACTATAGAAGGCACCACATAAATATTTATTGCCTTTACTCATTCCACAAATATTCACTAAAAGACATACCAGGTACAATGCTAAGGCATTGTGCTAAGCATCTGAATGCAAAGAGACAAAAATGTTTTGACATTGTGTGTCAGTCAGGAACTATTTGCTAATTTTCTGCTATGTGATAGGCACTCTAATGAGTGCTGAATGTGTAAAAAAAATGCAAAAGACATACCATGTATTTAGGGAATTCATATTCTAACAGGAGAAACAACATGAAAACAACTATGTAAAAGTAAAGTAAATGCAGGATAAATTTAAGATAATCAACAAAAGGAAGCCACTAGTTTTAAGGGGCATTGGGAAAGGCTTTTTTAAGGAAGTAAAAGTTTAGTTGGAACTTGAAGGAAGTTTTGGAAACCAGGAGGTAGAAATGGAGAAAGAGAGAATCCCAAGAATGAAGGACATACATAGCATACATATTCAAAAAATTTCAGGAAAAAAGAGTACTTATACAGTCAGGGGACAGTCAGGAAAGGCCATAGAGAAGACATTGCACCTGGAATGAGCTGAGACAGAAACTAGGGGTGCTGTACTACAGAAATCAGCTAGGTGTTCATTATGTAAACCAGGAGATGGCCTGTCTCAAAGACATGGAGTATGCACATGAAATAATTAGAATGGGAAAAAGCAGGAACATTTGTTTGGAATTTAGATGGCACAGAAGATGTTAATGTTAAATAAATCTGGCAGGATAGGTGGTAACCAGCTTGGAAAGAACCTTAGATGCAAAACTCTGGGTTGCAATTTATCCTAAAGGCTGAAGACAGAGTCAGGAAAAATTTTAGTATGGTAGTAGCATAGTCAGACCTGTGTTTTAAAAATGTTAATTTGATAGCTGCATGTAGCATATATTGCAAATGGGAGGAATTGAAAGCAGGGATATTAAATAGGAGGCTGCTGCAAGAGCCAAGATTTAGACTGATTAGATTGTGAACTAGGATTGTGATACTCTGAGTGAATGGAAGAAAATGGATCCAAAAGAAGTTAGCAAAATTAGTTAGGAAATTAATCAGGGTCAGGGAGTGGGAAGAGTAAACGAAAGTGACTTTATGTTTGTAAAGCTGCTTAATTAGAAGTATGGTAGTGCTCTTAAAAAGAAAAAGAAAGTTTGGGGTAGAGAAGGATTATTAAATTCCCATTTTGTACATATCAAGTTGGAAATGTCTATAGAGTAAAAAGGTGAAGATGTCCAGGGAGTAATTACTAATGTGAAATTGGAATTTAAATAAAGACATGAAAACTGAATGTGAAGTTTTGGATATAAATTGCACTATTCAATACATGGAATGATGAGTTCACTAACAGATGATGGTCTACGACAATAAACAGGAAAGAACATTGTTGCAGAAGCTAATGGAAGAAATAATTTGCAAAAAGAGGCTGATCAAAAATGTCAAAAACTACAAAGAAGATTGAAAACAGGTAATTGAATTTCATAATTGAGAGATAGTAACCTCAGATAAAGTAGTTTTGGTAAAGTGGCAGAGTTAGAAAACAAATTATAAGTTATTGATAAGTGATTGAGGATTACAAAATAGAGAACATAAGAAGATAACTCTATTAGTTAACAAAATGGAGAAGATATAGAGACAGACAGGCAAGAAGGGTCAAGTAAAGATGGGAATTTTTGTTGATTTTTAGGATGGAAAAACCTGGATGTGTTTGGAAATGTCAAGAAGGAAGCTCTGAGTATAGGGAGATTAAAAAAGAAAATTATAGTATATAGGTGAAATATTTGTTATTACTCTTGCTTTGCCTTTTAATAAATGTAATTAACAGTTAATTGCATTCAGCAGATGGTTTGTTAAATGAGAAACATATCAATGGGGGAAGTGGTCTTCAGGAAACATAGTGCACAGACAAATAAAATTCTCCCCACCATGGTCACCACTCATAGTGTTAGTTGTTGCAGTGGCCTCTGCCTCTGAGAACCCACCCCACCCCACCACCAGATTGGGTAAACTAATCAACCCAGAGAGATACAGATAGACAGATAATCAGACAGACACAGAGATAGAGAAAGAGATAGAGACAAAGATAGACAGATACAGAGGTAGAGTAAGACAGAGAAAGAGAAGAAAGAGAGAAAGAGGAGAAAAGGAGGAGAGAGAAGAGGAATTAGGTGTTACTGACTCAATTCAGGAAAGAAGGCTGGTGATTACCTATTAATTTTGTTGTAGCAGGTATTGTTGATTAAGTACATGTTAGGTTAGATAATCACTAAGGTACCTTCCAATGCTGCTATTAAATGAAGCAAGAAGAACAGTAAGAGAGTAAGAGGGAGGGAGAGAGAGAGAGAGAGAGAGACAGAGAGAGAGAGGTAATGGAGTGATCAAATCAGAAGGATCGAGAAGGAAGATGTGGTTTCATTTAGTTCACACCAAGTTCTGATACAAATAGATGTATATATTTTGAGCATTTTCCTTGTCATATGAAAATCAAGTCAACCTTCCACTTTATTTCAAGATTCAGTTACTTTGAAAATTGAAGGGAAATCTATCTCAAGTGTGCACACATTCACTATCATTTTTTTAAAGGAACTTAAGCTCTGAGCTCTCCATGAAATGGACATAAAAATATATGGGAATATATAGGCCCCTGGGTACATGAGGTAGCACTTCACCTTTGAAATAATATAACAGTTGGACCAAATGCTAGTAAGTGGGGAATTTGTTGAAAGGCCACATTTCCCATCAAATGCTTCATGAATTCATTTACTTCTTGAGTGTAAAGGTAGCTGGTATTCATTACATGACTCATTTCCTTGGCACTGAATATCATAGGGGCAATATCTAATACACTTTCTGAAAGCCATTCTTAAGTCTCAGTAAAACTTTTTGAATACATACCACACAACTGTTTTTTAATGAAAAGGAAACAAATACCTTCTAGTACAGCTACTAAAAAACTTAGAATATTTTTTATTCACCCTGCTTTTTATCTTACTTTAATGGTTGATATTTAGCAGTGTGCATTCGTCTAAAAGTAGCTTCATTTTAGAGATCAATGTTTTACGTTATTTATGTAGATAAAAGACATACTTCAAGTTAGTCATAGAACAGGAAAGATGAGTAGTATATGATATCTAGTGTGGTCCAATCCTTTCTCAGTGTACAATGGAGAAAACTGAGGTCAGAAGGGACCTGTCACCCATCTAGTTAGGGTGAAAGCTTTGGTACCTTGAATCCTAAACTAAAGCTCAAGATTTTGCCTTTTTCCTTTCAACAAAATACTTAGACTTGAGTGCAAACAACTGATTCTATGACATTATTTTATTATACTAAAAAAGAAGTCAATACTCTTCAACAATATACAGTATCCCATAGCTCTACAAACTACACTACAATTTTTTTGAAGGGTAACCTTTACACAATAGATATAAATCAATACAGATACTATTTCAGTCTTGAGAGAGAAGAAAATAGATTTTGATATATCACAGAAGTAGACAGGTCAATTAGTATGTTTGGTAGAAAGTAGTTATGTTATTGATCTGTGAATCTTCTTGAAAGGATCAAGTCTTTCACTAGATTTATTCTTACCTCCTAAGAGAGGACATGTTCTTGTCTTAGAGAGTATGGTGTTAGAGAAAGAGCATGGAGAAGAAAAGACAGTGACTGACTTGAGCTCACCCCAAAATTCCTCTGAACACCATAAAATAATGCCCAAAAAACAATTCCTAGAGCAGCTGAACCCATAAAAGGACAAATCGAAATAATTTTCCAGCCAAAGAACACTTAGACGTTCAGCAATGAAGGTCTATCACACCAGGATGAGACTGGAATACAGCCCAGCACAGGCTACTATGCCAGCACAGACCAGACCCAAGCAAACCAGAAGGAGGCCTTGGGAGTCACTGAATCTCTAGCAGAATGGATGCTTATGAAGCTCTTAGTCCATAGACAGTAAGGGAGTCGAACTTGGTTTCTGGAACTAGGAGGAGTACTCTGTTGTATTGCTCATACTTAGATCTGAGTTGCAGGCCTGGGTGGCAGTTCCAGGTAAGGAAGAACACTATCCCAGAGCTTGTGACTACAGAGCTTGTGACTACAATCGAGCAGCTATTCTCATCACATTTCCAGGGTAGAAAAGAGTGCTTGTGGTCACTCAGACCAGAGTGCAAGCCAAGAGAGTAATAAACATACCTCTCCTTAGATCATACCACCTTGGAAGAACTGAAAACTTATGTGTCCCTAGAAGTATCTCTGAAAACAGTCCCACAAGACCCCTTATTTTGGTAGCGTGGGCTCTCCATGCTGGAAGGAGAGGTAATTTTAAGAAAGAGTTAGAAGATTAAAAAGATGAGCATACAACAGAAAAAATTCTGACCATACAAAGTTACTATGGTGAAAAGGAAGATCAAAATACACATTCAGAAGAAGATCACAAAGTTAGAGCTCCAACATGCAAAGTCTCCAAGAACAACACGAATTGGTCTTGGGCTATGGAAGAGCTCAGAAAAGCATTTTGAAAATCAAGTAAGAGAGGTAGAAGAAAAATTGGGAAGAAAAATGAGAGTGATACAAGAAAATCATGAAAAATGAGTCAATAACTTGGTAAATGAAACACACACACACACACACACACACACACACACATGCACAATTTGAAGAAAATGACACCTAAAAAAACCCAAAAAACTAAGACAAATGATAACAGAGGCACAAAAAACCAATAAGGAGAAGAATGCATTGAAAATCGGAATTGGCCAAGTGGGAAAAGAAGCACAAAATTCACTGAAGGAAAAAAAAAAGTTGAATAAGCCAAATGCAAAAGGAGGTACAATATCTCATTGAAGAAAATTAGAATTAAGCAAGTGGAACCTACTGTGGCTTTATGAGAAATTGAGAAACAATAAAACAAAACTAAAAGAATGAAAAAATAAAAACAATGTGAAATACATCATTGGAAAAATAACTGACCTAGAAAACAGATCTAGGATAGATCATTTAAAAATTATTGGACTTCCTGAAAATCATGACAAAAAAAGAGCCTAGACATATATCTTTCATTAAATTATCAAAGAAAATTGTTCTGATATTCTAGAACCAGAGGGCAAAATAGAAGTTGAAAGACTCTACCGATCACCTCCTGAAAGAGTTCCCAAAATGAAAAATCCTAGGAATATTATAGTCAAATTTCAGACCTCACACTTCAAGAACAATATACTACAGGCAGAAAGAAATAAAGTTTCATGGAGCCACAGGTGCTCTTTGACCTAGTAATATCTCTACTAGGTTTGTATTGAAAAGTGATAAAAACAAAAAGGAAAAGGATCTATGTGTACAAAAATATTTATAGTAGCTCTTTTTTGGTGGCAAAGAATTAGAAATTGATGAGAAGTTGACCAGTTGGGGAATAGCTTGCAAACTGTGGTTTGTGATTGTGATGGAATATTATTGTGCTATAAGAAGTGATCAGCAGGATACTCTCAGAAAACCTGTAAAGACATACAGAAGATGATGCAAAATGACATGTACTGTCTACAAACTAACAACAATAATGTAAGATGATGAACTGTGAATGACTTAGCTATTCTCAGCTATCAAATGATCCAAGAAAACCCTGAAGGACTTATGATGAAAAATGTCATCCATCCCAGACAATGAATGTGTCTGAATGCAGATTGAAGCATACCTTTTTTACTTTATTTTTTTATTTTTTTTTACAACATGACTGATACAGAAATGTGTTTTGCATGACTACACATGCATAATCTAAATCAATTTGCTTGACTTCTCAATGAAGTGAGTGGGGAGGGAGGAAGAGAGAAATTGGAATTCAAAATACAAAAATAGGCCTTGATTGGGAGAATTGGGGAAAAAATAAAATATTCAACAAAAAATAATAAAAATTTAGATCCTATACTATTTGGTGAGTAAAAAAGAAGAAAGTCTGGTGCAGTGGATTCAGCAATGAACTTGGAAGCAAGAATATCTTTTCAAATGTGTTCCCAGGTATTTATTAGCTATGTGAGTTAGGACAAACATAAATAATTTGGGGGCAGTTAGATAGCACAGGGCCAGCAAAGTGGCACAATGGATATAGCATCAGGCCTCTAGTCAAGAGAACCCATCTTCTTGAGTTAAAATCTGGTCTTAGACTTACTAGCTGTGTGACTCTGGGCAAGTCACATAACTGTGTTCCTTTGTTCCTCATTTGTAAAATGAGTTAGATGAGGAAATAGCAAACCACTCCAGTGTCTTTGCAAAAAAAAAAGAATCTTACTCATCACAGACAAACAAAAAAATCTATGTTGTTTCAGTTTACTCATGTATAAAATGGGGGCAATGAAAGCAGTTACCTGACAGAGTTTCTGTGAGAAAGAGAGTAGATAGGGTATGTAATGAATTTTATAATCCTTAAAGTGGAGTATAAATTAGAAGTTTGAACCAAGTTCTGATTTCTGTTTGAGTCTTTTTTCCAGTATTTAAATTCTCCTAAATCTCTAGGTTTCCCACTAAATGTCAGGAAATCACAGAATACTTGCTTTCATTTCCTGACTTCATCTTAATTACATATTTATAAAGACAGGTGATAAAAATTTCAGCTTTAAACAGTGATAGTATATGCCTTGTGTCAGAGACTCAACTGCATACCTCCACACGATGGGAACTCTCTTCATTGAGGGAAAAATAGATATCACTACTTTTCACCTATCTTCCAATAGGTATAAAAACAGGTACGCTGAGGAAGTATTGGATATACTCAATATATATTTATATATAGGTATATAGATAGAGATAGATATGGAGAGATAGAGATACATAGATATCAATATATATCTATACCTATGCGTGAATGTATATGTATGCACACATATGTATATGAATGTGTGTATATATACATGTGTATGTGTTTATAAACAAATATATTTGAACTGTCTCTAGTATATTTCCAGCTGATTTTATCATTACAGTTGAAAATGTATACAGTAATTGGGAGTTTGGAATCTATGCTGATACAGAGGTATTTGTATTTAAGATAATTTAGGAAACTGCAAGCTGGTGATGGGTCTATCTATTTAAACAGCTATTCCTATTTATTACATCAACAAACCTCATTTGATTACATAATAGTAAGTATCTTGTCTAGTCATTTCTTCAATTTCTCAATTTAAATTCGAGACATCATCACTTTCACAAACTAATAAAACTGGTTTACAGGAGCAATGTACAGCAATTATGTTTTTAAATTAAGATGATGGTGAGAAGCATGTGGAATAAAATAAGACAAGAAATTACAGAGAAGAGTCACCTATCCTAAATTGGAAGATTCAGTTGGAAAAAGCAACAATGAAGTTTGTATGCTGGAGAGAGGATTATTAGTTTTGATACTGTTGAGTATGATACATATTTTTAAAAAAAGGAGAGGCTATATTCAGAGAAAGTTTTCAGTAGTGAAGGTAAGATGATTGAAAAGGAAAGTGGTAAAGCAAGAGCAGGGAGAAAGCCTAAGTCAAAAATTCTTCAAGTAGAAGTGGACAGATAAAGTGGAGAAGGAAAGAAGAACAAGAACAAGAAGAAGAAGCAAAAGAACAAGAACAAGGAGAACAAGAAGAAGAACAAGAAGAATAAGGACAAAAATAAGAACAAGGAGAAAAAGGAGAAGGAGGAAGAGGAGAAGGAGAAGGAAGATGATGAGTGGAGGAGGGAGTAAAAAACACCAATTCTAATATGAAAAGAGGCTGAGGAGGAAAGAGCAAGCTGTGATGGGCAAAATTAAACTTGCAAGAATTTGGGGAGGGTAAGGGGAGATGGATGAAATGTTAACCCTCTCATGCTAAGAAAAGCTTGAAAATCCAAATTTTCAGTTCAGTGTTAAAGTAAATATGTGAGTGTTATGTCATGGTACACATTTACATATGTCTGATATTTAAAAGTCATATTCTGCTTTCTGTTTGAGTCTTTTTCTAGTATTTTCACTCTCCTAGGTCCATACATTTCCCACCAAATGTCAGGAAATCACACAATATTGGCCTTTTTTTCTTTTTTCTGATTCTATTTGTCCAGATTTAAGTTCTCTACTGACCTCCAGCCTAGTATGTCAAACTTCAAACCAAGCGTCCTTTTGAATCTTAAACATCCTTCTCTCTTTCCTCCAGAAGTCTACTCCTTTCCTATGTCCCTATTATGATTGAGGCCACCACTACCCTTCCAATAAGTGGCAGTCAGGTGGCACAGTGGATTGAGTGTCAGGCCTGGAGTCAGGAGGATTCATCTTCATGAGCTCAAATCTCTTCTCAGACAGGTACTTGCTGTGTGACTGTGGGCAAGTCACTTAATCCAGTTTGGCTCAGTTTTGTCATCTGTAAAATGATCTGCAGAAGGAAATGGCAAACCACTCCAGTATCTTTGCCAAGAAAATACTTACTGTGGTCACAAGAATAAGATATGACTGAAACAAGTGAATAATAACACCCTTTCAATAACTTGTATTTACACCTATCCTTGACTCCTCCCTCCCACTCACCACTCTTACTCAGTAGGTTTCCAAGTCCTGTTCACTCTACTAAGGCATAATTTCCTTTTCTCTCCTCTGATACTGCCACAAACCCCATACAGGTCCCTATCAACTCACTCCTCCCATATTCAAAAGCTTTCTCTTTGTTTTCTTTGGTTCAACTATCTCTCTATTCCAATCTATATTCTAACCAGTTTTCAAAATGATGCTTGCTGGAGAACGTTTTGTAACATATCGTCTCACTATTCAACAAGCTTTGGTGATTCCCTTATACCTCTAAGGTCAAATACAAAATACTCGATTTGGCTTTTAAAGCCCTTCATTATCTGACACCTTCGTAATTTTCCAGTTTTCTTATACTTTAATCCTCTCCATCTACCATACAACACAATGACACTAGACTCTTGCTGTTCCTCTCACAAAATAGTATATCTCCCCTCTCCATGTTTTCATTAGCTGTCCCCAGTGCCTGGAATGTTCTCCATTCTCACTCTCACCCCAACTACTCTGATTTTCTTTAAGTATAAAATCTAACCTTTAATGCTAGTGTCTTCTGGCGCACACCCACCCACCCGTTTCTCAGCCACCTTGATGCCCCAGCATGAGAGGTCCCTGGCAGCAGTACGAGGAGAAGACAGAGTGAAGATCCTTGGACACACATGGAGAATTAACAGAAGGCAAGTTCTCTAGAGAAACCACTGCCCTTCTGCCCCTCCCCCCCCCATGCCTGGTTGGCCTCCAGATACCTTGGAAATGTGGGTACAGGATGGCAGCAAGATCCGTAACCTCCTGGACTTTGCACTGGGCTAGAGGGAAAGTGTATCCACCCAGGGAGCAGTGTTCACTGGAGCAGACCGCATTACAGGCAAAGCTGTGACAAGTGCAGAGATCCTGAAGCATTGCTTGCCTGGCCTGCATCGGCTCAACAAATAGAACTTCCTGCAGATAGAGGATGCCTGGGTCCCTGTAATGACCAAGGCTGGTCTGGACCTACTTACCATTGCCGACATGTGCCAGCTATGAGGCTTCTGCTCAGCAAGGACCCCTTGGACACAAATGAGGCTGGCTACCAGCCCCCAGGTACAACTCCTTGTTTGGGACAACCTTAACCAGAACTCCCCTGCCCCCATAACCCTCAACCCATAAAGCAGGGGGCCCCGGTCTCAGGCCATTGTCAGTGAGGTGGAGGCGGGGCCTGAGAAGAGAACCCCAGGAGGCCCTGATCCCCTGAATGGAAAGAGCCAGGGCACAGATTTGGAGGTGCTTCCCAGGGAGCATAGCATAATATTGCACTCCTCGTTGCTGGGTTTTGGGTTTTTGGTTTTTGGTTTTGGTTTTTTTTGGTGCAGTGATTCCAGTCTCCTACACACTCCTTTTCCCTCTCAGGTAAGAAGTAGAAAAGAGCACATGACTTAGAAGCAAACATGGATTTTCTACTCTGAGCCTTTCGGTGTTTGGTCAAAGAAATTCTCAGCTCTTTCTCCCTCTCTACCACTCCTCCCGCAAGAGCATCACCCTCAGTTTTATTAACTCCTCATCATTATTTGTTTACTTGGACTGGAAATATAAAGTGGTTTTCCCTAGGAAGGAAGTGAGGGGTTGGCAATAAAAGTTCCATTTATACACACACACACACACACACACACACACACACATTGTAGTATCTTCCCTTGGGAATTATTTCCGCATATTTCTACCTGTATTTATCTATATAGATCTGTGTGAATTTACATATATATATGTACATGTATATATATGTACATGTATATATATGTACATGTATATATATATGAACATGTATATATATATACACACATATATACGTATATACATACGTGTGTGTGTGTATTGTAACCCTCATGTCACTAAAAGCTCCTTGAGGGGAGATTCATATCCCCAACTTTTAGTTCAGTGACTTGACACACAGCAATCATTTAATAAATGCTTATGTTTATTGTCAAAGTGTGTGGGTAGTTAATTTGATTTACAATTTACTGTTCCTTTCTTTAACCAGAGGTGAAAATATTTAAAAAGTTGGGAGACAAATCGAGTATGGCCTCTTGTTTACTATGGTTCTTACCAATTTTTAAAATCTGAATATTATTTTCCTCAGTTAATTTATTCACTCTTTGTTAATATTGTTCTGATATTTAAGTTCCTATTTTTGCCAAAACTGCATTTCAAAACTTGATCTGTGCAATTATTTTTTTTTAATGAATGACTAAAGATGTCTTTCTTTTCCACTCCCCTACTGTTAAGTTCATGAGACTGATAATAATATTTTTGAAATCACATTAAAATTATTTCAAGTTTTCCTTTCTAGACTTTGAATCTAATTTTAAAACTCCTTCTAAAACTCTAAAAAAGTAGTTCAAATAAAAAGAGCTATCACAAATTTAAGCAAGATCACAAAGAATATTACAACATTTTTTTTTTTGCAGGTAACTGATTACCCAAAGTGAAATAAACTGTAAAGTTCACACAAAGATAAGGACTGCATAGAAAGCAACTTCAGAGGACATTTAGTCCCTTACTTAACAGACCAGGAAACTGAGGTGTGACAATGTTGTATCTTGCCCAAATCCAAAGCAAATAGTGAAGAGAAGAGTAATGATTTGAACTTTCATGTATGTGGTTTGTTTTTTGTTTTTTACATTTTAGTTTCACTATAATTAATTGTTCTTAGCATCTGCTTTTCCCACCAGAAAGAGGGAAAGTAGATGCCATTTACTCTCAGCTCCTAATTTCTTCTCATTTGTTGTCTGTGCAATGCCAGCTAGAGAGGATGACATTCTGAAATGGTCATAAAGTCCTAATACCTTGCTCATAGAATCAACTGTGTTCTAACCTGTATAAACTCATCTCAGTAAAAATAAGGGAATAAGGGACCTAAATGAATCTATGTTATCACTTTTCCACCTGTCCCCTGAGAGATTTGAAAGTCTCTACCCTGGTGGAGCAATGGCTCTTAAGTCACTTAGCCCTTACTTTCCCTGCTAGTCCTTTGCATGGGAAATGAAGTATATAGAGAGCTGATGTGTATGCTGGTGGATCCCTATACTTAAAAGTGAGGTCAATAGATATTATTCCACTTGGTAACTGAAAGTCTTCCATGTAGTTATTCTTGAACATCTTAATTCTAGCCCAATCACTGTCATATTACAATAATAATTATAATAATTATATTATTATTTATATAGTGTTTACTCTTTGCCATGCACTATACTGAGCACTTTATAATCATTATTTCATTTGAGTCTCATGACATCCCTGAGAAGTAGGTGCCATGATTATCCCTATTTTACAGGTAAGGGAACAGAGGTAAACAGAGGCTAAGTAACTTATCCAGGGTCACATATTTAGTGTTTGAGGCCAAATTTGAATTCAGATCTTCCAAGACTCCATGCCCGTGTCTACTACACCACTTTTTACAATGTTTAGTAAGAAAAAAATGAATAAGAAAGCAGAATAAAATAAAAATACAAACATAAATCTAGAAAATACTAAACTACTCTGACAAAATAGCTTTTTTCTTCTGAATCTAAATAGGACTATGCTCCCAATTCCAGGGATCATACCCACCTTCTTCCAGCTGAATGTTGTACATTTATTATCCATATTATTTTATTATTCTTATTATTCTGGAGTTTAGATAGAAACAACACCAGAGCAAAGTTATCATTCTGCTGTAATCTTTTTTATGTTTAATTTTCAATGAACTATTTCATTGGTTAATAAAATCATTGCTTTTTGTAGCTGACAAGTATTAGTGTATAAGCTTATCCTGTGAAGCTTCACCAAAATAATTATTAGTGCAACTCCAGTAGGAAACAGGACAACAGGGAAGATATGTAGCCTAACAAGATTCTGATCTTTGCTGCTAAGTCTCTATATTTTAAATGTTTTCTTATTCCATCATGCATCTTTTATGAATATTTGGAATAGTGACACATTTTAGAGCAATTATTCTTAAGTTCTCCTGGATCAATGTTATATTTGGGCTACTAGAGAATAGTTTGGTCTCTTATAATTATTCCATTCCAGTACCAAATTTTGGCTGAATTGATATGTTGAAGATACGTTGAGATCTATATTTGTAATTTGGGGGCATATTGTCTAGGAGTACATGCAAGAAAAAGAATTTCTGATCTTTAATTCTGGCTAATAAGGCATGTCTTATGAGGTATTCAGTAGGCACTAGATGTTTTCAGTCTATCATTATTACAAGTGTCTTTTCATCCTTTTAGGAATTTCAAAAAGAAATGTTTCTGGGACATTCTAAAATTTTTCTTTTATATTTAATGTTTTGTAGACTGTTACCCAGCTGCATGTTACCTTATTTTTGCAACAGGTTACAAGTATGGAGCTGTAAGTAATGGTACATTCCTATAAGCCATATTATTGAGGTTGGTGAATAGCTTGAGTTTGGGATTTCTAAACTTGAGTATTATTAAAGACAATCAAGTTTTCATACATGGTAGTAATGGTAGTGGAGTAGTGAAGGCAGCAGCAAGAGGAGAAGGAAGAGGAAGAGGAGAAATTGAAGTAGGAAGAGTAGGAGTAGGAACAAGAGTAGTAGCAAATAATAGTTACATAGCATTCTAAAATTCACAAATATTTTTATAAATATAATTGCATCTTATCCTCACAATTCTGAAAAGTAAGTGCTATTATTAGTCCCATTTTACAGAAAAGAAAAGTTAGACCCAGGTTAAATAATTTGTCTAGGGTCACACATCTATGTGAGGGTGGATTTGAAATCTGATGTTCCTGACTGCAGATAAAGTACTCTGTGGACTCTGCTACCTAGATGCTATGCTATGTGCTTGCCACTATTATGGAGAACTGCTGAGGGTCACCAAATTGTCTAGGAAGGTAAGCTGGCCCAGATTAGAGGCAGAGCAGGTTAGTGTGTGTGTGTGTGTGTGTGTGTGTGTGTGTGTGTGTGTGTGTGTGTGTAAATTAGTATTGAGATTAGGCTGTGAATGGCCATTGTACTTCTAGACGAAATGAAATAACTAAGAAAAAGTAAAATGAAAAAGTACTGGAACATGAGTACATCCTTCACAGACCCACTGAGGGTGTCTTAGGACAAATTCAAAAGCAAGTGTATTAAGTACTTGACCAATATTTTATCATTTAATCTTCAAAATGTAGGTGCTATTATTATCCTCATTTTGCAGTTGGGCAAAGAGAATTTGAGTAATTTGTTCAGGGTCACATAGCAAGTAAAAGTCTGAGGCTAGCTTGGAAGTTATGTCTTTCTCACTCCAAGCCCAGCACTCTTTCCACTGCACCACCTACCTGCCTACTCCAACTGTTTTGCTATGATAACCTCAAAGAAAAATGTTTTAATGGATCAATGCTTCATCTGAACAATCCTGATTAACTTAAAATCAATAAGAATTTATTAAGCAACTATGTGCCAAGCAATGTGTTACATGCTGAGGATATAAAGGAAAGAAAATAATAACCCATACTCTCAAGGAGTCTAATTAGAGATAATCAGGAAAGGCTTCTTGAAGGTGATGCTTAAATTGAAACCTGAAGGAAGCCAGGGAAGGTAGGAAGTGAACTAATTAGGGAGAGAGTTCCTGGCATGGGAAAATCATGAAAATGCCCAGAATCAAGAGATGAAGCATCTTTTTTGTAGGAGCAGAAAGGAGGTCAATATCACTGGATTCCAGAGTATATAATGGGTTGAGGGGGTACAAGCAAACATATTGGAAAGGTAGGAATGAGCCAGGTTACATAGCATTTTAGAAGTCAAACAGGACTTTATACTTCATCTAGGAGGTAATAGGGAGCCACAGGAGTTGATTAAATAGGTGGGGGACATGTAAATCAGTGCTTCAGGAAGATTGACTCAGCAATTAAATGAAGGGTATACTAGAGAGAGAAAAGACTTAAATGAAGCAGAGTAATCCAATGGCTACTGCAATAATACAAGGACAAGGTAGTGACAGCTGCCACCAGTGTGATGTCAGTATCAGAAGAGAGAAGGGGCATATATGAGAGACATTATGAAGGCAGAAACTATGAGACTTGGCAACAGATTGGATGTGGGAGTTAGGGAGATAGGAGAGGGAGGGATCAAGGATAGCATATACGTTGTAGTCCTGAGTGATTGCGGCACGGTAGTACCCTCAACCGTAATAAGGAAATTAGAGAAAAGGGAGGGTTGTGAGGGGGAAGATGATAAGTTCAGTTTTAGACATTCAGTTTTTGGTGTTTGCAGGACATTCAAATCACCATATACACTGGACATACGGAGAGGAAGATTCAAGATAGTATAGTGGCAAGAAGGAATTTGGCAAGATCTTCTTTACAAATCTCCTCTAAGCAGATGCAGAAAATGCACCAGACTGAATCCTGTTAGGGAAATACAGAAACAGCCACAGGTGACCTTTTGTCCAACCCAAATCTACATAGGGAGACAGACGGGGGCACTGGGACAGGATGGGATCAGGAGCACAAAAAGAGAAAATGCAGACAAAAGGAGGTCTCAGACTCTTACCAGGGCAACCCTATACCCATTCTAAGGCACTGTAACAGGGGCAGGCATGAACTGAGAGCTTTGTTTTCCACTACCCATTTCTGAGTCACAGATGGGGTAGTTTAATAAGTAGTCTTGTGCAACAGGGTACAACCAGCTCCCTGAATAGTTTGCCAGTACTGGGGTCAGAAAGACTCCTATTCCTTAGTTCAAAGGTGGCCTCAGATATTTACTACCTTTGTGACCCTGGGCAAGTCACTTCACCCTGTTTGCCTCAGCTTCCAAATCTGTTAAATGATCTGAAGAAGGAGATAGCAAACCATTTCAGTGCTTTGCCAAGACTCCAAATGGTGTCACTAAGAGTCAGCCATGAGTGAAAAGCAACTGAACTGATCTCTGGGATATTTACTAAGAAAGGAAAAAGTTAAGAAGCCAGCAGCAGTGGCAGCAACATGACTCAAACTTCAGAGATATCTCAGGTGCAAAACAGGGCCATATTTCTAACATCTAGCCCAGTCTAGAGAACAATAGTGCAAAATTCCCAGATCACAATGAACCTACAATACTATAATTCCAAACTGACATAGTTTTTCAACTGGTAGGCAGAGTCCAGCAGCAATCTGCTCTTGTTCAGACTGAAACTCAGGTCAGAGTAATATGCAGAGCTCAGACAAGAGAGGGCAGCAATCAAGCTTTGCCTTGGATCAGATGACTCTGAGAGCACCCAAAATTTAAGGTCCTCAGGATATCTCTAAGACCCTAGAATAGCACAGCACTCAATATCGCAAGAAACAAAAAATAAGAGGAGCTTGGACCATCCCTGCAGAAGTGTTGAACACCCACCCCTCTTATTAAGTGTTCAGTCAAGAAGTAAGCTGGAAGAATGAACAAACAAAATAAGAGTAGTGTTTTTATGGTAGTGAGAAAGCTCACAAACCCAGAAGATGGAAGAGCAAAGTTTCATAAAAAAAACATATTTGGTGGAGGGGGCAGAGCCAAGATGGTGGAGTAGAAGCACAAACTTGGCATGGTTACGGCTCCAAACAATTCCAATACCTGTAAAAAAAAATTACTCTAAACATATTCTAAAGCTACAGAACCCACAAAGTGACAGAGAGAAAGAAATCTGCTGAAGACAGCGGAGCAGGCCAAAAGGAAAGGTCTATTGCAGCATGCTGCGAGCTGAGAACAGTCCCCTGTGAGCCATGTGGTTCCAGGTCCAGGGAGGCCTCAGCCAGTAGCAGCCAGAGCAGACATGAATAATCAGCAGCTGTGGCAACTTCCAGATTTCTCAACCCATACACAACAAAGTAAAAAGTCAGTGTGGAACTCTGTTGGAACAGGGGTAGATGGAAGAGTATGGCCCAGCTTCTGCCTCTGGAGTGAGAAGCAGCAGAGACATGGCAGCTGTACCACAGGGCTGCCTCAGGAACTCCTAGCCTGCAGATTGTAGGGGGACCAAGAAACCATTCAGAGGGTAATTGCTCTTGTTTTAACCTGCTTAGATCTGGATCATAGTCTTGCGTGGTGGTCCTAGGTGTGTGACCAGTGAGCCAGAGCTTGTGGGGGATGTAGAGAGGGAAATCTCCTAATAGCTCTGGAAGCTACAAAAGCCCCAACAATTTGGGACAAAGTTCTCTCCATTCTGGAAGCAGATTTCTACCATGGCAAAGAGCTCAAATTTCAAGTAATTGAGTGGCAATATGGATAAACACAGGAAAAACACACAGACAATAGAATCTTTTTTGGAGACAAAAAGGATCAAGGCATAGAGCAGGAGGGAGACAGCAACACCAGAACTCCAGTATCAAAAGCCTCCAAGAAAATTATGAACTAGTTACAGGCCGTGGAGGAGTTCAAAAAGGATTTTGAAAAATCAAATATGAGAAGTGGAGGAAAAATTGGGAAGAGAAATGAGAATGATGCAAGAAAATAAGGAAAAGAGAGTCAGCCTGCTAAAGGAGACCCAAACATACAGTGCAGAAAATAACACCTTAAAAACAGATGAACACAAATGGCAAAAGAGGCCC
>CM053591.1:103636187-103654408 GCA_028646515.1 Pseudochirops corinnae | reverse complement strand
GCTTGTATTCTCTGAAGTTCAGGGTGGCGACTTTTCTCCCTGAATTAGGTAAATGATATGTTTGATTAAAGTAAGATTGTTAACCCATTTTGAGTTGCTTTCCTTTAGAAAAGCAGATCTAAGAACCTCTGCTAGTAGCCACCCTAGGTATGCTAGGGTGCTTGCTGATATACCTGGTTATGTTCATTTCACTTTGCATATCTTTCCAGGTTTTTCTGGGATCACCCTGCTTGTTATACAGCAAAATAGTATTCCATCACAATTATATACAACTTGTTCAGCCACTTTCCAGTTTAGGGACATCCCTTCTATTTCCAATCCTTTGCCACAACTAGAAGAGCTGTTATAAATATTTGTGTACATATAAGTCCTTTTCCTTTTTGCTTTTTATCTCTTTGGAATACACATCTAACAGCAGTACCACTTAGTCAAATGGGAGTTTTATACCCCTTTGGACATAGTTCCTAACTGCTCTACAGAATGTTGAATCTATATGCCATATCACCAACCATGCATTAGTATTTCCATTTGCCTACATTACCTCTAATTTTTGTCATTCACCTTTTCTGTCGTATTAGCCAATCTGATAGATGGGAAGGTGGAAGCTCAGAGTTTTTTTCTAATCAGTAGTAATTTAGAAATTTTTCCCCATATGACTATAGATAATTTTGATTACTTTATCTGACAACTGCCTGTTCATATCCTTTGACCATTTATCAATTGATCAATAGCTCTTATTTCTTCAAATTTGATTGAGTTCTCTATACATTCAAGAAATGAGGTCTTTATCAGAGAAATTTTATGTGAAATTCTGTGACATACACATACAATTATGAATTTCCCTCCATCCTACTTTCCCTGCTTATCCTACTTTCTCACCCCTCAACCCATCCATTCATCACAGTTTTTTGCTTTTGACTTTTACTTCCATCAATCTGCTTTCCTTTCTATAAATCTCGGTCCTTATTTTAGCCCTTTCCCCTCTTGTAGTGTAAGATAAATTTTTCTAGGCAATTGAGTATCTGCATTATTCTACCTTGTATCAACAATGTAGTATTCACAATGCCTACAGTAACTATAAGTATGCTGATATGGTTACTAATCAAAAATTTAACAGGCTCTCTACATGAGAAATATAGCTAGAACATTTGTTTAAATACTAGAAAACTGAGTCCCAAAACCAGAAAGTCAAAGCCAACAGTAGTTTTGAAGTTGGCACATGTATGTCAAAGTAGTAAACACCCACATTCTCAAGTCTTCAAAACAGGAGAGGCTATCTCAGGCAAAGATCCTCCTCTCCTCACTGACAATAACTGCCGAGTGTACAGGCAGCTTCTTCTAGCAGCTCCAGCCCCCCAGCAGTTCCCGTCCCTGGCAGTCCTCAGCAGGAGTCCTTAGTAGAGATTCTGGCAGGCTCAAAGAAAAAGGAGTTCATTCCACAACCACAACCACTGCTCCCAGTCACCACAGCACTGATTCGAGCTTGGTTCAGGCTTTCTCTTGCTCCACTCCTTCCTGCTATGTCAGCAAGTTTAAGGGGCATGGAAGATCTTCAAATCCCAGTATCATGACATGACTGTTAATTGTAACAGTCCCCAAGGGTCTGGACTCTCTTCTACTCTCCATTATTTCAAGAGGTGATCTCATCTCATAGACCCAATTATCACATCTGTACATAGCATTCTCAGATCTATTTTTCCATATTCTTCAGACTTCTAGTCCCCTCCTCCAACTGTCTATTAGACATCTTGAATTTTATGTCTCACAAGTATGTCTAACTCAACATGCTTAAAACTCAACACGTTGACTTTCTTCTCAAATCTGAGTCTCTTCTTAATTTCCTGATTACTGTAATGGATACCACCCTCTTCACTGTCACTCAGGACTCACAACCAAAGTACCATTCTCAACTCCTTGCTTTCTCACTTCCTATGTCCAATTAATTTTCAAGTTCCATGATTTCTACCTTCATATTACTTCTCCTATGTTCTCTCTTCTCTGCTCTGATGCAGCCACAAACCTGGTCTAGGTCCTCATCACTTCAAACGTAAACTACTGGTATCAACAGCTGCTTGATTTCTTAATTTCAAATCTCCACCAACTCTGGGACATCTTCTTAATTTGTCAATTTGTTTTGTTTTAGTAAGCACAGAACTGACCATATCATCTTCCTGTTCAATAAATTTAGTGGCTGCCTATTACCCACAAGACAAGATACAAAATTCTCTGGTTTTTAAAGACTTTCTTGCCCTTCCCCCACTTTTTCAGTTTCTTTATACCTTCAATCCCTCAATTAACTCTGTGATCCAGTTATAGTGGCCTCCTTCCTGTTCCTCACCAATGAAATTCCATCACCCAACTTTAAAAATTTTCTCTGGTTCTTCCACAAGTGTAGAAATCTGTCCCTTCTGGTTTGTTTCCTTATTTGTTCTGTAGTATTCTTTATATCTCAGCTAAGTTTTCATCTTCTTCCAGAAGTCTTTTCAAGTCCTCTTTTTCTTAGGGCTTTCCCTCAAAGGCTACCTCAATTTATCTCACAGATTTTTTTGTTTTGTTTGATGTAGTTAGTTGCATGCTAGCTTTCCAGTTAGATTGTGTGCTCTTAGAAAGTAGGGGTTATGTTTTCTTTGTATTTGTCTTCTTTTATATCCCCACCCTTAAATACAATTTTTTTTAAAAAATGGAAGAAATTTGGTAAAATTTAACTGACCAGTTTTCAAGGGGGGTTAATTTCTATAACACATGGTTAACTTCTGATCTAGTCAAAGGCATGGTGTAAGTATGAAAAAGAAAGATGAGGAAGACAACTAAAAAGATTGAGGTGATAAGCTTCAGGTGGAGAATTGGCAATGTGTAAAAGTCTAGTAGAGAAGCCAATGAATTTTAAAAAAATAATGAGTATTAGCCAGTTAGGAAATCAGATATCTAAGAACAAATCCAATCAGTAATGTTAAAGGGAACATCCACATAAATAAGATCACATATCCTTGTCCACATCTAAGTATTTGTTATCAAGTTCTAAGAATCACATTTTACCTATGACACTGATAAACTTTAAGTTTTCAAGAAGTGTCTAAAGCAAGAGGGAAGAAGAAGGAGAATAGGTAAAGAAAGATCAACAACAAGAAAACAGGGAGGTTTAGCTTTCTTTTTTTTATTCATTTATTTATTTTCTTGTTTGCATTATTCATTTCCATGAGATTTTGAGTTACAAATTTTCTCCTCATCTGTCCCCCACCCACCACCCCAAAACAGCCCTATCCCACTGTATAACGCCTCCCCCACTCTGCTCTCTCTTATGTCCTCCTTCATCGCCCCTCTGACTTTCTGGTAGGGTAAGATGGATCTCCCTACCCAAGTGCCTATACATCTTAATTTCCACTTGCATGTAGTTAATAATAATAATAATAATAATAATTATAATTATAACAATACACACACATACATTCACACACACATACACACACACACATATATATATATTTAACATTTGATTATAGAACTTTAAATTCTAGACCCTTATTGCCAATTGTATCAACAGCGCAGCATTCACAATGCCTACAGTAATTATAAGTATGCTGATATGGTTATTAATCACAAAATGTAACAGGCTCTCTACATGAGAATTATAGCTAGAGCATTTATTTAAATACCAGAAAACTGAGTCCCAAAACCAGAAAGTCAAAGCCAACACAGTCGTTATGAAGTTGGCAAATGTAGTCAAAGTAGTAAACACTCACATTCTCAAGCATTCAAAAAAGGACAGGCTACCTCAGGCAAAGATCCCCCTCTCCTCACTCATGACAACTACTCAGCATCCAGGCAGCTTGCTGCCAGCAGCTCCAGCCCCTCACAGTTCCGGTCCCTGGTAGTCCTCAGCAGGAGTCCTTAGCAGAGATTCTGGCTGGCTCAATAAAAGGAGTTTGCACTGCAACCACAGCCACTGCCTCTGCCACTGCTTCCAGTCACCATGGCATGGACATTAGCTTGGTTCTGGCTTTCTCTTGCTCCACCCCTTCCTGCTATGTCAGCAAGTTCAAGGGGCATGAAACATCTTCAAATCCCAGTGTCATTACAGACTTTCGAACAAATTCCAAGGAAACCATGGTTCACTCAATCCCCCTCACTCCTTCCATCTTTCCTTCCACTGTAAAACCTCTTTTGTGTCTCTTTTAAGTCAAATAATTTACCCCAATTCTGTCTCTCCCTCTCCTCTTCTCCCAGTGCATTCTTCTCTATTGCCCCTTTATTTAATTTTATTAGATAATTATTCCATGATATTTGAAAGACAGACATATCTTCTTTTCATGTATACTCCTTTTAATGCCTCTCTTAATGAGTAAAATAGGAATTACAAGTATCATTTTCGTGTATAGGAATATAAACAGTTTAACCTTACTGAATTCTTTTTATTTTCTTGTTCCTGTTTACCTTTTTATGCTTCCCTTTAATCTTGTATTTGAAAGTCAAATTTGATGTTCTGCTCTGGTCTTTTCATCAGGAATGTTTGAAACACTTCTAGTTGTGAAGTAAGGGAATTTAAAGATCTTCCCTGCCCCTCAAGAAACTTGGGGAATTTGAAGATCTTCCCTGCCCCTTAATGGGACTCACTTGAAGCCCAACAAGAAAATCTTGCTTAGGGGAGGCTTGTTTTTCAGGAAGGTCTACAACTTTTGTTTCTTTATAAGTAGGCAGTGGGTCATGAAAGTTGTGATGTTCTCTGACCCTGAAGAAGGCTGCGTAAACTTTGAGGTGAGGTTTTGCTTTGGGGTTCACTTATGGTAAAAGTTGTGTGATTTGACCAGATGAGGCTCTTGATAGTCATTGAGACCTCTAGCTTTGAAAACCCAGATATTAGTGCCTCTCTCTCTAGTAAGTAACTTTGTATGTATATAATGGTCAGATATCTAGAAGCCCTGTCTGTTGGTCTATTGAACTGTGTTATTTTCTTTTTCTGTATTTTTGGTCTTCTTGTAATTTCTGTTTGCATGTTTGGAAGTTTAGGGTGCTTACTTTTTCCCCTGAACTAAGTGAATTATATATACATATGCACATATACATAGACATGTGCATATATTTTATGTCTCTGTGTGTATATATGTATATATGTGAGTATGTATGTGCGTATGTGTATGCATGTATGTGTGTATTCCATTATGCCATCTTGGGTATACTAGGGTGCTTGTTGCTACACTAGTCAATGAAATATCCATTTTCTTTCTCCTAAAGGATTATACAAAATTTTGTCAGGTAGATGATTCTTTATTGTAATCCTAGCTCTATTGCCCTCTGAAATATCATATTTCAAGCCCTCCAATCTTTTAATGTAGAAGTTGCTAAATCTTTTGTTCTCCTGACTGTGGCTGCAAAATACTTTATTGTTTATTTTTGGTTGCTTGCAATATTTTCTCCTTGACCTTGGACCTCTGGAATACAGCTATAATATTCCTGGGATATTTCATTTTGGGATTTCTTCCTGGAGGTGATCATTGGATTCTTTCACTTGCTGTTTTATCCTCTGGTTCTGGAATATTGGGTCAGTTTTCCTTTATAACTTCTTAAAAGATGATGCCTAGGCTTTTGTTTTCTTTTTTTTTCTTCATTTTTTTTCATGACTTTCATAAAGACCAATAATTCTTAAATTATCTCTCCTGCATCAATTATCCAGGTCAGTTGTTTTTCCACTGAGATATTTCACATTTTCTTTGATTTTTTTATTCTCCTCCTTTTGTTTTCAATGTAACACAAAGTCATTATCTTCCACTTGCCCAATTCAACCTTATAGCAATAATATTCTTCAGTGAGTTTTTGTACTTCCATTCCTATTTGTCCAATTATACTTTTTTTTTTTAAAGAGGACTCTTTTTTCATTTGTCCAATTCTGCTTTTTAAGGCATTCTTCTCTTTCTTGAATTTTTGTACCTCCTTTACCATTTCATGTCTGTCTTTTACAGTTTTATTTTCTTCAGTATTATTTCTGCCTCTTTTACTACGGTATTGATTTTTCTTCATTATTTTTTTGCATCCCTCTTATTTATCTTTCCTACTTTTTTTCCTACCTCTCTTACTTGTGACAGGTAAAATTCTTTTTTTTTAAAACTTTTCCATGGCCTGAGACCAATACAGTATTATTTTTTCTTGAAGTCTTTGAATATCCAATTTAGACTTTGTTTTCTTTTTCTGACTGAGTTTTGATTTTCCCTATGACCATAGTAATTTTCTGTAGTCAGGACCTTTTTCTGCTGTTTACTCATTTTTCCCATTTATTTCTTCACTTTTAACTCTATACTAAAGTGGGGCTCTGCTTCTGTAATGAAAGGGAAGCTCTGTCCCAATCTAGGTTTTTTTGTGCAGCTGTTTCAGAGACAATTATGGGGACTTGTAAATTTTTGTTTCTTCTAAGGTGGTATGATCTAGGCAGAGGTTTGTTTCTAATTCCCTGGCTTGTGTCCTGGTCTGTGAGTGGCCAAAAGCACTCTTTTCTACCCTGGAACTGAAACCAGAGTCTCATCTCCACTGCGGCCTCAAGTGACTACAGTGTGTTAGTGTTCCTCCTTCCTTTGGGAACGAGACCCAGAACTGTGACCCAGATACAAATATGGGCAATACAACAGAGTCCAGCCCCTGGTGCCAGCAAAGGGATTCCTGTAATCTTCTTCTGACCAGTTATCTGACTACTTTATCATAGCCTGTGGACTGAGTGGTTCAGAAAACATCACTGCTTTCATTGATTCAGTCACCCTCCCAGACAACTACTGATTTGCTGGATTGTGCCCTGCCCTGGACTGTGCTCCACTCTCAGCCTAGTTTAACAGACTTTTTGGCCTATCTTCTAAGAGTCTTGGACTGGAAAATCATTTTTTATCCCATCATTCTGTGGATTCTGCCACTCCAGAATTTGTTTTGAGGCATTATTTAAAGGTTTTTGGAGGGTTTTGGGGGAAAGCTCAAGTGTGAGTCTTTGCCTTTTCTCCACCATCTTGGCTCCTCCAAATAGTGTGCCTCTGAAAGAGATCATTTTTGCCATTGTGAAAAAACAAGTAAAATGGAAAATCAACAATAGGTGATATATTAATTTAAATATGAAAATATGTAACTAAAACACTTAGATATTTATTTGAAATATAAATGGATCAAAAAAAGAATAAAGATTACTGCATACATGTAGGAGCATAAATTTAGTAGTCCTAAGCCAAATTAGAAATGCTAAAGCAGAAACCATAATTTCTGATTTAGATCTACTATCAGATGAGTTGTTTAAAATCACATAAAAAGGCACTTTGCTACAGATCCTTTTTTGATTGGAGAACATTTTTTCAACTTTATATTGCACTGCATCCTTCAAATATGAAGGATACTCTCCACATTACCTGTCAAAATATTTTTCTACTACAGTGAATGGTACCTTAGTGACTCAACAAGTTATTGGAGCTACTAGATGTGCCTAATTTATTCCCAATGAATATTTTAATCACTAGGAGACACTTGATCAATGATCAAGCTATTTCTATAGAAAATAAGCTATTTTAACCTTTAATTCTGCATTTCACCCATGTCTGAGCTACATTTTATTTGCCTCAACCCTAATAGTGGCTCATTCCATATAGTTTACTTTGAAAAGTCTTTCACCTGACTAACTATAGATAAATGTTATAACCTTCTCCCTTGTCTTTCCTCTTTTCCTCCCACCTAAAAAAAGAAAGAAAAAGAAACTCACTGGAAAATGATGATTTGTGCTGTGTGCTGCAAAGACATGATTGTTGCCACTCTTGAACTGAAGCAATATGAAAGGAAATAGATATATTTCTGCCTGACCTTATTCATTTGAAGTTTCTCCTAGACTGACTTGTGAGTTTGATGTCACAAAATAACAATAGAAAAAGTAATAAAATTGAACTCAAATTCACCTCTTCCCTATCAATATTAATTGTGGATATAGTATAGAATCTCAGATTTTCTGTATCACAAAAGTTCAGATTGAATGACAAGACCCTGGTGATATTTCTTTTTGTCTCATTAGTTAACCAAAGTAACCTTTTGATACCAAATAAAGACAAGTGTTATAAAGGCAATGGGATAACAGCCGTCAAAGGTACTCTAATGGATTATAATGCCTCTATCAATATGTCAACTGATTGAAGAGCTTTGCTTCAGAAATTAGAATTTTTGGGAGTTGGAGATGCATGAACCTAGTTTATTTAAATAAGATTGTATTTAGGACTTCCTTAAACACAGTTTCTCTTTGAGAATGAGTATTGGGGAGAAAAATGAAAGGTTAAGAAAAAAATCAAACCCTGGGTTTCTTCACTTGAGGACATTAGGAAAAGCTCAATACTAGGGACTAGGAATCTTGGAAATGAAGTTGACAAACCACAAAAGAGAGACTCACAAAAGATATTAAAGCCCTCACAATGAGCACTCATAAAGAAAAGGTGAAGAAAACTACTATTACAATCTGGAGTTTCCAAGACCCTGAATTTCCCAGAAGTAAATGCTCTATTTCATCTCAAAATTTCATTTGTCTTACTCTCCATGTCTACCAAAATACACATAGTAGGAAAATCGATTGATTGTTGAATTAGGTAGAGAATGGTGATGGTGCTTCGGGAATAGTGAGGATATAGGTGATATATAAAAGAAGTAGATAAGTAAAAGTTTTTATGTAGAAGGATGGCACTACTACCCACTTCTTCTGAGGAAAATTGAATGATTCTTAGACTAGAAAGGGAGAGATTTTCATGAACCAGCATTAATGATGTTGAACATGGCTTGCACTTTCCTTGCATTAAGAGATGGAGAAGTTATTGTTATGGAATAGCTAGGGATTTGTCCCACAGAAGTGACATAAGGGAGGAAGATATTTCTCACAGTAACATCACACCATTACTTCCTTATTACACTTCACTTTGGGATCTGTACCAAACAACTTCATGGCTTAAATTCCTTCCATCTCTCCATAGCAGGGAAAGATTTTCTGCAGAATATGTGACCTTTCCTAGCACATCTGCAGTTCAAGTTGTCTGTCTTCTGTGCCACTATTACAACTATCCATTGTCTCTTCCCCCAACTTCTACCACACTAAATTCATACTACCAACTCGTTTTCTGCAATGCCCTGGAGTCCTTTGGAAAAGTTAGTAAACTTGGCTCTTAAGGATAGTAGAAACAATTATTTGTACCTTGGTACTTTGGGTGATAATAGGCAGGCAGGGGGCCAAGTGACTAGAGCACAGACTTGGATTTAAAAAGAGATATCTACTATTTGTATGAGTCTGGGAAAATCATTTAACCGCTTTCTACCTCAGTTTCCTTACTTGTAAAATGAGGCTATTAGCACCTGTTTCCCAGGTTGTCATGAGGATAAAATGAGGTAATTTTTGCAAACATTAGAAAACTTATAAAAATGTTTTATACTTATAATGATAAGATTTCATTGTTGTGGGACTACTCTTTCTTCCGATGCAGATCATAACAATGCTATTCTTCTTATGCTATGCAGATCTTGACTCTTTTTTTCTTTGATAAGAGTTTACAAAGGATCCACATTACTGTATTGGAGGCCCCCTTATTGTTCTTTTAATATTTGGCTAGCAAATCAGACTATTGTTCTGATGATTCTAATTCTTGCAACATTGCTGACCCACCACTTTACTTGTTCAGGGAAGATATGGAAAGGAATTGAATTTACCAGGTCTTAGGTCAATGGGAAATTCTGTTGGCAAACACAATTTACTATCTTTAAGGAAGTCTCTGAGGCAGACCAGGCTCCGTCTACTCTTTATTATGTATACTTTCAGGTGTAGGCGCCCTGTCCTTGTAATCACCTTTTCAGTTCTTAGGTTTCTCACTACCCAAAACTTCCATTCGACTCTAATAATCATACACTCTCAACTTCCAATGTGAGAAAATTATACTTTCTATCAGCCCTTCACCAGTAAGAGGCCACATTTTCACTAGTCAACCCTTGCCCACACAGTATTACATTATTTAAGCACGAAATGGATCTTACAATGCTGTAGAAGCATATATTTGTTAATTTTTGTGTTGCTATATTTTGGGAGACATGAAGTTTATAACAATTTTTCTTAATTATTGTATTGCTATCTTTTGTTTTTCTATCAGTTTCATTCCTTAATATGACTAAATCTATCTATCCTTTGAAATGAGAAAAGAAATATTTTTAGGAAAAAGAAGCTGAGAAAAGAAATACATTTAGCGAAACCAATCAACATCTCATCTGAATCTGACATTATGTGCTTTATTGCACTCCCATGGTCTTTCACCTATCTACAGAAGGGGAAAAGGTACATTTTCTTTTTTTCAGAATTTATTTATTTTTACTTTTCAGCATTCATTTCCACAAGATATTGAGTTCTAAATTTTCTCCCCATCTCTCCCCTACCCCTCCACTCCAACATTGCCAGCATACTGATTACTCCTTCCCCAGTCTGCTTTCTCATATATTCCCTCTTTATCTCTCCCCTTACTCCCTTCCCCCTTGCATTCTTGTAAAGCAAGATGAATTTCTATATCCCATTGCCTGAATATCTTATTTCCCAGTTGCATGTGGAAACAATTTTTAACATTTGTTTTTAAAACTTTGAGTTCCAGATTCTCTTTCTTCTTCCCTCTTCTCCTACCCGCACTGGGAGGACAAGCAATTCAATACAGGTTATACATGTGTAGTAAGGCAAAACATTTCTATAGTAGTCATGTTGTGAAAGACTAACTACATTTCCCTCCATTGTAACCCAACTCCAATTTGTTTTATTTTCTCCTTTGATTCTCTCCCTTTTCAAAAGTGTTTGCTTCTGACTACCCCTTCCTCCAATCTTTTTCTCCCTTCTGTCAGCCTCCCCTCTTATCCTCTTCCTCTCTACTTTCATGTAGGGTAAGATACAGAAATGAGGGTGTATGTCATTCCCTCCTTAAGCCAAATCCAATAAGAGTAAGGTGGACTCATTCCCTTACACCTCCCTTCTCTTCACCTTCATTGTGATAGCTTTCTCTTGCTTCCTTTATGTGAGATAGTTTATCCCATTCTATCTCTCCTTTCTTCTTCTACCTATATATTTCTTTCTTACCTCTTACTTTTATTTTTTAGATATTATCATTTGCTATACAACTCACCCTGTGCCCTCTATGTATAAATGTACACACATATATAGACATACATATTATATATATACACATACACCCACCTATACATACGTATATATAGATATATATACATACATACACACATATAGATGCACATATTGTGTGTCTTCCCTTCAACTATCCTCATACTGAGAAAAGTCTTATGACTTACAAATATCATGTAAACAGTTCAACTTTAATAAGTTCTTTAGACCCTTCCCACTGGTTTGCCATGCTGTCTTCAGCTAGAGACATATTTCATTCTGTCATTGTGTGGGTTCTATAGCTCTAAAATTTGTTTAGATTCATTTTTTTTTACAGGTATTTGAGGTAATCAGGGACAAACTCAAGTAAATTCCTGCTTTTATTCTGCCATCCTGACTCAACCTGAAGGCAAATTTTCTATTCTTCAGAGTCAAATTTCTCAGTCATTATAATTTTACAGTCTATGTAACTCATCTTATATAATATTTTAAAGTGATATATAAATATAAGTTTTTAAAAAATATAAATCATGACATACTTTATGTAAGAATCTCTTTTAAATGCACTTACCATAATGTCTAGTTCATGCTGCATTACCTTATATTGTATTAATTTTCACAATAACTGATGTTTACCATATTAAGCAAAAAAAAATATTGATAATCTATGCAGATCTATGTTGTACAATCTATTACACTATCTTTGGCTTATTAAACCAGGTATGTGGATGAAATGCAATCTTTTTCTTGATGACTCAGGACTTTCAGAACAAATGAACATGATCAGCAATTCTTATGCCAAACAAGGTAATGATTACCTCAAAGCCCATTGAGGTATTTTGGAATACTGTATTTGCTTTCACACTAAATAGCCATGCTTTTCTCTTCTCTGACCTTTTCTGTCAGTTGTTAACTTCTCAATAAATTGCTTCTAAAAAGCCTTTGAGTAAATCTTAGTTCTTTCTAATCAGTCACCTCTTTTAACCTCAAGACTTAGTATAAACTGATAACTTTACAAATCCAATAATCTTAATTTTACACACCCTGACACATGAAATCTTTTTTCTAGTCTAAGAGACTCTTCACTCTTCATGAAGTTCAAGTACCTTTAAGTTTGTAACAGTTATTTTTCTAATTGTTTCTCAGTTTAAAGGTATATAAAGGTTTATTTGTATTATTGCAGGATTTCAAACACTTCAACAAGCAGCGTTGTATTAGTAGGAATACAAGGCAAGAAGTTAGAATAACTACATTCTTACATTATTTTCTTTCATAACCTCTAACAAATCATGACAGAGTCTTCATTTATAAAATGAGGGAACAGTAGACAATTTCTAGGATCTCTTCCAGTTCTAACATTAGAGGAAATGAGACACTCAATATTAAATGGTGTTTCTCACATTTCTGGGGGAGGGGATATCCTCTATTTCATATAAAATTATTATTTCCTCAGGACATTCTTGGAAATTTTTTTTAAATGAGGGCACAGGAAGATGGGAAAGTTTAAAAAAAAAAAGTGAATCCTGGAGCAACAAAGACAAGTACTGCATTCTGTACATTTTTTCATGGAGACTGAAACAAAGTCTTCCTGGCTCCATGATACCCTACTACTCACTACCATATGCTGCTTCTCCAAAAGAAAGATATGGTACCTCTCATTTTTTTTTCCTTTTTTGTCTTACCATAGCCGACCACTTTGCAATTACTATTGTCTCTACAGTTACAATATCTCCAGCATCTTTATCCTCCTCTCTACTCACAAGACCATCATTCCATATTAGTCTTTCATCATTAATTATCAATACTGTAAAGGAAGCTGAAAGGAGAAATTTTTCTATGTATAACCACCAAAAGAAGTGCTGTAGAAAGTTGCAAAATGGTAGGAAAAAGGATCAATGCTAAAGGAACATGGACTTACAGGAAACAAAGTCCAAAATAAGGAATGTACAAAAGATGAGAGAAGGATAAATGTTATAAATTTTTGAAGCAACCATTCAGACAACAGTAAATCAATAAGCATTTACTTAGTGCTTTCTATGTACCAGGTTCTATTTTAAGCTCAGGGAATACAATTGCAAAGAAAAATAAAGACAGTCCCTGTCCTTCAAGAGCTTATGTTTTAATGGGGGAAGGCCACACATAAAGGGTATCTGAAAAAAAAGGATAGAATGGAGTGAAAAAGATACAAAAACATGGTAGCTAAGTCCAAAGAGTCACAAATAGTATGAAAAGTATAAGTTAATGAGCAGAACTGATTTCTGGGAAAAATTCAGAACAGAATTTAAAGAGGTAACTGATAAATAAATAGATTGGGAAATAAAGTCACTTTAAAATAATTATCTCATTTGAACCTCACAGCAACAATGGGAGGTAGGTGATGTTATTATCTCCATTTTACATGTGAGGAAACTGAGACTAAAGATTGTGTGACTTGCCAAGGTGACACAATAAATACCTAAGGTTGGATTTAAACTCAGATTTTCCTAACTCCAGGCCTCGTGCTCTATCTATTCTGTCACCAACCTTTCAATGCAAGAGAAAATGGCCTAATTAGTTTGGAATACAACTATTTGACAAGTTTGGACTATATAGGTGATTAGGGCATAGACAAGGCTATTAGTAATGTGAGCAAAAAGATACTGTGAAGGCAAAACTTGGATGTGATCTGATAGTGGGTATAATTAGAGTAAAACATTAAGGCTTAATACAAGTTTGTGAACTTGTGTAACTAGAAAGTTGTGTCTCTAATATAAATAGGAAGTTCAGAGAATGCAGAAAGATAATGAGTTATGTTTCGGGATGATGATGGAAGATACTAGTAGGAATATCAGTAGGTAGTTAGAAATTAGGAAATGGCTTAAATAATGTGATGAGGTTTTTACATATATTTGGGAGTCTTATTCCTAGATTTTACAGTTGAATTCATAGGTACAGATTTAGTCACAACCACCACTAACTTCAATAGTTAGAATTTACATAGCACCTGTTAAGTTCCAGGTATCATGATAAATACTTTTACAAATATTACTTCATTTGATCCTCACAGTAACCCAGGGGGTGGGGGAGGATGCTATCATGGCCATTTACAGTTGAGAAAACTGTGTGTAACACCATGCATGAGCAGCTTCCCAAAATAAAGCTACTGTAAACAGCTTTTAAGGTTCTGATTACACAGTATAGTGAATACTCTGTTTGTTCCATTACAAATAAAGGCAAACATTCACAACAAATCACAATATAATATTCAATCTTCCACTCACGGAGCAATCATAAGTTAACTCAATCAATCACTCATCCAGATTCACAATTACTAAGTATCATTAATCACTAAATACAATCATTAGAAAATTACACAAATCCTCTACCCCTCAGTGTCTAGTAAACTTCAATTTCATCACTCATCCAAGGGGAGGCCTTTTCTTCATTTTGACTTGACGTGATCTCTCACATTCCCTGGATCCCCTTCCATAGTCCCAGCTCCTACCTGAATCCACCAGTCACCTGGATTCAGGGGAAGACAGCTCCCAAGTTCTCATCCAGTCCTCCTGGCAGTTCTTGTTACACAGTGAATCTCAGAGGGTCCAGCACATCTCAAACACTTTACCACTTCTGTTGCAGAGAACTCAAGGATCCACCAAGACACAAACAAAAAAGGGTTATCCTGGTCATGCTTCTTCAGTCCTCCAGCAGTTTGGCAAGCCCTAGGACCCAGAAGGAATTTCAGCCTTTCAGGGGGCAGCAACTTCAGCCTTCACCAGACTCTGGTCTCAAGAAAACTCCAACTCAGTTCTCAGTCAGCTTTCAGATGCTGGGAGAGAAATTCTCTCTTTCTCTCTCTCTCAAGAAAATTCCAACTCAGTTTTTTCATCCAACAGCCCACCTCCCAGATGCTGGAACAATTCTGCTTCCTCCACCAGGAGCCACCAGGAAGAAGATTCCTGCTTCTGATTCTCTGTCTCTGTAATTCTTCTTATATACACACATTGGCCTCCTGTCTCAGCCAACCCACTCTTGCCATGTCAGCAGACAGAGTTCATACCTTCTGCTTCACACAGGAGACAGAATTAGCACCTTCTCAAGAGGTACTTAGCCCTAAGTTACCAAGGGCTAAGTATCTGCTAAATTGATTACTATTACACTGTGGCAAACAGAAATTAAGTGACTTGGCCAAGGTCACACAGTTAGCAAATATCAGACTAGATCTGGCACACTACTTTTTCCTCTCAAGATTTACACAATTACTTTTGAAACAAATTCCTAGTGCATTTAAATTCATTACAGTAATTTTTTAGGTTACCTAATGGTATTGTTACAGGTCAATAGTTTCATAAATTTAGAACTGGAAGGAATTTTCAAAGGCATTTTTTTTCAGGCCTCCTACATTTTCCAGATGAGGAGAATGAGGCACAGAGAAAGGTTAAGTGGGTTGCCCAATGTCACATAGCTAGTAAATATTTCAGATAGAATTGGAATTCAGATGTTATTGGATCCAAATCTGTGTTCTATAACTGCATCATCTAACCACATCTTTAGTGATGTAGGTATTGAGTACACAAGAACAAAAATGATAGAATATCCATTCCTAAGAAGATTATATTGTACTTATATGTATTGATTATATTGTACTAATATGCATACAGATAAGTTTACATGCCACACATACAAAGGAAATGAAAAATAATTTCAAATAATTTATTAGAGAAGTTACAGAGGAGGTGGAAATTAGAATGAACTTTGCAGGGAACTCATCTTTCTGAGAGACAGAAGATGGAAGAGAGAGCATTCCAGGCAGAGAAGATATCCTCTGCAAAAGTTTCTCTCCTCTGTGTACTTTGATATCCATAATGTTTCCAGAGTTTGGTTCACACTTGCAAAAAGACAAGTACAAATGACTTTGGGCTTTGCTAATGACAGCCTTCATTATTTAACCCTATATTGAAGATTAAGGATTGGTAAGGTTTATTTTTATTTAGTCACCTATCTCTCATCAGATATACAATTAAGAAGGAAAGAAAATGACCTCCTTTGCTTGAGAATTGAATGATGATGAATTGATGAAGCAAAACTATGTAAGACTGAGTTATACTGCAATAATTACTCCTATTTAGAATACTGTGAAATGATCTTTTATTTTTATTTATCTTTGATACCAAAAGATGAATCAAAACATCTGACCCACAGAGACTGAGCATGGATTCCCTATGCAAATGGTGCTAGCAAAGTAGATCAGAGGAATTTCAACTTGTCTTGTCATGTTAGTCATGGAGCATGTTGCTTGCAGGTGATTTCCTTTACTTGTAAATATTCTGGTTGAAAAATACACAATTATACAAAAGATACAACAATCAAACTTTTTTTTTAACATACCACCTTTTTTTGCCATTTTTCCCTTTGGGCTACAGCTTCTTTCTCTAATATCCCTTTAACAGTAGACTAAATTATTGCATGGTGCATGCAACATGAAGTGAATTTTCATCACTGGCTCCTGTAAAGTCAATCACAAGAAGCTCTCCTGAGCAATTAAGGATCTAATCACATAGTACAGTGAACTCTCTATTCAGCAATAAACCAAAGCAAAATATTCAGGAAACTAAACCACAACATTCATAAGAATATAACATTATAACTTATTACTAAAGGGGCCACATAGTCTTAAACAAAACATAATTCAGTAAGTCACAATCTTTTCAATCTATAAAAAGTACCCATCTAAAGTCTTCTTTCATCTTGAGTGGAAGCTGACTTCCAATCATCCTTAAGGTGTAGCAGAAGGTACAAAGACCATCCACACAGAGGTTACAGTAAGTCACAATATCATCATTCAGCACTGAGTACCCAAGTAAAGTCTCTTTTCATCTTAACTTGAGGCTGATTTCCAAACCCTCTGGCTCTTCTTCCACGCTCCCAGTTCTTATCTGGATTTACCCAACTGTGGCCTGGATTCACAAGTAGGCAGCTCTCCACTCCTATTCCATATCAGAGCTCATGGAGCTTGCTCCACCCCAAGCTCTTCACAGTTTCTATTTCACAGAAAACAAAACTCAACAGGCCTACAACAATATTTACACACATTACCAGGACTATCATCTAAATTCACTTTCTGTCTACAAAATCAACACAAATCAACAGAGTGCTTCTGTCTGATAAAGTAGCACAAATCAACAGATAAGAGTGCTTCTGTCTGACAAAATAACAACATAGAACAACAGAGGGCTTATATCATAAGCATCCACTATCTTAGCCATGTTCAGTCTGAGTTCATACTCCAGCTTTTATCTGCTTTGCTCCTTTTTGTTCCGCCTTTCCTGTTCTGCTCTTTTGGCAAGCTCCTCCCATTGTGGCCTCCACGTGATGACATTCAGCCTATAAAGGGCAAGGAAAGTCTATAAACTCCTGTAGGCCTATTAAGGGCCACACAATGTGTACTGTTTCCAAGAAAGATGATATAATCAAAGGTCAGACTCAAAGGCAGTTGATTAGCTGAAACAACGAGCAAAGTACTACTTTGCTTGCCATTACAACTCCCATGATGGAGAACAGATGTTATTTATGGTGAAGTTTGGTCCTAAGATTAACATTATCAAAAGTTTATGCAATTTCAAGAGATAAATTTGGCTACGTTCTCTTTTTTAAAAATTTCAGTCTACCCATTGTGGATATATTCCTTGAATATCACATTTTCAAAAGATTTTCATAATTCAATGATAACAACAACAATAAAAATCCATTAGATTCTTTTGCCATTCTAGTCTCTTATTTTATATAGGAAGTAGTTTTACAAGTGACAGTGTTTCCTTATGTGATACCAGTATAAAACCTCACAATATTATTATTTTAAACTCATGAGTAATATTGCACCATCCATGTTCATTGTGGTACTTAACTCCATCATCTTTCTATGAATGTTCTGATCACCAATACAAAATCTATTTTATTTCATCTTTTTATCACCTCAGTATCTACTAGTGATTTTGTGCTTGAGGTGTGATCATTATCTTATATTACCTTTAATCCTCTATGTCATAGATGCTTATCTCAGGATATGTGACCTTGATGAGGACAAAGACCAAGGGGTAACTAATTTGTTTTTAATTTCTTG
>CM053591.1:103621882-103635687 GCA_028646515.1 Pseudochirops corinnae | reverse complement strand
AGGTAGTGATTGACCTTACATCAATTGATTTAACAGAACTTAGAAAAGAAAGAGGTGACAACTAGGAGCCAAAATTGTTTAGTGATCATGAATAAATGAAGTCAAACATAACTTGATTTCCTTTTTTCTTAAGATGACCAGACTAGTATTTCAAGGAAATGGCAAAACCATAAACCATCTTAATTTTATTTTATTTCATTATGTTTTATTTTGCTTTGTAGAGGGTAAAGGCAGGGCATTTGAGGTTAAGTGACTTTCCCAAGGTCACACGGCTAGTAAGTATTGAGTGTCTGAGGCTGGATTTGAACTTGGGTCCTCCTGACTCCAGGACCAGTGCACTATTCACTATGCCACCTAGCCACCCCAACTATCTTAATTTTAACCAGGCATGACTGAGTTTTTTTAAAAATTCCTTGTAAAGTATGAGTTAAAAAGTGGCTGGGCAATAACACGTGAAGCTGAATTTATATATGGTTAAATGATCATAACTTTATAACTAAATCATATAGAGGTAGATCTCTTGGAATGTGTTTTAGAAATCTATCATTGACTTGATCTTCAATATTTTTTCTTTGGCAATGATCTTGTTAGAGCCAAGGCAATATCCCCTTTTTAGAGCTTATGGAATTATCCTTCCAATTGCCATGTTCCCTTTACTGCCCCTCTGTCCTCACCCTCTACCCCCCACCAAAGGAAGTAGAAAGGTAGAAATTCTACCATTTAGTTAGAAGTTCAATCTTTTCTCACCAAAGTTATAGAGGCTTATTATGGCTTTACCATTTAGCTTGCCCCAGTGACACAGAACTACATTTAGCACCATTTAAAGGCCTTATTTCACAATAATATAGTTAGTAGAACTAGCTAACAAAGATTTATTTATCATCCAGCTCCAATACTTAGATTCCTTCCATGTTTTCCAGGGAAGGTAATAAGCCTTTATATAATGTCTTCTATGTGTCAGGGATCACGTTAAACATTTCACAGGTATTATCTCATTTGATCCCTCAGATCAGCATTGTGAGGCATATGGCAGTATCTTTTCCTTCTTTGCCCTCCTCACCCTCAGCTCCTCTCCCCTGTCGTTTCTTCCCCCCACTCCTCTTTCTTTCACTACCCTACCCTTCCTCCTCTGCTTTTCTCTATTCTCTTCTATCCCCCTCTCTTTTCTTCTTCCCTCCTCACTCCTCCTCTGTCCTTTTCTTTCCCTTTCCTTTCCTTCCAAGTGATGCCATATTCAGTGCAGTACATCCATATCTAGATGCCACAGTTTTAGAGGAAAATTGACAAATCAGAGATTATGCAAAGGAACCTAAAATGTTATCATATAATTTTAACAATTTCTTCTTAATATAAAGAATATTTAACTTTTTATGTTATATGTTCAAAATTTCAGTGCACTATTTTATGCAGTTGTGAGGTCCCCATTCAACAAAAATGTTCATCCAGAAATTATAGGAAGGAGTTCTGCATTGAGCGAGAGAGGTTTATACTGAGAAAGCTCTAAGTTTCTTTAAAGTTTTTTTATTTAATCACTCATAGGCAGCAGTGAAATAGGGGGAGAAATACTCGATATGGGGTTAAGAGACATATAGTTGAGTCTTGGCCCTACCATTGTTTAAAAGAAAATATCACTCAGTATCCATGGTACTCAGTTTCCTCATCTTCAAAAAAGGGAACATAATAGCTATTCATATTTATTGTGAGGAAAGGAATTTGTAAATATTAAAACATTCTCCAAATATGATTCATAATTACTTTGATTCTGTTACTCTTCAAATACTTTTCCTTTATGTCCCAAAAATGTTAGTGCCATTTTAAGCTTTAGTAACTACTGAAACTTTTGAAATACCTTCTATTTCTACCTCTTCCTTAATATTTATTATTTATCATGCATACACTTTGTGGCTTCATTAGAATTATACAAAATTAAGGAATAAAATGCATTTGTGATATGCCAGCTTCTTGACCTATTTTTGGACACTGTAGTGAAAAGAACACTAATCTGATACAGAAGTCCTCGGTTGGATTTTTGGCTCTCCTTATTCACTGTATATTCCTGCGCAAATTACTTAACATCTGTAAACTTTCATTTCCTCAACTGTAAAATGAGAATAACAATATTAATAGATCCACCTCTCTTTAAGATTTTTTTTTTAAGAGAGGTTGAGTGTGGTATGACGGAAAGACAAATGATTATATGAACAGAAGATCTGGTTCAAGTGCTGAATCGGTCACTTGCTGTCTTAAGAAAAGTCTCTGAGGGTCAATGTTCTTATCTGTAAAGTGGGGACAATATGTGCACTAAGACTTTTTGAACCTTAACCTGTATTTTGTATGTGGACCATTTATTCATTATCCAAGAATGTCATGTTATTCATTCATTATGTCTTTTTAACGCCATTAGCCAGCTTATTTACTATATTCAGTTTCTTTCATAAAAATAATATAAAATGAGATATTGATCATGCTCCTGCTCTAGGACATTTAATAAGAAAACTTCTTATTAATTATTAACTTATGCCATGCATAAGAAAGGTTGCAAATTAATCTTATTGGAAGAAAACTGTCTACTAAACAAATGTTTGTCAAAGAGCATCTTCATGCTTAATGGAATTATGACTTACAAGTTTTATTCATAATTTAAAAAATAATTAAAGTCAAGTTGGATGTTTTCCATTGAAGCTCTCATTTGTTTGTTTATGTCATTTGTTCTGTTTCCCTGGAAACAGCCATTTCATCAAGAAAGCAAGGCCAAAGCTTTAAAACCTTCATTTTGCTTTGATATTACTGATCCAAACTCTATTTCCAGAAAAGCAAGAATTGCAATTCTGCTGGTAGCTGGTAACCAGGTGTTAGGTACTTAGTTTTCAACTTCTGCCAAGAACTGGGAGCAATGGAATAAAATGCCCATTTTCAGAAAAGCTGATACTTTTTTGTAAAATTTTCTCAACTTGAAAATCTATTCCAAAACCCACATGAGAAGTGCAATAAAAAGACTCTGGGACTCTTGTGCATAGTCTAGAATTTTTCAGACAAGGTGTGCAATGCTCATAGTTAGATAAAGAAATACAAAATGGCCCCAAAGGAGACAAATTGCTATCTCCTTAAAAATAGTTAACACTAAGGAGTCATTTAAATGTAGGGAGCCTTTGTGCATTGATAAATGCTTTTTTAGCCATCTTCAAACAATTTGGGCTTTAACATAAAACAAAAAAGGCAATGTAGATCTTTCTAAATAGTCATTTGCTCTTAAGGTATCACTGTTGGAGATAAAGAAATGCCATTGGAAACACAATAGGATAACTTATAAGAACTCAGTGGTTATGACAAGTAGGATTACAACCCAGCAAATGAAATTTAACCTTTGTCCTTACATACTTTGGGTCCTGAGGGTAATATTGTGGATATGTTATTCTTACTATATTTTACTGCCTTACATATTGTTTTGCCATATAGTCATGGAGACCTTTGAGCTAGAATTATTAAACAAGATTCTGTTCAACATTTAAAAGGACTAAAAGTCAACTAAACATTAAAATCTTTTGAGCTCTAAATCTGGCTAAGAACTGATATAGAGTCTCTATCTTTCTCTTCTATGATAAGTCTTCATCCTTGAATTGACATTTGTCTGCTCTTTGATCATATTTTGTGTACAATTTAGTTTATATCATAGGGAAAACATAAAATAAAGAGATTAAGAAAAATGAGTCAAATCAGCTACCATTCAACAGATCACTATTAGTTGCTCAAGAGGATTTTAATGGAGAAAAGAGAGCACTGGATTTGGCGTCAGATTTGTTCTATGTCTTGAGTTTTGAGGGATTCAGGGTGCTCGAGGCTCCAAAATACCAACATGCTGGGTCCTGCCAAATGAATTCAACTCAGGTGTTCTCTTAGGCAAAGAAAAGAAAAGTTTATTAAAGATTCACCATAATGGGCAGACTCCTAAGGAGCCTAAGTATTTTTGACACTTGTATTGGACAAGCCAGTCAGAATAATCTGACATAGATTGAAGCTGTGCTATATTAATCTCAGCACCTTCACGGAGGCAAGATGGATGTTATATAGAAAAAGACTGTGGGAGGGATGTGGGGGTGGTGTAGAAAAGGGGTTTGGGGAGGGTCTTGAGGAGGAGTCTAAAGAAGATCTTGAGGAACTGAGGCCAGGCTCCAGGAATTAGATTGAGGGTGGGAAATAGCTGAAGCTACCTGGAGATGACAAACAGTGGAGGGCTAGGCTAGGTTAAGAGTAAGAGAGATTTGGACCTAGCAATAATGAAAGACTTATGGCCTCATGCATATGCCTCATCAAGTGGGAATGTTCAGTCAGAGTTCAAGGGGTTTCCCAGAACCAGAAACCCAATGATGAGCTACAGGCTCTGGGAACCCCCTTGGACTCTGATTGACTTTTCCTATTTGAAGAGGCATTTGTCTGAGGCCATTTCTTTGTGGCTAGGCCCAAACCTCTTTTATTAGCCTAGCCCTCCTTTGTCCAGCTACTTTCTACACTTAACCTGTCATCACTGGAGTCTGATCTCATTTGAATCCTCCTGAAGACCCTCCCCAAATAGGTCCAGGAGAGATCATTTAAAAATTATTGGACTACCTGAAATCTATGATCAAAAAGAGAACCCAGAAATCATCCTTCAAGAGATTCTCAAGGACAATTGCTCTGATGTTTTAGAACCAGAGGGCAAAATAGTAAATTGAAATAATTCACTGATTGCCTCTTGAAAAAGATGCCAAAAAGAAAACTTCTAGAAATATTATATCCAGGATCCAGAGCTACCAGATCAAGGAGAAAATATTACAAGCAGTCAGGAAGAGACAATTTGAATATTGTGGAAACACAATCAGGATAACAGAAGATCTAGCAGCTTCTACATTAAGGTATTGCAGGGCTTGGAATGTGATATTATGGAGATCAAAGGAGCTAGAATTAAAACCAAGAATCACATACCCAGAAAAACTGAGTACAATGTTTCAGGGGAAAATATAATCATTCAATGAAATAGAGGACTTTCAATCATTCTTGATGGAAAAAAAAATAGTTGCATAGGAAATTTGATGTTTAAATACAATATGCAAGGGAAGCATGAGAAGGTAAACAGGAGAAGAAATTATAAAGAACTTATCAAAATTGAACTTTTTACATGTCTAAATGGAAAAATGATAATTGTAACTTGTGAAACTTTTCTCAATATGAGGATAGTTGAAGGTAATGTAAATGTGTGTGTGTGTGTGTGTGTGTGTGTGTGTGTGTGTGTGTGTGTGTGTAGAGTGAGAGGGGAGGGACAACAGTTACAATGGAGGGGAAGAACAGGAAGGCAAAAGGGAATGCCATGACCTTACTCATTGAATTTTGCTTAAGGAGTGAATAACATACACACTAAATTGGGTATCTTACCCTACAAAAAAGTAGGGGAGATGGGGATAAGAGGGGGGATTATAGAAGGGAGGGTAGATTGGGGGAGAGGGTAATCAGAAGCAAACACTTTTGAAAAAAGACAGGGTCAAAGGAGAAAATAGAGTAAGTGAGGGGTGGGATAGGATAGAGGGGAATATAGTTAGTCTTTTATGATATATCCACTATGGAAATATTTTTCATAACTACACATGTACAACCTGTATTGAATTGTTTATCTTCCCAGTAAGGGTGGGTGACTAGGAAAGAGGGGAAAGAATCTGGAAATCAAAATTTTAAAATTAAATGTTTAAGAAATTAATATTATTATTATTTACATGCAACTGGGAAATAAGATATGTAGGCAATGGCATATGGAGATTCATATAGCAGAACTGGAAAGCCAAGGGGGGATAGGGAGGATATAGGAGAGAGCAGATTGAGGGAGGGAGTATTCAGTGGAATCATGGTTTTGGGGTGGTGGGTAGGGGAAAGATGGGGAGAAAATTTGTAACTCAAAATCTTATGGAAATGGATGTTGTAAACAAAAAATACACATAAAAATTTTAAAAAAGAAATGGAATTGATAAAGAGCGTCTTTCAAGTTGATTTATTTCAAAGTAAAATTTTTTACATCTCTCTCTACTTTGGAAGCAGATGTCAAGTGAATAAAAAATTGTTAAGGACTTAGTTTATATAAGAAACTCTTATTAAGTTCTTAGGAAAAAAAAAAAACAACAAAAGTTGTATCCTCAACAATTTTAGTGAAGTTTGAAAAAATGACAGGTTTGCAGGGCAATGATAATATATCTAGTTTGGGCCATGCTTAATTTAAGATATCTTTGGAATATTCAACTGGAGATAGGAAAAAAAATCAGTTGAAAATATTAATTCTGAGAGTCTAGAGAGAGGAGATCATTGAATTCTTAAATACCTTTGGAAAAATGGTTGTCCCTGAGAGGCAGAGATTGACCCTGAAATGGTGAACAATCAGTGAGAGGGCGGATGAAGAGAGAGGATGAAAGTCATCAGTTCCTCCAGCTGAGAACTGGACTTGATGAGATTTAGCTTCCTCTAACTAATCCATCTCCACCCAGACCAATTAGGTTGAACTATATTGGGGGGCAGAGGGTTCAGTGATTTAAGCTTAATTCTTTAAGACTGGAATTCTTCTAGATCAGATTTTATTTACACTTTAATCAGAAATAAAGACTCCTAGCTATGTGGAGTCCTGCCCAACATTGCAGAAAATGTTCTTTGAGGGTTAAACCAATCTCATCATCAGCCCTGTCCTTCACAGGGACTGAGTTTATCAATTAAGAAGTAAAAAGAGAAATAAAAAAACCCTGGGTCTCAATACTGATAATTGGTTGTTAATAATCATTGATCTCACACCTTACCATGTACAATTTTCACCTATTTGGAGGTAGACATTCCCCTAACTCACCACCAGGTTTGAGGCCTATCAGTTACCCTCAACCTGGTTTAGCTCTCCTGCCAAAAGGTTTTCCCAGGGTGTGGAGGTTACTTATGCTACTGTGTCTTCAAGCCTCTGGTGAGAGTTCAGTGAAAGGTGGATACCAAAGATCAAAGAACTGCCCTGAAAAGGGCTTCAGCAAGCCCTCACACCAGAAGAGGTAGTTCTCCTGACCATTCCATTCAGTAAGTGTGAAGCCACTATCTAGGGCTTGGCTTCAATTATAGGGAAAAAAATACATAGATACATACATATGTAAATGCATATATATGTATGTATTATTTAAGATTTCTGCAATAGACTCCAAATACAAGAAATACAGTGATTAAACTTATATACTTACATTTGCTGAACATCACCTTTGATGAGCACAACTATTCAAGTTGTATGCCTCCCTTTATATCAATACTCAGAATGTGCATATCTATATAATTACAGTGGCCATAGTATTTTGTATCATTTAAAATATTTATGAAGGCAACATGTTTGAGGGCTTTGAAGGTTCTATTTTGTTCTTCTGAGTCGAATCTTATTTCAAAATCAACAAACAACAAAACTCAGGAGAACTTTGTGCTTTCTGCATATATCTGTCAATTTTGTGACTTTGAAGATGAATTCTAAAGTAGAAAAATGTCTATTAAAAACTGTTTGGTCCTTTTTCATTCTTTCATGAATGATGAAGTTAATACATTCATAGACCATTCAAAGAAAGACCTTATAGGCATGAGAAGGTAAGCTTATGGGTCAGTGGTTGGATTGCGTTTGGAAAATTTGTACAGAGCTTTCAATGATCCTAAAATGATTACTACTACAAAAACCAATCTCTTTAACACTCCTATTGTCCAGCTTTATGACTATGAATCATTGAATAATATGGTCTCAGATGATTAAAATTATAGGTGACCTGAAGACTAAGAGAAAAAAAAAATGACTAGTGAGTGAAAGAGGCTAGAACAGGTTTGGGGAAGCCATGACCTGTGGCCCTGAGGCCACATATGGCCTTCTAGATCCTCAGGTGTGGCCCTTTGACTGATTCCAAACCTCACAGAACAAATCCCCTTAATAAAAGGATTTGTTCTGTAAAACTTGAACCTAGAAGGCCACGCCCAAGGACGTAGAAGAGTACATGTGGCCTCAGGGCCACAGGTTCCCTACCCCTGGGCTAGAACATAATACTGATCATAACATACATGTGAAAAGTAATGTGAAAAAACCTCATAAAGCAATATATGATTAGTAAAATAACGAGGGGAGACACATTGCAAGGATGAATTATAATTATATATTCTGATGGCCACAGTGTTACCCTAGAGAAAGTAGTAATAGCAGCAGTAACAGTAGTAGTTGTAGTAGTAGGAGGAGGAGGAGGAGGAGAAGGACGAGGAGGAGGAGTAGGAGTAGTAGGAGTAGTAGTAGGAGGAGTGGTAGTAGGAGTGGTTGTAGTAGTAGTAGTAGTAGTAGTAGCAGTAGTAGTAGTAGTGGTAGTAGTAGTAGTAGTAGTGGTAGTAGTTGTGGTAGTAGTAGTAGTAAACACCAATAATACACTGAAAGTACAAAACAAAAACAGAAAGCCTCTGTAAGATTGAATGTGTCTCCTATGGAAGATTTATGCAAGGGAACAAATAGGAAGTATATAAAAATAGGAAATCATGGAGGAGTAGTGATCTTTAGAGAGGTCCCCACAGTGATGAGATCACAGATGCATTCAATTATCTAAGAATAGTTACTGAATCTGATATGCACACACAAATTAGGATTATGGAATATTAGACTTGGAAGGAATCAAGTAGTAGAATTTCCTCATTATATCACGGAAGAAAAGTTAAATGACTTTTGCCAGAAGCTGGATTTTTTGTTTTGTTTTCTTTTATTTCATCGTGGCAACAGGCCTTGAATATGGGACTCCTGACTCTTAATCCTTTGTCCTTTGTATATTTTTGAGTCATTGAGTCATGTCTGAGTATTTATGGACCCTAGAAGACCAGATGCTCCTATCCTCACAATCCTCTTGAAGTCTTTGTAAGTTCATGTGTATTTTTTCCATGATACTGATGTGGCTTGGTGGTATAGGGACCCTAAAATACTGAGGTTCAAAGTGGAGTTGTCTAGAAAGAATTTGAGGATTAAAGCAGTCTTTCAGTCAAGTGGTGAAAAGATTATTGCAATGCTAATATGGCAGGCAGAGTTCCTTATGGAACTTGTGATCTAACAGGAGTGATGTTAAAGCTTATACAGGAAAAGTTCAGTGTGTGGTAATTAGGTGGTCCATGGTAGGAACAAGGAGAGATGAGCTCTTAAAGAAGCATACAGTTTCTGTAACTTGGGTGTAGAAGTCATTCATTACTGGCATGGCCTAGGGTAGGTTTGGGGGAGGGGTGTTCTACAGTATCTCTGTGTCCATACATCTATATCTATAACAACATAGCCTTGTGAGCTGATGTATCACTGGGACCCACTCATGACTCATTACTGCAGAGAGCATCTTGGACAGGGGAGAGATATGGTCTTAGGGTTGGGGTCCAAGTACTCCAGCAATACTATCTATCCATCTTTTCCTCTACCATCCCCTTTCCCTTTTGCCTTCAGTATTTCCCAGCATCACAGTCTTTTCCAATGAGTTCTGTCTTTAGCTTCAGTATTTGACCTTCTAGTGAACAGTCTAAATTAATTTATATAAGTATTGATTGTTGTCCAAGGAACTCTCAAAATTCTTCTCCATCACCACAAATCTATTCTTTGATACTGAGCTTTCCTAATAGGCTAATTGTCATAGCCATTCATTGATACTAGAAAAAACCATAGCTTTGACCATATGGACCTTTTTGTCAGCAAGGTGATGTTTCTGGTTTTAGTATGCTGTCCAGATTTGCAATAACTTTCCTTGCAATGAGCAAGTGTTGTGTTTTTGTTTGTTTTATTTTGTTTTTTAGATTTTTTTATGTTTGCTCTGGTTTAAATTTCATGGCTCTATTTTCCATTTGCAGTGATCTTTGAACCTAACACTGCTTCCATTTCTTCTTCCTCTATTTGCTAGGAGGGGTGGGACCAGATGCCATGATCTTAGTTTTCTTTTTTGGTTGTTTGTTTTATGTTAGGTTTTAAGCCACCTTTTGAATTTTCTTTTTTCACTCTCATCAAGAGTTTTCTTAATTCTTTTTCACTTTTACCTTTGTATAAGCTACTTCTAAAGATAGGCAGTAGATAAAATAATGATTTGAGCAATTTTAAACAAATTTCATCAGTCAGTCAAGTGTTTATTAACCATCTGCTATGTGCCAGGCACTGTGCTAAATCTAGGTCAATTAATGCTAGTGTTTGAAAATTCAAACTTCTTTCTTTATATATAGTAAGTATGCTCAGAACAACATTGGGTGCTATCATATTTGCGATTGCATATATTGTCAATTAACTATGCTTATGTGTTATTAAAGCACAAAGTTGCTCATTAGCACATTAAAATTTTGAAACTAATGAGATGAATTGTGAAAACAATTCATTCTGTTGCACTAATTATGAATGGCTATGATGCATATGTGAAAAGTCTAAGTCTACATTTTTCCATGAAAGACCTCTGCATACCTGATGACAGAAGTTCTCCTGATTAATTCCTTAATGATAATTTCTTTATCCTAATTACTCTTTTCCCCAAACTTTCTAGGGCATAGAATAGGTATTAAGTATTACATGATAAAAAATGGATGTTGGCATCACTATATTTTTCCAGCTCTCTTTCTTTCTTTATTGTTTTCTATAACTTCCCTTTTCCTGTAATCCAGCTTAGCCAGTTCTTTATGGAAATCTATAAGAATTTTCTTCCTCAATTGTTTTCTTATGAATTGTTTAATTTTGCATTTTTCAATCAAAAAATAATTTCTCTGATAGGTATATGATTTACCTTTTTGAATATTCCTGTTTTATAGAATTTGGAGTCAGAGGATAAGATCTCAAATTTGAACTCTACCACATATTATTTTAACTTGGGTAAATGACGTATCCACTTTATGCCATGGTTTGGTCATCTATATCAATAGAACACTGGCCTAGATTGCCTCTAAGGTAAATACCTTAGAAATACATAATTTGCCTCTTTTCCCACTATTGATCATGCCCCTGCTTCCTCCCCTCCCCCCCCCAAAAAAAGAAGCTCTTGCCTCTGGGAAAAGCCAAACAGGACTTGGCAAATAGTTACTTCATACTGTTACAGCAGAAAATACACTTTATTCTGAGAACTTGAATTTATTGTTTTTCTTTGTTGCTTATTAGCTATGTGACTTTAAGCTTGTTTGAATGCTAAAATCCTTGGTTTCTTCATCTATAAAACAGGAATAATGATACTTGTATTCTCCCAATAGTGATGTTATGGCTGTTATGAGAAAAATGCTTTGTAAACCTGAAAGTATTATACACATATCAATACTTTATTATAAATTATTTTAATACATTCTGACATGCAAAAATGGGATGCTTAGTGGAGTTTGTCACAAAGCGATTTGTCCTGCATGATATCAACAATAAAAGTTAAGGAATGAAGCAAAATATATTGCTTTAATTTTCAAGATTAAAAAAAAATAGAGTCATGATGATTTTTCCCCCTATTTACCTAGAGCAGTGGTTCATAACCTGTGGGTCACATCCCCTTTGGCGGTCGAATGACCCTTTCACAGGGGTCACATAAGACCAGCGGAAAACCCATTATTTCTGATGATCTTAGGAACCAAGACACTGCTTCTCTATCCGTTTCCGGGCAGGTCCGCCCACATGCAGAGAGGCCCACATATGACTATTAAAGGGTTGTGGCATTAGGAAGGTTGAGAATCACTGACATAGAGGTATTTGCCCTGTATCATTTCAATAATAAGAATACTTTTAGGAAAATAGTCATATTATTGCTTTCATCTTCAAGATGAAAAAAATTGAGTGAAAATGATTTTTTTTCCTGATTTACTTAAAGTTTAAAAGTTAAGTATTAAGTTACAGAGTAAGGGAAATATCTAGTTCAGAGGGAATGCTAAGTTGGAATAAGAAACATCAGTTTCTTTTAAATGATTCAAAGACATTACCCATGTAAAACAATTGCTTAATTAAGAAATAAAAAAAATTAAAAACACAGAATCATAAATTTAGAGTTGAAAGAGAACTTACATGTCATCTTAATGTAGTTTGGGGTTTTTAGGAAGTCTAAAGTGTCAGGGTACAGGGGAGTCTGGCTGGAAAGAATTCAACACTTAAGCCTTCTTTCAATCAAAGTAGTGAGATTTATTGTAACACCAGTATTTTGGGCAGATTCCTAGTAAATCTACATTGTTGTTGTTTTGTAGTTTGTCCTTCCTTCTCAAAGAGGACCATGACATCAAGGAGATTATGATATGACTTGCAATTGACTTTGATTTGATTTAGGGAGGACTGTGCAAAATCGCCAGCCTCACTTTTTCCCCCAGAGCCTTCTGGGTCCAGTAGCCAGATATGGATCAGGATAATTGAAGATGAAAAAACATGCAGTGGAAGACTCTGGCCCTCTTAAGCTAAGGTCTTTTCAGGTTCTCAATTTGAGTGAGGTAAGATCCACTCAGTGAATAGGCCTCTTTAAGGAGTGAGTAAAGGGATGACCCTTTTAATTAAAAAAGATAAAATAAAATAAAACTGGCAGCAGAGACCCTCAGGGTTGCTGACCAAAAGCCAATAGGAGTGGGTAAAGTTCCCAGTGAATCTGAGCCTTGTTGGGAGTGAGATTGACACTTAAACAAAAGACAGAAAGAAGATCTGGATAGGATTAAGGAGTGGTAAATTGTCTCGGTGGGCCAGGTAGAACAGCAAAAGGATCTAGATGGGATTAAGGAGTGATCAGTATATGCAAGTAGTCTGGGGTGGGCCAAGAATGACTGCGGAAGGTGGGATGGGCCAGATGTCTTCTGTAGAGGCACCAGTGATTTGGACTTAGGTTCCTTTCAAAGACATGGTCTTTTTCTTTTAGGGGTGCAGGTCCTATCACCGCATCAATTTTATCTAATGTCCTCTTTTTACAGATAAGAAAACTGAGGTTCAGAGAAGTTAAGGAACTTTGCCAAAGCTCGTATAGGTAGCAAGTGGGAGAATCAAGATTTGAACACAAACCTTCTGGTTTTAAATGATCTTTCCATTATAGAAACATGGCACTTCATGTACTGTAACTTTTTATAGAGAACGTAGTATGAAGTTTAGGGACATTTAGTGATTTCCCCGTGGCCACATAGCTAATAAATATGAGAAGCAGAATTTGAACCCACGTATTTATTACTCTAAATGAAGGAATCTGATTCTCATATAGCAAAATGATTATGATTTTCCCCATAAATAGGAAATGTAGAGTGATGAATATAATGCTGAACTTTAAAATCCTCTTTGTAATATTTTTTTCTAATCCTCATTAGCTGTGTTTTCTGAGGCAAATCACTTAACCACTTTGAACAACTACCTAGGATTTATCAAAGATGGATTGAGATCTACATCAGTGGAAAGAATTACCATTGCAGGAGTTCAAACTGACCAAAAATACATCATTAACATATTTTCATAGGGGAAAAAAAAAGTTAGACATCAAGGACTGCTTTTTGGACACAAAATTCTAGCCAATTTAAGCAAATCTGAAATACCTGATAATTTGATTCTCAAAAAGAGTGTTATATTCATGGTTCACTTGTACTAAGGCCAGCATATCCAAAGAACTGTTCAGTGCTCACCAAATGAATCAAAAGGATTTAAGTGAATAAATATTTGTTCCATTTGACTTCACTGTATTTATATAGATGTGATCAGTGTCTCTTAAAATCAGTTTCCTTATCTTCTCTAGGCATCACACAACATTTGCTTTTGCATTTTATACACTACTATTGCCTGAGAGAGTTTTATATATATATATATATATATATATATATATATATATATATAT
>CM053591.1:103603858-103621782 GCA_028646515.1 Pseudochirops corinnae | reverse complement strand
TTACCAGCATAGTAAACCCCATTTATTCAGCAAGCATTCACAGAACAGAGAAAGTCAAAATACAGTGTAACTTGTTCCTTTAGCAAGTAAGTTCTCAATTCTATCCAGCTACTACTCTACCCCTAGAAAATACATTCATTTAGTCAGTCAAAAGTCTCTTCTGAAATGGAGATTAGTCTCCAGCCATAAACAAAGTATATTCATTTGGTCAATCATAGAGCACAAAAAAACTCAAAGGCTTCCCAACCCTGAATCTCAAAAGGGGCAGGAGAGCACAAAAGGCCATCCACCCTTTAAGTTACAAAAAGGTTAAGCTCAGCATTGAATATCCAAGGAAAGGGCCTTCTTTCATCTTCACTTGGAGTCAAGCCCTCAGCAATCTCAGTACCTGGGGAGATAAGGCTCAACAAAGCCATAGCCAGTGTCCTCATCAAGTCTCTCTCTGCCTGTAGTACAGTCCTAGAATCCCTGAAAACATCAGCAAGGCCCTCTTGCAGGATTTCTGTGCAGGTACCACAAGAAAATCCTCCTTCAGGGCTTCTGAAATAACAGCAAGGTTCCAGGACCTCTACAACAGCAGCACTGTCCTTTTCCATTCAGGTGAATCTGGCAAAACAACATCAAAACAGACATACAAAATACTGGCATCACAGCCGTGCCTCCTCAGTCCTTGGCAGTTCTGGGTAGGAGTTCTTAAAAGTCCTGGGAAGTTCCAATGGGCTCTTAGCAGTCTTTCTCTCAGCAACTCAGGCTCCTCAATACTGGATACTGCTCTCCCAAAGTCCTTCTAGCCTTCTCTAGGCTTGAACCTCTCTTCCAATTCACAGTTCCTCCAAGTTCAGCCCTCTCTCTTCACGTCCACAAGTCTATCCCACAAGCGGGATTCACAAGCTCTGGGTTTTAACACTCAATGCAAAAACCAAGCCAGTACAGGGGTATCTCCAAATTCCATTACCATTACACAGTGTCAAGATCTTTTTTTTCTTGAAGCATCTCAAAAATTTTTCACGTTCATTTTTAGAACTGACTGCATGTCTAATATCTTCTTCTTACTCCATGGAATTTTGAGATGCTCAGATTCACCAGCTAGTTCTCATATTTACATATGGAAAATTGCTGCTGTACAAGAAGAGCATATGGGTCAAAAAGCTTGCAAAGCTCCTCAGGTTTCCAAGCTCCTTACTTCATATCATAAGATTAAATTAATATCATATGCCAAGTCAAATTTACTTCACCAGCCACATTTTCCACTAATCGTTTTAAATCATTTTAGGTGTCTTGTGATTTATCAAAACTCTAATATTAATGAACAAATATTTATTTTGTGCCTACTATATCTTAGCACTGTGTTAGATGCTGAGAATATGAGTGAAATTTACAAGAATACACGCAAGTCATTCTCTAATTGATGAATGATCAAAGGATAGCAATAGGCAGTTTTCAGAGGAAAAAAAAAATAAAGCCATCTATTGTCATATGAAAAATGCTCTATTTAAGTGTCGATTAGAGAGATGAAAATCAAAACCACTCTAAGGCATCACATCCCACCCATAAGATTGGCTAACATGACAAAACTTGAAAATGATAAATGTTGAAGAGAATTTGGAACCCTTATTCATTGTTGCTGGAGCTGTGAGCTGATCCAACCATTCAATTTGGAACTATGCCCAAAGGGTATAAAAAATGTGCATACCCTTTGACCTGGCAATAACACTTCTAGGGTTGTATCTCAAAGAGATAAAAAAAAAAATTGGAAGGGGACCCATGTGTACAAAAATACTTATAGCAGTTCTTTTTGTGGTGGCCAAGAACTGGAAATTGAAGGGATGCCCATCAATTGGGAAATGGCTGAACAAGTTGTGGTATTGATGGGGTACAGGCTCTGGAAAACCCCTTGAACTCCGAATTTCCCCACTTGATGAGGCATTTGCCTGAGGCCATAAGTCTTTCATTATTGCTAGGTCCAAATCTGTTATTCTTAAGCTAGTCTAGTCCTCCATTGTCTGAGTTACTTCCCAACTTGATCCTATCAAAGTATCTATACCCAAATGTGTTACCCTTAAACTAGCCTATCTCTCCATTGTCTGTCATCTCCAGGTAGTCTTCAGCTACTTCCCACCCTTAATTCCATTCCTGGAGTCTGTTCTCAGTAGTCAAGATCTTCTTTGTCTCCTTCTCAAGACCCTCTCCAAACACCTCCTCTAGACCACCCTTGGATCTTTCCCACAATCTTTATGTATATGAGATCCATCTTGCCTACATGAAGGTGCTAAGATTAATCTATCACAAACTCACTCTGTCAAATAATTCTCCCCTGCTTGTCAATACAAACTTAAAAAATAATTTACACTCCTTAAGAGTCTACCCATTATGGTGAACCTTGAATAAACTTTGCTTTACTTTGGCTGAGAGAAGACTTGAGTCAAATTCATTTGGCAGCACCCAGCATGTTGCTGTTTTGAGATCTCAAGCACTGTAAACCCCAAATCTCAACAGTATATGGATGTAATAGAATACTATTGTGCTATAAGAAACGATGAACAGGAGTACTTCAGAAAATCCTAGAAAGACTTATGTGAACTGATGATGAGTGAAGAGAGCAGAACCAGGAGAACATTGTTCACAGAAACAGCTACAGTGTGTGATGACTGATTTTGATAGACTTAGCCCTTCTCAGCAATGCAAGGAAATAAAACAATACCAAAGGGCTCATAATGTTAAATATCATCCACAACCAGAGAAAGAACTATGGAGTCAGAATACAGAGTGAAGCAGACTATTTACTTTTTTTGTTCTGTTTTGTTTAATTTTTTCCTTCTCATAGTCCCTCCCATTTGTTATAATTTCTTCTATGCAGCATGACTAATGTGAAAATGTGTTTAATAGGATTATCTGTGTAGAACCATATCATATTGCATGCTATCTTGGGGAAGGAGGGGGCAGAAAGGGGAGAAAATTTAAAACTTATGAAAGTGAATGTTGAAAACTAAAAATAAATAAATAAATAAATTTTAAGTGAATCTACCTCTGTCTATTCCCTGCACCATGCTAATGCTTAAGCTTTTCTATATGAATTATTGGTTATTATTTTCAGACTTTATTTCATTGTTGTAAGGCAGGGTTGGGGGACCTGCAGCCTCAAGGCCACATGTGACCCTCTAGGTCCCTAATTACAGCACTGTGACTAATTTCAAACTTCACAGGACAAATCCTCTCAATAAAAGGATTTGCCCTGTAAAACTCATCCTTGTGAAAAGGCTACACCCAAGGAACTAGAAGGCCACATATGGCCTCCAAGCAGTAGGTTTACCACCCCTGGCATAATGGAATACAAAGAGCAAATTCCCTTTCAGACATTGGAATCTTAATATCTTGCAAATGTTATGAAAGACTGGCTAATAAGAGGAATACTCCTCTACTAGCTTTAGACAAAAGCTCACTGTTTGTTCTGTAAAAATTTAAAGAAGTCTCAGAGGAAATGTTAACCAGAAACAGACATGTCTTTATTTCATAATTCTCTTTCTTTCAAGTCAGAGGACATGGAAGAACTGATGCTGAACAGAAACTATCTTGATGTCTGTTCTAAATGATGTTTCATTCATTTTTAAATGTGAACAATACCACACACAGCTAAAATTAAAAGCATACATTAAAGAAGACATAAGAAACTCAGAAGTGGCATATTTTAAAAAGCACCAGTTGAGGTTGTTGTATTTGTTGTAAGAACAGAGTATTTTCCAGAATTTGTAAACACAAATAATCTTTAAATAATTGGAAAGAAAAAAATAGCTCAGTTACATGTAATATCCAGTTGTTAAAAAAAAATACAATAGAGAAAAAATTACTGACATAGTAAACAACCAGACTAGTATGTAAATAAAAAACATTCTAGTACGTTTTGCCACAAAAAGATTAAAAATTAGGAAATGGAAGATATCTTTTAAAAGCTCTCTTCAAATTTCTGCATCTGGTTTTGGCAACTACAATGATTTAACAACATACATTAAATGGAGATACCTGTTAATGACTTGGACAATGAGCCATTTTTAACCTAATCTGAAGGAGCAAAATGGCTAATTACATTTATGATTGACCTATTATAGGCACAATTATTCCCAAGTACAATTGCATGCCAACAAATAATTTCGGATACCAAGGGAACCTGGAAAGTGTCTTAGAAAAAAATTAGCCCTTTAGGATCCCTTGTTTACACCAGATATTTTTGGCTCTCCACACTTTGAGTTGTTTTAGGAACTTTTATAATATTAGCCACTCCATTCTGGAAAATGAAATTTTAAAGGAGATGAGGACAAGTAATTGTTCAATTTGATGATGCAAATGTTCTCAATCTCATAAATAATGTATTGCCTTCATAATATAAGTAAAAGAAGAAAAGAACTACAGTCAGAGAGTATGGGAGTATGCTTATTTAAATCCATCTATGTAGAATTGATATTCCAATGAGCTGCATAAAAACTCCAGGGGAGAGCATCTGCCCACATATTCTCAATATATCATTCCAGAATAGGGATATTACCCAGAGATAAGGTGAAAGTTGGATTCAGGCAGTCATTTTGCCACCTACATAGCATCTTCTCATACACTCTGGAGCATTGTCGATGCTTTCTTTCATTTGCAATTAGATATAACATCTGTATGTCACCTTTTTTGGTTTCTGAGGAGCTTTGCCCTTCCTTAATCCAGATATTACATTAATGTAGTATGCAAAAAAAAATAATAATATAACTATTATATTTCAGGTGTTTTCTGCTAAGTTGTTCCTACATGGATTTGAGACACTCTATGATCTAGCTTCTACTCACTGTTCTAGTCTTGCCATGAAGCCAACTGAATTATGAAAGAGTTGTTAGAATTTTTTTTATTCCATATTGAATGGTTTGTTACTGATATAACCTGTGATTAATATATAGATGCATTTACTAGTGATTTTTTTTTACATTTTGCAACTGAAGGAACAATTCTTATTCAATATAAACAAACATAACTTTCAAGAAAATGAATGCACATATATGCTCATTTCTTATTGACAAATAACCCATCTATTACACATAATGCTTTGTAAAACATGAAATACATACAGAACAAAATATCCAGGATAAATGTTAATGCATACAATCTGCTCATAGTTTGATAATAGAAACTGGAGAATGGTTTAGAACAGTAAAAAGTTAAATGAGAGATAAGCTGGGCTTCTCTGGGCATGCCAAGTCCTCATAACATGGGACTTTTGAAGTACGATTAGATTACCTGTGATTGGTTGTCTGTATCTGAGACAACAATTCCAATTTCAGTCTCTCTTCATTGTGATCTCTTTCTGCTGTGCATTAATCCACAGCATTATCTTCACTTGCCTTGAATTAATCTAGTGAAAGGGTAAGAATTTCCTTCTTCTGCTTTCCAGGTTTTATCATGATGCTGAAAAATGAACCTATGAGGTATTTGTTTCTGTTCTGTTAGTCCTCAGTTTTCTTGGGGGAGATTCTTATGGGACAGGGAATTCTAGACATGATGACCTTGGAGATAACCATGGAAGCTCTGGGGAACCAAGGTACCTGAGACTCTTGCCTGAGATGGATTTGGACTTTGAATTCCATTTGTACTCTATAAGAATTGGAATAAGCTATTAATCTACTCTTTTTCTCCACCTAGGAGACTTTGGTGGTATAAAGGTGATTGAAAATAGTGCCTCCCACATATTAGAGGAATAATTTTGTTTATTTGTGATTATATGTTTTCAAGTCAATAGTTCTATGTAAAATCTAATCTGATTGTTGGTACTTAAATGGAATTTTGGTATAGGAATCACCTAAAACCAGGGGCCATCATTAGTAGGGGGTTGGAGACATTTGCAGACTACCTAAATATCCCCATTCTTCTTAAGGGTATCAGAGAAGCTTGGAGGAACAGGCAAAAGAAATATACTTGGTGAAGAGTTGTGATTCCTGCAGTGGTAAGGAAAAGTGAGTTCAAGCTAAGTGCTTTGGGATACTTGTTGAATATCCTTACTAATAAGCAAATCTCCTTTTGTTGCTACATGATCTCTAAATTTCTTAATTTTATCCTACTGTGGAAATTAAATTAAGATGACAAACCTAACTCAAGTCCTTCCATTATACAAGGTAATAATTCGGTTGGAAGGTACTAGTAGCTAGGGGGCCCAGCAAATTTTTCACGAAGAAGGTGGCACTTACTTTTGGGCTCAAAGGAGACAAGATCTTTTAAGAATTGGAAGTGGTTAAATAGGTAGAAAAAGAGATGGTACTTTTTGTCAAGGCCAGCACTTCTAAATGTGAAATTTGTCCTACTTCCTCTTATCCTTTGCAGAAGATTATGTCCTTAATCACCTCTCTCCCATCTCTCAAGTAATCAACTTTTTCCTATCAACTTGTTCCTTCTGTACTCCCTTCAAATGTGACTATAGCTCCCGTATCTTGGGTTTGGGGAATTTAATAGATTCTATGATTCTTAAGCTATCATTCTATACTTCTCTTTTTCTCAGGCAACTCCCTTGTAAACATTTTCTACACTCACTATTTCTATTTCTTCAACTTCTTTCATTCCTCAGTCCATTTCCATGCATTTTTAAAATATAATCACATAACTAAAAACACTGTCACTGAAGTTGCCTGTGATCTTTTTTCAATTGTGGTCTTTCTTAAGCTATGTGCTGTATTTAACACTATTGACTACCATTTCATCTTGGATAATTTTTCTTTTGAGGGTTTTTGTGACATTACCCTTTCCTGGTTATCTTTGTATCTATCTATTTGCTCCTTCTCAGTCTCCTTTCTCTCTCACTATGCACATCACGCCTTCTAAGTGTAGATATTTACCAAGGTTATGTACTCTACCGTCTTATGTCTCTATATTTTCTTTCTTGGTAACTTCATAAACCCTCATGGGTTAAACTATCACCACCACGCAGAGTACTCCCAGATCTACATATATAGCCCAAACATTTCCTCTGAACTTTATTTCCAAATCACCGATTGACTATTATACTTTTCAAACATCATATACCAGAGATATCTTAAATTCAACATGTAAAAATTGAAGCCATAACTTTTACCCTAAAGGCTTCCCTTTCCAAAATATGTTTTTTATATTTATTGAAAGCATTACATTAAAAAAAAACCTGATCATTTTAAAATATGTTATTTTCCCCAATTACATTAGCATTAATTTTTATAAGATTTTGAATTCCAGTTTTTTCTCTCTCCTCTCCCCTCCTCTCTTCCTAAAAGGGTAGTCACTTTGTTACAGGTTACAAATAGACTAATATGTAAACCATATTTCCACATTAATCATAGCTCTGAAAGTAGAAATACATCAAAAGAAAAATATCAAAGCAAGGGGAAAATAGCATTCAGAGTCTGTCACTTCTTTATCTGGATGTGGACAGAATTTTCCTTTGTGAGCCCTTCATATTTGTGTTAGATAATTGTGCTGCTGAGAAGAGCTGTGTTATTCATGGTTGATTATTACACAATGTTGCTGACACTGTGTACAATGTTTTTCTTGTTCTGCTCATTTTACTTTGTATCAGCTTGTACAAATCTTTCCAGGTTTTTCTGAAATCTGCCTATTCGTCTTTTTTTTTTTTTTTTTGCACAACAGTATTCTCCAACTGATGGACATAACCTTAATTTCCAATTCTTTGCCAACACAAGAAGAACTGATATAAAGATTTTTGTCCATGTATACAGGTCCTTTCACCCTTTTTTTGTGATCTGTTTGGGATAAAGACGTAGCAGTATTGCTGGATCAAAGAATATGCAAAGTTTGGTTGCATTTTAGGCGTAGTTCCAATTTGCTCTTTAGAATGGTTGGATCAGTTCACAACTCCACCAACAATGCATTAATCTCCTGATTTGCTCACATCCTGCCCAAATTTAATCATTTTCCTGTTTTGTCATACTAGCCAGTCAGATAGATGGGAAATAATACCCCAAAATTAAACAACAAATTAAAACTAATTTTCATTTCTCTAATAAAAAGTGATTTAGAACATTTTGTCCTATGCATATAAATAATTTTACTTTCTTCATCTGAAAACTGCCTGTTCATATCCTTTGACCATTTATTAATTGGGAAATGACTTGTATTCTTATAAATCTTATTTCTCTATGTATTTGAAAAATGACGTTTTTCGGAGGTACTTCCTATAAAGATTGTTTCCAAACTTTGTGTTTTCCTGCTAATCTTTGTTGCATTAATTTAGTTTGTGGAAAAGTTTTTTAATTCAATATAATCGAAATGATCTATTTTAAATTACATAATGCTCTTTATCTCTTATTTGGTCATGAATTCATCCCTTACCCATAGATCCGACAAGTAGACTCTTCCTTGTTTTTCATAGCATCACCCTTTATGTCTAAATCATGTACCCATTTTGACCTTATCTTGGTGTACCATATGAGATGGTGGTCTATACATTGTTTGTGTCCTATTATTTTCCAATTTTCCCAACAATTTTTTGTTAGATAGTGTGTTCTTATGCCAAAAGTTGGGGTTTGGGTTTTATCAAACACTAGGTTACAATGGTCATTGACTGTTGTCTCTAATCTATTCCACTTGTCCCCCACTTTGTTTCTTAGCCAGTCTCAGATAGTTTTGATGATTATTGCCTTAAAATATAATTTGAGATCTGATATTGCTAGACTACTCCTTTCTAGATTTAATTAATTCCCTTGATATTCTTGACCTTTTGTTCTTCCAGATGAATTTTGTTATTAATTTTTGTAGCTCTATCAAATATATGTTTGGCAGTTTGATTGGTATGGCACTGAATAAGTAAATTAGTTTAGGTAGAATTGTCATTTTTATTATATTGGCTCAGCCTACCCATGAGCAATTGATATTTTTCCAAATGTTTAGATGTGACTTTGTGTCAAATTGTTTTGTAATTGTATTCATGTAATTCTTGGATTTGTGCTGGCATGTAGACACCCAAATATTATTTTAATTTCTCTTCCTATCTCTTGCTGCTGGGCTTCATTGGTCATATAAAGAAATGCTGCTGATTTATGTAGGTTTATTCAATATCCTATAATATAACTAAAGTTATTGATTATTTCAACTAGTTTTTTAATTGATTTTCTAGGATTCTCTAAGTATACCATCATATCATGTGCAACAGGTAATAGTTTTGTTTCTTCATTGTCTATTCTAATTTCTTTGATTTCTTCTCTTATTGCTATAGGCAACATTTGTAGTACTACAATGAATGAGAGTGTTGATAATGGGCATTCTTGCTTCACCCCTGATCTTATTGGGAAGTCTTCTAGCATATCCACATCAGAGATAATGCTTGCTGGTGGTTTTATATAAATGCTTCTTATTATTTTAAGGAATATTTCCCTTGTTCTTGTGCCTGCTAGCATTTTCAATAGAAATGGGATCTGTGCTTGTCAAAACCTTTTTTCAAAATCTATTGAGATTACATGATTTCTTATGATTTTAGTATTGATATGGTTAATTATATTAATAGTTTTCTTAATACTGAACCAATCCTGCATTTTTGGTATAAATCCCACTTGGTCATAGTGGATAATCCTTATGATATATTGTAATGCTGTATGCCTTGATAGTATTTTGTTCAAAATTTTGTGTCTATTTTTGTTAGGGAAATTATTCTATAATTTTCTTTCTCGGTTTTACCTCTTCCTAGTTTAGTTATCAGCACCATATCTGTGTCATAATAGGACTTTGGTAGAACTCGTTCTTTGTCTATTTTTCCAAGTGGTTTCTGTAGTATTAGAATTAATTGTTCTTTAAATGCTTGGTAGAATTCACTCGTTAACCTACCTAACCCTGGGGATTTTTTCATAGGGCATTCATTAATGACTTATTCAACTTTTTTTTCTAAAATGAGATGATTTAGGTATGGTATTTTCTGATCTGTTATTCTAGGTAATTTATATTTTCATAAATATTCATTGATCTTACTCAGATTGGCAGATTTATTGTCATATAATTGGACAAAATATTTCCTTATGATTGCTTTAATTTCTTCTTAATTGGTTGTGATTTCACCTTTTTCATTTTTGATATTGGATATTTGGTCTTTATTTTTTTTTTTTTATGCTTCTTTTATTGTTTTTTCTTTTTGGAAGGGGAAGGTAGGGCAATTGGGGTTAAGTGACTTGCCCAAGGTCACACAGCTGATAAATATATCAAGTGTCTGAAGCCAGATTTGAATTCAGGTCCTCCTGACTACAGGGTGGGTGCTCTATTCCCTGTGCCACCTATTCCCCCTGGCCCGGTCTGAATTTTTAAATCAAATTAATCAATGGCTTATATATCTTATCATTTTTTTTCATAAAACCAGTTCCTAGATTTATTTATTAGCTCAATAGATGATTTGCTTTCAATTTTATTAATCTAACCTTTGATTTTCAGGATTTCCAATTGGTTGCTCAGTTGAGGATTTTTAATTTGTTCTTTGTCTAGTGTTCTTTTTTGTTGGATGCTGAATTCATTGCTCAGTCCTTTTTTTTTTTTTATTTTGTTGATGTAAGAATTTAGAGAAATAAAATTTCCCCTGACTACTCCTTTGTCTGCATCTCTTAATTTTTGCTATGTTGTCTCATTGCTGTCATTCACTTTAAAATAAAGTATTTATTGTTGTTAAGGTTTCTTCTTTGATCCATTTATTCTCTAGAATTAAATTATGTATGTTTCCATTTAATTTCTAATCACTTTTTCACTGTTTTTGTTGAATGTAATTTTTATTGAATTATGATCTGAAAAGAATGCATTTGATATTTCTGCATTTCTGCCTTTGTAATGATAATAGAAATTGGAGATGCCCCTGTATTGGTTTGGTTTTTGGGTTGAGTATCAAAACCCAGAGTTTGTGAATCCCACTTGTGAGATGAACTTGTTGACATTGACTCTATAGAAGCGGCAGCAATTCTTAACATGTATTTCATTAGTCAGCCTGCCCCAGATATTAGGAGGAAACTGCAGAAATTGGCATTGGGACCCTAAACACCTCAGGCCCAATTACTGGAGATGGCCTTTGAAGTCTTTAGTAACAGAGACCTGTTTGCAGCAAAGGAGAAAGAATGCAGGGAACAAACCAGAGACAGAAAACATGCTCAATTCTTGGCTGCTGCCATGGCCAAGAAAAGCCCCTCCAGGGGATCCCCTTGAAGGAAGGCCAGTCACTTGGGTGGAGGGAAAACCTGGTTTCAATGCCACAAGGAAGGTCACTGGTCCAAGGAGTGCCCCTCCAGGGCACCCCCCCCCCCCCAGAGGAAGCCCCAGGAACCAACACCTCTAGCACCATGCCCCTCTTACCAGGAGGGACATTGGAGGAAGGATGGTAACCCAAGTAAAAGTGGTAGAGCCACCTCCCAGTACCCTGTCCTCCATCTTCTCAAAACTCAGAATGATGGGGAAGCATGGGGCTTGGCAGTGATCCCACTTTCTCCATATCTCACTGAAGTCTGGGAAAGCATTGTGGCTGAAGGTAACGTTACCCACTTTATTATGGATAAGTTCTCTGTTCTAAACAATTGGTTCTACCCCTCCCTTTCACTGGTCAGGTCAGGGGCATTGAAGGGGAAACTAAGGGATGTCTCCAGACATAACCCAGTCCCTGCCTACTTGAGGATCTCTTGTTTGAACACACCTTCCTTGTGCTCTCCTCTTATCCTGTCCCCTTATTGGGAAGGGCCCTGTTGGTGAAATTGGGAAGCCAATTTTCTCCAGTTAAGCTTCCCAGATCTCCATTAGGAGTGTGGGAGATAGTTGAATGAATTGTTTGGGATCAGGAAATTCCTGGGTGAGCTATTTCTGCCATCCCAGCATCGGTTTTTGACTTCTGGGTCCTAAAGTGTTCCCCCACCGTGGTCTATATACATTTAAACCCAAAGCCTGGGAGGGACTGCAGCCATTAATGGCTGCTCAAGGCCCTGACTCATTCTCTCCAGAATGGGGCCTAGAATGGTGAAAGCTTTTGAGACTTTGCAGATTTACCCAATAGTCTCTATGATGATAGAAGGAGAGAACAGGCTTTGGGAGTTGTTGCCTGTTTTTGAAAACCTGCTATTGCTTCCCATGTGCTAAATGTCCATGGAGCAATTTGGAAAGGAAAGGGATATCTGACAGCCTTTTGGCCTTGCCCTAGTCATCTTTTATCCCTACCAGGGAAAGTGTTCTTTCTCTACTTTTTTGTGCCTGTTTTGTTCTTTGTTTGCTTAACCTCTTTGCCAGGTTTGTCTCTTCCAGGGTTTAAGCCCCAAGTTCTCCAGCCCACTGTACCTGGCATCAGGCGTGTTCCAGACTCTGACCCCTTGGATATAAAGTCTGACCCCCTTGAACGGGACCCAGAGAGGCAGAGACAGTTCACGCCCTTTGCCAGCAGGAAGCACTTTCAGAAGCTGAGACCTTTGCCCTTTCCCCAAAGGAATTTGGGTCCCATTTGTTTCAGGGGGGAATGATGAGGTGTAGGCTCTGGGACCGCCCTTGAGTTCTCCTTGAATCTTTGAGGTGCAGGCTCAAGGAATCCCCTTGAAGTCTGACTGAATCTTCTTACTTGATGAAGCATTTGCAGAGGACATAAGTATTTCACTGTGGCTGGGCACAAACCTCTGTTACTAGCCTGGCCCTCCATTGTCCATCTGCTTCCCACCATTGAGCCTTTCAAAATATCTATCCACTCTTGCATTGACCTCATTAACTTCTCCTGAAGACCCTCCCCATACTTATCACTGGAGTGTGACTTCATTGACTCTCCTGAAGACTCACCCCAAACTCCTCCTCTAGACCACCCCTGGATTCCTCTGTATATAGGAATCCCATCTCCCTTCCATGGGGCGTGAGAGTGCCATAGAATAGCTTAGCACAGACTTGCTCTGTGTCCAGTACAGGTGAACTTTTAATAAACTTTACTTTTCTTTAACTGAGAAGACTTGAATGGAATTCTTTCTGCAGGATCTGGTATGTTGCTATTTTGGGGTCTCAGGCAATCCCTAACCCTGTTTAGGAAACCTCTTCAATACCACTTGATGCATGTATGTTTAGCATTGATATTGCTTCATTAGCTTTGGTACCTTTAGCAAGATTTAGTTTCCTTCCTTATCTCTTAGTTTTATATGAGCTTTTACTTTGTCTGAAATCAGGATTCCTATCCCTGCCTTTTTTACTTCAGCTGAAGCATAAAAGATTCTGCTCCAGCTCTTTATGTTTACTCTGTGTTTCTTTGCTTCAAGGGCATTTCTTATAAACAGCATATTGTAGAATTATGGTTTTTGATTCACTATGTAATCCACTTCTGTTTTATGAAAGAATTCATCCCATTCTTATTCAGAGTTATGATTAACTTTCTGCACATTTCCCTCCTATTCTGCCTCCTGTTTGTCCTTTCCTTTTTCTCTTTCCCTCTTCACCAGTGTTTTTCTTCTATCTACTATCTCCTCTTATCTTCTCTGCCTTCTGCCCGTTCTCATCAACTCTTCTTTATTTAATCTTTTCCATTCCTACTTTCCGGTCTGGTAAGACAGGTTTCTATATTCAACTGATTGTGTATATTATTCCCTCTTTGAATCAATACCAATGAGAATTAAATTCAAATAATGCCTATTGCCCAACCCCCCATGTTTAGCCCTCCAATGTGATAGGTCTTTTGTGCCTCTTCATGTGAGATAATTTACCCCATTCTACCTCTACCTTACTTATCTACACATCTTACTCCTCTTTCTCATACCTTAATTTTTTTTCTCTAAAATTCATGTTCACCTTATACCTACTTCCTCTGTCTATGTATATTCCCTCTAGTTATATTATTAGTGACACATTATAAAAAGAATTATAAAGTATTATTTTCTCATGTAGCTGTATAAAAAGTTAAACTCTATTGAATCCTGTATTTTTTCTTTTCTCTTTTACCTGTTCATGATTCTTTTAGGTCTTGATATTGAATATCAAATTTTTGGTTTAGTTCCAGGTCCTCTTTTGAAAGCTTGAAATCCTTCTATTTCCCTTAATGTCTATTTTTCCCCTTGATGTATTATGCTTAATTTTGCTGCGTAAATGATTCTTGATTGTAGTCCTAGTTTTGCCTTCAGGAATATCATATTCTATTGTGTCTGATCTTTAAATTTCGCAGCTTACAAGTCCTATATAATCCTAATTGTGGGTCTCCAATATTTGAATTATTTTTTTCTGATCACTTGTAGTATTTCCTTGACTTGATAGTTCTGAAATTTGCTTATAATGTTCCTTAGAGCTTTTATTTTAGGATCTCTTTCAGGCGGTGATTGGTGGGTTCTTTCAATGTCTATTTTGGCTTCCAGTTCTAAGACATCAAGGCAATTTTCCTTGATAATTCCTTGAAAGATGCTATCCAGGTACTCCTTTGATTATGGCTTTCAGGTATTCCAATGATCCTGATATTGTCTCTCCTGGATCCGTTTTCAAGGTTAGTTTTGGTATCAAGGTTACTTATTGATATTTAAGGCTAGTTCTTGATATCTCATACGGACATTAGCTTCCACTTGCATGATTTTAACTTTTAAGGGATTGTTTTCCTCAATTAGTTTTTATTTTAATTTTATTGCATTCTTTTCCATTTGTACAAATAGACCCTTTAATTCTTCAGTGGATTTTTATATCTCCTTTTCCATTTTGTCTTTTCTACTATTTAAGGAGTTGTGTTCATTTTCCAAGCTATTGACTCTTTTTAAAAAATAATTCTCTTGCATAACTTTCATTTCTTTTTACCAGTTTTTGTTCTATATCTCTTATGTGATTTTTAAAGTTCCTTTTTAGCCCTTCCATGGGTCCTTTCTATGCTTGGAACTATTCCTATTTTACATTGGTCCTGGTCTTTTCTCTCACGATAATAATTTTCTATGGCCAATTTTTTTTTTTTTGTATTTTGCTTACTTTTTTGACCTTCTCTTCTTTTCTTTTTTTTTAAATTTGAATTCTGCTCCAGGGTAGAAAGTGTTCTGTCTCAGAACCTTTTTACATGTTTGTGCTTCTCTTGGGTCTTCATATTAGGGATTAGATTTTTGGATAACTTCCTGTCTTCTCCTTATGAAAGCTTGCTATTCTATTTCCTTGAATATCTATTTTGACTGTCAGCTCTGGTATTGTACTGATGTTGTTCTGATGCCCATAGAGGACCCTTGTGTCTGGTGCTGGATGGGTGCATGGTGACTGCTGCTGCTGGATGCCATAGGACTCTGGCAGCTTGCCTGGTCTGGAATGTGCTGAGGTCAGTAGGAATATTTCTGCATTTCCCTATGACTACACTGAAGCTTATGGTTGTCTTGGTGCTATCATCTTCCTGTTTGCCTCGGCTACACTGAAGTACTTGGAGTCCCAGCTGCTTGTATGCTTAGGCATCCTAAGACTTGACATCTACCTGTTTGCCTGGGGCTACACTGAAGCACAGCTGGAGGTTGCCTCTTTTCCCATGGCTATGCTGAAACACTTGGCAGTTCTCAGAGCTGAAGTCTACCAGTTTCCCTTACTATGCTGAAGTATGTCAGGGGAGGGAAGGGTAGTGACGTTGACATTTGCCTTCTCCACTACACTTGGGCTTAGGATCTACTGCTTGTTTGCTGAGGTGAGACTTTCTACTGACTTTCTGTGATGCTTCCTGACCTGGACTCTACTTTTTTACCCAAGTGAGACAGTCCTTTCCTGTTAATCTTCCAAGTTTCTTAGGCTCAAAGATTGTTTCACTCTATCTTTTTTGTTGGTTGTTCTTTTCTAGGATTTGTTTTGGACTGCTATTTTATGGTTGTTTGCAAGTGAATATGGGAGAATTCTGGCAATGTACTTCTTATTCTACTGTCTTTATACCTGGAAGACCCTACCTCCATTATCATTTTTTTTTAACATCTAAGATTCATAATTATCTTGGACACCTTACTCTTGCTCAATATGTTGAATCAGTTTCCAAATCTTGACATTTATAGCTTTATAATATTTATTGCACCCCACCTCTTCTGTCTACTCAAACAGTTACCACAATATTTCAGGCGTTTATCATCTCTCACCTAGATCCTTGCAACAACTTCTTAATTGATCTCCTTTCTTCAAGATCCTCACCATCCCAATACATTCTATATACTACTGCTAAAGTAATTTTCCTCAAATGCAAGGAAATGTCTAAAATATACAACCACTTCCAATGGTTTCATATTGCCTCTAGAATGAAATGCATACTTTTTGTTGAGTGCTAAAAGCCCTATATAATCTGTCTCCAAAATATGTTTCCAGTCTCAATGGACACTACCTACCTCTAATACTTTGTTATCAAAGAAAACGTTTTTTTTTCTGATCCTCACTCACAATACCTCATTTCCTTCTCTCTCTATTTGAACTGTATACTGTTCTTATCTCAGCCATTTGGAGTTCCTTCCTTTAAAATATAGTTTAGATGCCATTTTTTCTATGAAGACATTCTTTATTCCCTCCAACTACATGTCCTTCATCTTATAGTACCTTTAACTACTTTGTAAATATATGCAATGCATATATATTATTAACATTATATTTTTGTGGATTATATTTTTATATGTGCTTGTTGTCTTCCCATTAGAATATAAGTACATTGGAAGTAGGAATCTATTCCTTTACTAAGCACCTATTATGCCTGGACATAGTAATATATTTAATAAATGTTGCTGGTTTGATGCTCACTGAAGCCGGGATCCTTAGGGATAGGCCTTTCGTGATTTCTGGTGCCAATGGTCATGTCTTGAATTTTCATCCCAAACCCTTCAATTTACATAACAAAATCATGTCTTTGCTTGGTGCTTCTTTATAAGTTCATTGCTGGCTAATTTCATGCCCATGAGTGGTCTTTTAATCAAAATGTTGAATTTTGGCTTTTTCATAGACTCCATGCAAAATGGTTCTCCTCCCTTGTCACCCAAACCTACTGGAAGGAGAAGCAATTAAATACAGGCTGTACATGTGTAATTACACAGAACATCTCCATAGTGGATATATTGTGAGAGAGTGATTATATGTCCCTCCTTCCTATCCCAACCCGCTCATTCTATTCTCTACCCTGTCCCTGTCCCTTTACAGAAGTGTATACTTCCAGGAACCTTCTCCTCCACCCTCCCCTACCCTCCATCATCCCACCTCTCATTTCCATCCTCCCTTTTCTTCTCTGTGGCAAAATACCCAGTTTAGAGTTTATGTCATTCCTTCCCTAAGCCAAATTCAATCAAAGTAAGGCTGACCGTTTCCTTTTTGCCTTCCTGTTCTTCCACTCTATCTTAACAATTATCTCTATCCTCTTCTACATGAGATGATTAACCCCATTCTGTCTCTCTCTGTCTCCTCTGTCTCTCTCTGTCTCCTCTCATTCTAATTGTCTCCCACCTCAGAATTTCACCTTTTAAAGTATCGTCCCTTCCTATTCAATTTATCCTGGGCCCTCTATCTACACATATATACACATACTCACATATGTGTTCATATATATATATATATATATACCCTCCTACATAGATATATGTGTATGTATGCATATATATATATATATATATATATATATACCCTCCTACATAGATATATGTGTATGTATGCATATATATACATTTGTATTCCATTCACCTATCATCATACTGAGAAAATTTTCAGAAGTTAAAATTAATATTTTTCTATGTTGGCATGTAAATAGTTCAACTTTGATAAGTTCCTTATTATTTCTTTCCCAGGTTTACCTTCTCATGCATCATGTATTTGAGTGTCAAATTTTCTTTTCAGGTCTGTTTTTTTTTTTTTTCAGCAGAAATGTTTGAAAGTCCTTTACCTCACTGAATGACCATATTTTCCCCTGGAATATTATACTCAATTTTGCTAGGTAGGTGATTCTTGGTTTTAATCCTAGCTCCCTTGATCTCCAGAATATCATATTCCAGGCT